>WBNO01027413.1:347836-365580 GCA_013400575.1 Peucedramus taeniatus | reverse complement strand
TGGCGGGCGGGGGGACGGGGCCCGCCCTGGCGAGCCCCGGGGGCAGCCCAGGCCGATAAGCCCGGTTATCTGCGGGTGCTCGCAGACACGCTGCCGGCCGGGCCCGCCCATCAGCGTTTATCTCTGCGGCCCGGGAGCGGAGTGTCTCTGAATGAGGCTCGGGTTTTCCCCTCGCTGTCGCCTAACGCGCAGGTGTCAGCTTCGAGGGGAATGCCCTTACTATTCCTGTCTCTGCCCTTCAGATTCCCTGTCTGTGCAGCGGTGCCTCGTGTTTGCTGTGCCGATGTTGCCCCAACAGCAAGAATTCGACAGTGACACGTCTTATCTATGCCTTCCTCCTCCTCCTCAGTACTGCACTTGCCTGCATTATGCTGGCACCAGGCATGGAAGAGCAGCTGAAAAAGGTATGGAGGGGGAAAACCTTTTCCTGACTGTTTTAAATGCCATTACTTGTGCCAGTGACTATTGATTTTCTTTACTTGGAATGGGTTATGTGTGAGACACAAATACCCAAGTGTCCTTGTTCCTGAGTTGAGGCTGTGTGTACTGAATTGCTTCTGGCTGAAACAGCAAATTCAGTGAATGTTCCTTTTTTAGTCCATGCCTGGTCTCTGAAATCTGACCAGACCTGGAGGTGGTCAGTTGTTATCAGTTATCAGCAGTGGCCTGCTGCTGTGGTATCTTAATCTTCCTGTGTGAAAAGTGTTGACATGGGGAGAGACAGATGATAATAAGGTCTGAGCACAAGGTCTTTTGTTCTCTGATCTCTCAGAAGTTTGTTGATTGAAAGCCTTGGCTGTTACAGGACTTAGAAAATGTAATTGCAAACGCAGATTTAAATTCACAGTGAAATGTGTCTTTACCCAGATACCTGGATTTTGTGACGACGGGCTTCACACTCAGATCCCCCACTTGGATGGGTTTGTCAGCTGTGATGTGTTTGTGGGCTACAGGGCTGTCTATCGTGTCAGCTTTGCCATGGCTGTGTTCTTCTTCCTCCTCTCCCTGCTCATGATAGAAGTGAAAACAAGCAACGACCCAAGAGCTTCCATACACAATGGGTATGTGTGAGCCAGCTGGCTGCCCTTCCAGCTGCTTTCCTTTTTCCATTTTCTCTGCTGAACACAGTGGAAATTCCTTTATGCTTCAGCTTTCTCTTGGACCTAAAACAGAGTAGTGCTTTGGTCTCCTTAAAAGCTTCCTATTTATGTAAATGTCCTTGTTGAGGGTGCCACTCTGAGGTGGGGTAACCAAAAGGGCAGTGCTCTGTGTTTCCATAGGGATGTCAGATGCAGCTAGTTTATGTCTCTGACCTTGTGCTGCTTCTGGCAGTCATTGGGTCATTCTCAAGGCCAGTCTGACTCAGCCAGCAGAAACTGGTTTCTGATTTCCAATTCCCTGATTTAACTGATTTAGTTGTGGGCTAGATGACTGAATCATCATAGAGTCATTTAATTGGAAAGGGACCTTTGGAGAGAATAGAATCATAAAATTACAGAATGGTTTGAGTTGGAAGAGACCTTAAGACCATCCAGTTCCAACCCCCTGCTGTGGGTTCCACTAGACCAGGTGGCTCAGAGCCCCATCCAGCCTGGCCTTGAACACTTCCAGGGATGGGAAGTCCTCAACCTCCCTGGTCAACAGGATCATATGATCCAAAGCCCTGGCTGGAGCAGGACCAAGCTGCTTACAGATCATGTAGCACATGACTGCTGTGTGTGAACTGACTGTGTGTGGAGTAAGACCAATGTTTATGACTTCTATCTTCTTTTAAAGGTTCTGGTTCTTCAAAATAGCTGCCATTGTGGCCATCATGGTTGGAGCGTTTTATATCCCTGAAGGGCCTTTCACAAGAGGTACAGTTAATGTTCATCATGGAATTCTGACTTGTATAAGCTCAAACCTTTTCACAGATTTACTAGGCAGTACTGAAAGTTCTTTTGTAGAAGATGCATGTGAAAAACGCCAATCACTTGTGTTAAATTTTTAAAAGTTTAATAGTAATAAAATAGTTATAAAAATAGTAATACAAATTAGGACAATAAGAATTTGGACAATCAAAGTTAGGACAATAAAGGACAATAAAAAGCAAAGAATTATGGACGTCCAGGTGCTCTTGGTCTCTGCCACCCAAAAGCATGCCTTGCTAACAAAGGATTAACCCTTAAAAGCAATAGCCTGTTGCATATTCATATATCTCATACATGATTCAAAAATTCTTTTCAAAGAAAGGGTGTTTTCTGGTTATTGTCAACTTCCCCCCTCATCTTGTAAATCAATGTTTTGGCTCCTGAAAGTCTGGAAGGAGTCTGGTTCTTCCTGATAAGGAGGCACTAATTCTTCTCTTGGGATTTTGGTGTCTTGTTGCTGTTATCTCTATGCAAAGAATTTCTTGATTATTTTATCCATTCTTTGAGCTAGTTAGAAAAGGTATCTTACATCACATAGTTTCTATTTTAATATTATGTTATAGCCTAAAACTATATTTACCACACTACTTAAAAAGATTAATACAGCACTACTAAAAAAAAGGATCAATACAACATAACTTTCCAACATAACACATACAGTATTCATTTTAATACTTGCAAAGAGCCAGTCATATAATAAGCATTTTTCACAATGTGGTTTCTGCCTGTCTTTGTTGGAGTACCTTGGTCCATCCAGTATTTTGCTGACCAGCTGAAGTTATGGCAATAAGAAGCTCCTTTTGAACTGCATAGGTTTTGGTTATTAATAATTTTCTGCTTCATGAGACAGCCACTACTGAGCTGAGTCTTCTGACACTAGACTGGGGGCAACCTGGGACACTGACAAGTGCTAAATACTTCCCTAGAATCTCTGAAAAATGTGTGTGGGAAACCTCTACTGTCTGGCCACATCAGAGGAACTTGAAAGGGTTGTTGACCCTCAAAGAAGTGTGGCATGATGGCACTTACGTACACAAAGATGCCACATGTTAGATGTTGCCTTCATTCTGAAAACGTGCTGGGCTAAACATTCCCATGCTCAGCTTGACCAGCATTGGCTGCATCCCTGAATAGCTGGGACCCCTTCCATTTTCCTGCCAGATTGAGGCCAAAGTGATTAACAGCATCTGCATTTCTAATTACAGTTTCAGTTTTTTCATTATTTGTCTGCAGTATAATCAGGAGCTTTTTTGTTTTTAAACTGAGGTAGCATGTACATGATGAAAGCTGACTTTTTTTTCTTGCACCCTTTTCTAGCTTGGTTTTGGATTGGTGTTTCTGGAGCTTTCTGCTTCATTCTTATCCAGTTGGTTCTACTTGTGGATTTTGCTCACTCTTGGAATGAGAGCTGGGTTGAGAAAATGGAAGAGGGGAATTCTAAATGCTGGTATGCAGGTAAGAATCTTAAACCTGTAAAGGATTTGTTTGTACAGGCCAGTACCCTGCAGAATATCATTTACTGGTTTGAAGACATACCTAGAATTAAACTGCACAGTGTCCCTAAGTCACTGCTGTAAACACCTGAAATTAATAGCTGCAGTGTTTCCTTTTTCTTGTTCAATAAAATGCAAAATATTTTAGGCTTGTGAGTAGCCCATCTGACAGTCCTAATGAACCACACTTGTCTGGTTTGCAGGGCATGTGCAGAGCTCAGAGCCTGCTTCTCTTCAAACCTGAGCTCTGCTCTGCCCCTCCCCTGCTGTGTCCCCAGCAGCTCGGTTGTGTCTGTGACAGTGGCTGCAGTACCACACTGAGTCTGCCTTGGTGCCTGCTCCCCAGCTGGCCACTAATTACAAAGTGCTAATTGTTGTGGTTCTTAGCTCATAGCTAAGAATGCTGCAACAGCATTTTGTAGCTTCTTATAAAGAATAGAGTGGAAACAAAAATGGGTGACCTCAAGCAAAGGAATACCAGGGCAGGTAAATGTCCATGAGAGGTGTGCAAAAAGCACTCTGTCATTATGCCACTGTGGCCTGATAGCAGTTAAACTAATTAAACTGCTGCTGAGAGGCAAGTCCTGTTCCCCTGATGGCAGCCCTGGCCTTTCTCTGAGCTGTGCTGCTTAGTGAGCACAAGCAGAAATTCAACCATACCTTACAAAAATGCAGTGTCCTCGTCTGCTTTTGTGACCCAGACTGCCAGGTCTTACTGCAGTGTTAGCTGGACATTAAACCACTTTAGATGTACTATTAAAACTATATATGTAATGTAAAAAACATTTTTTTCCCTCCAGCTCTGTTGTCCTGTACAAGCTTGTTCTATGCCTTGTCCCTGGTTTTTGTTGTTCTCTTCTACGTTTTCTACACGAAGCCTGATGACTGCGCTGAGAACAAGTTCTTCATAAGCTTTAACATGATCCTGTGCATTGCTGTCTCCATTGTTTCTATCCTTCCAAAAGTTCAGGTATTACTTTTGTCTGCTCTTTTCTTCTGACATACCAAGCAGGGGAGTGAGAAGGATGTAGTACCATTTCAGTCAGACATAAGAACTTTAAAATTGGGCTATCATAGCTATGCTAGTTAGGAACTTAAAAAAAGAATCTTGCTCTGAAACCATTGCACTACATAGTGACACATTTTCTGAAGAGAGGCTTTTTTTAGCAACATGGTTTTGGACTTTGTTTCCATGTGGAGGACTGCTGGCGTGGTTTTAGTGGTGAAGGCCCTGGCAGAACAGAGAAATGTTAGGGAGTAGCAAAATAGTTGGAGATTTATTTGCTTAATACTGTGGCTTTGAAATTAGGGGTAAATTTGTTTAATATAAGAGGAAAGTTGCACCTTGCTTGATTCTGAACTGGTGTTGGTCAAATCACATGCTAGATTCACATCTACAAAATTGTATGAAAAGGTTGAAATTAACTCAGAGCCCATCACTGAGTCTTGGGCACAAAAAAAAAAATTTGTTTTGCTTATTCCTTCTCTGAGTTGCTTTGTGCATAAATTATATAACTCTAAGGAGTTTCCTCCAGTCTTTTGAACATAGAACAAAGCCCAATGCATTTCTACAGCAATGGTTTTCATGCTAGTAATTGTTTCATCTGTGGCAGTGAGGTAAAACCATCCAACTCCAGGTAAAACTTGCCCTTTTGACCTTGGCTTGCTCTTCTCTTTGGAACAGGAGCATCAGCCTCGCTCTGGCCTCCTCCAGTCCTCTGTCATCACACTCTACACCATGTACCTCACTTGGGCAGCCATGTCCAATGAGCCTGGTAAGCAACTCGCTGTCTTGAGTCACATATTTTGGTGGGAAAGCTGAAGGTGCTGATGGTTATTACAGATCACTCTGGGGGAATTGCTGATCTGTTCAGATCAAATCCAGTGAGGCTGAAAACCTGACTTGACTGAAACTATCAAACTGCCTCTTTGCAGAACCAAACTGGGGTGTTGTAAGGGGGGAAAAAAGAAACAGTGTCAGGGCATTCTGATGTTATTTATTTATTTATTATACCCTTGTCTAGCTCATAGGCAGGTAAAATATTGCAGGCAATTTCTGCCTCTGGAGAATCGAAGAGATCAGCAGTTGAAGGGAATGAAAAATTGCAAGCTTACCTGTCATCTTTTCTTAGCTAAATGCTGGCAAAGCTCATCCCTTTAATCTGCCTTGAAATCCCTTTCAGAAAGAAACTGTAACCCAAGTTTGCTGAACCTCATCACCCAGATAGCTGCACCCACAGCTGTTCCAGCCAATGCCACTGTCCCACCTGCCACTCCTGCGCCGCCCAAGTCCCTGCAGTGGTGGGATGCCCAGAGTGTTGTTGGGCTGGTTATCTTTGTCCTTTGCCTCTTGTATTCCAGGTAGGAGCTGCACTGCTATCCAGTGATAAAGAATTGGGGTTTGCCTCCTTTGTTTGAATCTGGCTCTAGTGCAAAATGTACCTGCATTTATTCACATCCAGCTGCTGTCTCAGGGCCGGGGCCAAATGTGGCTCATAAACCTGTGTTTTGCTTTGTGCATCAGGATAAGCCTTGTAAGCCCAATCCAGATAACAGAACAACGTATGTTAGAAGATGATTAGAAGGGATGGAGCACCTCTCCTCTGAGAAAAGGTTGGGAGAACTGGGTTTGTTCAGCCTGGAGAAAGGAAGGCTTTGGGGTGACCTAATTGTGGCTTTCCAGTGTCTGAAGGGAGCCTACAAGGAACTTGGAGAGAGACTTTTACAAGGGCATAGATTAAAACTGGAAGAGTAAGTTTAGATTAGATATTAGGAAAAAAATCTTTACTGTGAGGGTGATGAGGCACTGGAATGGTTGACCAGAGAAGCTGTGGGTGCTCCATCCCTGGAAGTGTTCAAGGCCAGGCTGGATGGAGCTGGGAGCAACTTGGTCTAGTGTAATGTGTCCCTGCCCACAGCAGGTGGATTGGAAAGAGATAATCTTTAGGGTTCATTCCAAACCACACCTTTCTATGATCTGGGACTAGGAATGCTGTTTAATTAAGTTAACAAAAGCTTGGATGAAAACAGTTGGAGGAATTTCCTTATGCTTCCAAATGGATTAAAAAAAATGTTATTTGCTAGTCCCAGACATTCATTGTGGTCCGTTGCTTCCTTGATTAGCTAACACAGCTGACTGTGGAAGGAGTTGCTAACCAGGTCTCTCTTTGGGTTACACTGCAGCATCCGCTCTTCAAGTAACAGCCAGGTGAACAAGCTGACCCTGTCTGGCAGTGACACTGCCATCCTGGAGGACACTGTGGGGACAGGCAGCGCGGCAGCTGAGGAGGGAGAGGTGCGCCGTGTCACGGACAATGAGAAGGATGGGGTTCAGTACAGCTACACCTTCTTCCACTTCATGCTCTTCCTTGCCTCTCTTTACATCATGATGACACTCACCAACTGGTACAGGTAAGAGCCAGAGGGGAAGTGATGGTTCTGTGTGCCAGTGTTTCCATGTGGATAGGAGACTCCTGCTCCTGACAAGCTGGTGAAGGTCCTGTCCCTGTGCCAGCTGCAGTAGAGTTGTGCCTTCTCCATTTAGTGTTACTGAATTAAGATGTGAGAAAGCAGCACAGCACAATCAGCAGCTGTGGTTCCAGGGCACTACTTCAGAGCTGCAAGGGCAGAAAGTGTGGCTGCCATTCTTTAGCTGGAGGAATAGCAGGAAGGAGACACATGGAATTGGTTTCAGGTGGCCTTCTGCAAAGTTTGTTAGAAGCCAGCCTGCTGTTAGTGGCTCTTCATCCTGGGAAGGATGTGCAGGGACAGCCATATGTGCTGCTTAGCAGAGATGTGATTTCCTACATCTGCTGGAAACACTTGGACATACCCTTTGCTGCTGCAGCTCAGAACCACTGCTCCCAAAACATTGTATAAATTAGCAAATACTTCCTTGAACAGCAGCACACCAGCATGGGCAAGCAGGCTTGAAAACTGAGTTCCAATTACAAGCCTGTGATGGAGCCACAGGAAGCTGCTGGCTTAGTTGCCTCACTGTGTTCTCACAAGTGGTCTTGCATTGGAGTGTCCCAAAGGATTGCCCTCACTTCAGATTCATGTGAGAGGTACCAAGGAACAGTGGAGGTGCTTTCTGTGATTACTAATGGACTTCTTTACTTTTTAGCCCTGATGCAGATTTCAAAACCATGACAAGTAAGTGGCCGGCCGTGTGGGTGAAGATAACCTCCAGCTGGGTTTGTCTGCTTCTCTATCTTTGGACCTTAGTGGCTCCTCTTGTCCTTACTAATAGAGACTTCAGTTAAGTTCCTGCACCTGTCTGAGCTTACAAAAGTGGGGAACTCTTTGCTGACAGCCAAAATGTTCATTTATTGCTTTAGTTACTGTTTCTTATGTTGGTATTAAAATGCAGTTGGATAGACAGTTATGTATTGCATAATGCTTGATGCAGCATCAAAATTATCAGTTATCTATTTTAACCTTTACCAGGGTTATCTTATTTAGTGCATTTTTAAAATTCACTACAGCTGTCAAAGCACAAAAGAAACTATCTATTCTGTCCAGAGGCCACAACCTTCTATTGAATAGAAGTTAACATTTAGTTAAATATGAAGTAATATAATTTAAAGAACAATTATAATCAGCATAATGCACTACTATGCTCATGCTTCAATTTCTGGAAGTGTAAGCCATGCTGCTTGATTTCTACATTCCACTGCTAAAGTTTCTTTACAGGAAAAGTTTATTTAAATTACTTAACTTTGTGTTGTGGCAAAAAGCACCCTTACTCCTCACCAAAAGAACAGAACTCTGAAGTTGAAAAACTGGTTAACTCTTAATTCTTTTTAAGACAAACTTGCCCTTTTTTAAGAGGCTATTTCTATGGTAACTTCTTTTTTAGGATGTTTGCCAAATAAAGTGGTGTAAGTGTATGAGTAGCTTAATCAACTTTATGATTATGTTGGAAAGTAGAGCTTATTGATTGATTGATTTCAGTTGTCCAGTATGCTTAATAAAAGCAACATACATGGAATTATTATTATTGGCTCTAAGGCATTTGCACTGTAAACTCATTTGAATAAAGCAGACTAACTACTGAAAGTGGCCCAGCTCTGTTGAAGTGTTAAAATACCACGAGCAGTGCTCAGCTGCTGCAGTGTCCAGCTGGATGTGACTGGGGGTTTGCTCTGTGCAATAAATATTAAGTGACATATTTCTTTTGAAACAAACAGTATCCTTCTTGGGAGTCTGTGAATGTAAATCCTGTTCCTTGAAGTGCTGAGTTCAAGTAAACTTTTGTTTCCAGCAGAAGGTAACACCTTTTGCTAATGCAGTGCTGTGGTGATCATGTGTAGTAGCAACTGTGTGTAAATGTGGAGCTTGTGTGTTGTTATTGATGTTTACAGTAAAATATCCCAACATGACACAAGACAAACGTATTGAAAATATCAAATGAGCAGCAGTTACAATGTGTTTAATCACCCAGTCATGCATCATAAACTTACACATTTTTAACGACTTTGTTTTATAAAATGCAATATAAAAATAAATTTTATCAAAATAAGATGTACACTTAACCACCCAACACCTCTAGGCCCACATATAACACAAAGCAAAATTAATATTTGAATAACACAATGATTAACTCATGCCAAAATGAGATTTAACAAAAACAATACTTAAGCCAGTTCCTGAAAATAACACAGGGCTCCTAACACCCATTTACAAGAGTATAAATTCAAGTACTTTTATGTACAGTTTGCAGCTACCTTTCATGCCACCTAATGCCAAAGCAGTTCAAGTATCCTTCCTTATTATGTGTTGGATTTGGCAGGGATGGCTTATGTACTGGAAAAGGCATATATAACCATGGAAAACAAAGTTATTTCAAGTGGGAAGAAGGAAAAAAGTGGTTGTTGTGCTGTAAAAAACAAACAAACAACCCCCAAGCAAAAAAACTACCCCCTCCTGTAAGCTTTTCCTAGCTATTCTCTTAACTTGGAGATAAGGAGATGCTATACTTGACAAAAATGTTTATTTTTCAAATGCTGACACAAGAAATTCTGGGGACAAACTGATGTCTTTGCTACTAAGGTATAAAGCTCAAAGAACATCCTCAGCTCTGTAGCCAGGCACACATAAGTCAGAGCTGTGCTTTCTTTCAGACACATGCCAAGCACTGGCCAGAGAGACTTCAGGGTTAGAGACACAGCTCAGTGAAGCTGCAACTCCTGGCTGAGTTCTGAAGCCAAGGAACAGCAAATTAGAAATAAGAGATGCCTGATAAAGCCTGGCTTAATTCAGGATCCTGACATCTGCTGCCCAGGAGCCAGCTTTAGGAAAAAGAAGTTCTGGAGGCACAAGACTGGCACTTTTCAGCATTGGCAGTTGTGGTGGTTTAACCCCAGCCAGCACCGTGGCTGCTCACTCACACAGTGCCACACTGACTCCTGTGAAGAAATTCTACCCCAAACCCAAACCCAGCACAACCCTATAACCTCATTTATTATGTTTAAATCATATTCTTTATGAGCAAATAGGGTGAGGTGGATCTAGTCTGCCTATTTAAGGCATGCAGGAAAATATAAAAGCCTGAAAAGGGGTGAGTTTTGTAGAGATTCCTCAGCCTTCTGCTGAACACCACTAGATTTACTTCTGAAGGACACTAAACTGAATTTTGAATATCCATCCTCCCTCTCTAGTAGTTACATAAGGGGATGAAAGGAGCTGTTCCTTCAGTCACTATACCCCCACTTCTAACCCTGCAACACAATTAAGGAAAGACTATCAGTGAGGCCCTCATCTCTACAGAAAATGGTCCATTCTGTTTTTTTCATTTGTACATTGTGACTGGAATTAAGAGGTACTAAAACAATGGAGGTACCACTCTGTTCTAGCAGTTCAGCAGTGGGTGCAGCCACTTATCTGTCCCAAGTCCTGGTGCTGTGTGCTACTGGCTTCTAGGTGGCAGAAAACTGAATTAATTTCTGCAAAACACAGAACATATTCTGGTCACAAAGGAGGAGCTGCCTAGCAGTACTCTTTTACCATATTTTAAGTAGATGAAAAGGGTAGTTGGTTTTTTCCCTGCACTAAATGTAATAGTTACCAAAGAGGAGTTACAATTGACTTCTAAAGGTAAGAAAAACAAGATGCTTTCATTGAGGAAAATTAATCTCTTCCCAGCTTTAATCTAAACTGTTCATGTGATGAATCTTCTGCTTGTACAGATTCTGAACTGCCACCCAGAAAAGAAAAAAAAGCTTCATGGTTTTACGCCTTTTGAGAACCCAGTCTCTTTTTATAATGTCAGGATGACAGGTATGACATTTGCCACCCCTTAGTTCTAGGATGAGGTCTGCTGCCAGGTCAGGAAGTCATTACAGGAATCTCCTTTTGGCAGTGCAGTCATGCTGCAAGGGGGCTGAGAGGAAGAAAGACATTCAAAACAGAGTTTGGCACTTTGAAAAATGAATGTCTGAGATCCTCAAGATAATTTAGTTTTACATTTACAGAAACATAACTGGTGCCTATAATCACATCTGGCACTAAATCAAGATTTCATCCAGAGAAAGTGCTCTAGTGATAAGTTCCCAATTAGAAGGGATGTTCTTTTCCACCAAATAGTGAGTTATTTCACCTTGAAGTAACAGACTGTGCTTTCCTCGTCCTAGTGAGGTTTCCTATCTCCACACCACTATAGTGCAGAAAAATGTGTGCAAAGAGTGTGCTGAGAGTTAAATTCTAATTCAAGACCATTAAATAAAATTAACCTGGGGAGTGAGAACAGCTTATTCAGACACAGGTATCTTACCCTGGTTTGACATCAATGTTCTGTCTCTAGACAAAGACCTAGAAGCACAGGCATACAAGTTATGGGTAAGTATCACAGAGATGATTCAAGTCTAACTTCATAAGTGAACATGACAACCAAAGACAAAAGAGGTCAACAAAGTTAAAAACCAAGTTGTAACATTTCACAGAAGAGCTGACAAGCACAGTGAACAAAATGCTACAATATCAGGAAATTTAAGAATGTGCTTTTAAAAAGCCTGTCTGCATTTGGTTTCACAAACTTAAAACTCAAATTCAGCCCGAAGTAACAAGCTAAAGCAGCACCTTGCTGTCTTACATGAAGTATTGCCTTCTATACATCACATGCCAACTGCTACAAAACCTCCTCACATCCTGGGTATGAGGTACTTACCCAATTCCTTATCTCAACCAGAAAAGAACTGTTAATGTGGGGAAGTGGCTGACACAGCTTTCTTTTATTTGGTCCTGAACCTCATTATGTGAAGCTGTTGTCCAATCAAAAGCCTTAGTAAAAGATCTGAAAAACTTTCTGCATTTTGAAAATGAAGATTGCATCTGCTGTATAAACCTTGGTACAGATGTTATGGTAGTTATTCCATCAGTCACAGTTCCTCCAACTGTGAAGAAGTTAAAGAGATGATCTCCATACAGGTATTCATGAGTAAATTTTGTTGTGTATTAATTTGAAACAAATATTCACCGAGATATTTCAGAAACACCAACTCACAATCTGAACAATGTGACAGAGGACAGGCCAAGTTAGACTTCTATGGTTTTAAGCAATCTTCACTACAGAATTACATTTTGCAGGGTTCAAAAGCCATTTTCTTTCTTTCACCAGTCTTTCATTACTGGTGTTTGCAGAAGGGGAAGGGACCAGATAATCACAAAGCTCATAAATCATCCTCACTTTTCACCTGTGTGGGGTGGGGACAAGAAATTGTCAAGCTTCCCTATCTGCAATAATTTTTTCCCTTTATCATTAGAAAGAATAGGCCAGTTTGCACCATTCACACAGCGGTTGATGAGCCAAGTCTTCTACATAACTTGTGCTCTTTGTTTTTACCCTCCCGAACTCTGCCCTGCCCCCATTGTGCCCTCTCCAGCTTCCTTTGGTTCTACAGTGTAAAGTGCCTCAGCAGTCTGTCCCTAAACTGCAGGTTTAGGAGTAAGGCAGAGTTCACAACATCACCTAGCAGAGCAGATCTTAACTGTGCTGGAAAACTTCCCTCCAGTGGTTTGTCAGTAACAGTAATAGAGCTGAGGTTTCATCCCTCGCAGGGAATCATCACACTGCTTTTCATCAGCATCCCCACTCACTAGCAGGTCGTGGGGAGAGCTGTCACACGGGAGCACCAGCTCTGAGAAATCATGCAGGAAGTCCTCTTCAGAGGCCAGCAGCAGCTCGTTCCAGGCAGAGATGTCCAGCTTGCCTGCAGTACCACCGTACTCTTCAGGAAGGATCACTGGAGGAATGTTTTGGTGAAGTGAATTCAGATCACAGCCATGAAGAAAAAACTAAAGGAGAAAGCAAAAGAGCTTTAAAAGTGCACATCAAACACTTTGCAGCAAGCTGCTGGAACAGTCAGCTAACAAGCTTATTTTGAGTTAAAGAACAACTTTAAGAAGTGATGTGTTCATGGGCAAGTGGCAGCACAGAACAGTGTGCTGTCAGACACACCACTGAGAGATGTCTTGAGACAAAATCCTTGTGCAGATTAAATCCCAGCAATAGAGACTTGACATGTGCCTAGGCTGAGGTTCCAGATTCAGTTCATCCCCAGGTTCACTCATGGGACTGAAAGTGCTTATCCTTGTGGACAAAAAAATCATCCTTGGCAACCACAGTCCTGTGGAGAGGACACTTGTGCCACACAGGACCCTTGCAAAAGGGAAAAGAGCAAGGAAGGGTGCTACTGGGCCAAATAATCCAACCACAGGGATAATGTCCTGCATACACAGCAAATGTGCTGAAGTTCCATATTAATATTTTGCCAGTATTGAGTTTCTCAAAGTTTCTGTCTCTCAGAGAATTTTCCCAACAGTTTTAATTTTTAAAAATTATAGCAGAAAGTAAAACGGCACCAACATTTTTTAACTGTCAAGTATTGCAATTTTTCTTTTTTTTTTACTTAAGAGTAAGTAAAGCCAAGCAAGTAACTTACAAACATTAATATTAATGTTAAAAATCACATAGATCCTTACCCTGTTTGCAATCTTTTCCTTCAGAAAAGGCTTGATGATTGCAAAAATGCCTTTGAATATACGAGGCTCATTTATTATGTTAACAGCCTTTATTCGAATGGGGAATCCATCCTGAAGGGTAAAGAAGAGTTTTATAATGCAGTTTAAAAAACATTTGCCATCTTTCTCTTTTTAAAGTTTCCTGAGACTGACTGCCAGTACAACCCACTGGCTCCCCAATTTTAATCTGAGGTACCAACATAAACCAATACAACAACAGAAATTCAACTTGTTACAGAGAGCAGTCCTAGGATGACATCTGTGACCAAAAACAAAAGTCAAGGGACAAGAAAACCCTCCATCAAAAAATACACTGCTGTTAGTAAATCCTCATTTCTAATGTTAATGTTTATCTCCCTTGACAAAAACACCTAGATAACCCCTGTCCTTTGGGTATTTCCATCCTTGATAAGGATGCAGCCACAAAGTGATATCTGCAGCTCCTGAGGAGTGCACCACATAGTGCCAGAGCAGGCTGCTTCTCACAGTGTGTCCAGCAACAAGATTTGGTGCCCAAGGTACTCTAAAATGTGTTTTTATGTGAAGAAGGAATCTAATATCACTAGGACACACTGTTTCCCATACAGGACAGTTTAAAACAACAGCTTTTTATGGGATTTTTGCTGCAGAAATTTATTTGCAGAAATATTTTTCATAGGCAAAACCTCATGAACAGCAATTAAGGACTCAGTAAAGCTTCTTTCCCCTATAACCAGCTCTACATACACAAATCAGTCAGTGCTTGGAGTGAAAAGCAGACAACAGACACTGCTGGAATATTTTTCTCCATGGGAACATCAGGGAATTACCTCATCTTTACAGGAGCTGCAGCTCAGCAAGGTTGATGCAACACATTTATATTCCACCATACCCTGACGTCCTTCCCCAAGTCCAGCTATTGTTTTGTGAATATCTTCCAGTAGGAACCACAGATAACCATGGCTTTATTTGTACAAATTAAATATGGGCTTACAGTTAAATGACACATTTAGATCATAATGCAAAGGAGTGAGTTCTTATAAAGGCCTTCCTTAACTCACCAGTCTCATCTCCTACACTCCCCTGATTCACCCTATCCTTCCTGATCCCCCCATGGATACAATAAAGGACATTACCAGTTCAGACCAGAAAAAAGTAAGGATGGAATTAACCATTCAAGGGAAGTTTTCTCATCTCACTCCTCCAGACTGTATCAACATCAAATGAAATCATCAGACCTTCAGCCACTTTGGCCAGGCTACTCCTGAGTCCTTTCCCTTCCCATTTTGTCCAGCTTCACTGTGTTTATACCCTTGCTCTAACTTGCTCTCCAACACTTTCCTTCCACACATCCAGACAGAGCTGTTTTCATTATGTCTCTTGTGCTAAAGAAGCCTCTGCCTTCAGGGCATGGATGGTATGGATGGTAACTCTCCTCAAATCACACCCATTCAAAAATCCTCTTAAAATTTTTGCAGCAGCACTTCAGCTGGAACCTGCACTTGCTCCATGGTTGGCTCCATCTCAGCTGACAGGAACCATTTAAATATCAGGCCATTTCCTCACTGTCTCATCCCTAACTGTAATTCTCTGCTCTCTTTCTTCCTTACCACTACCTAGCAGAACTGCTTTTGTCTGTTCCAACTCTAAGTCTGCATTTCTAATGCAAATTTAATTTTAGAGATGCAAAAGTCAAAAAAAAAAAAAAGGGCAAGTGAGGTAAGTTGGCTGTAAGGGTGTGAGAAACTGGTTGGACAGAGACTTGTTTAACTCTGCTAGTGAAAGTCAAGATGATGACATTTGTGGTGACATAGTCAAGAACTCTACACACAGAAGCAGTCATTTACAATGCACAAGCTTATTTTCCCACCAGTTCAGGTCTTACCTGAAGAATTCCAATCACTTTTTTGGCTACAAAAGGACCAAAATGAGACGCCTTAGATAAGCTGACTCCTTTGTAGTCTGCCAGGATTACAATTCCATTCACCTGGGTCTCTTCGGACTGAATGAGTTTTTCTAAGGTTAAGTATATGGCACGAATGTTCTCAGTAATCGGATAATTACTGGGTGTCCATCTGTCTGAGGTTACAAGACAGGGATGGTAAGTCGGAAAGTGAAGATAAGCTAACAATACACATTCCAAAAAACTGATTTTCTGTTTTCCTGGACTCAAAAGTTAGTCTGTATAGCCACAGTTCTAGTTCAGAGCAGCCTTTCTTAAGCAAGAGGTAAATGGCAACTCATGTTTACTTCAGGGAGCAAAGGCAATGGTTTTAAGAACCCCATTCTCCACCCAGCACAGCTCATTAATAGCAGTTTCAGCTCAGAAAGAAGGCAGGTAAATGGAAAAGAGGAGAATGAATGAAGAGAAATTTACAACAAGCCTGGCAGCACCAAAAGCACACGAAAGACTCTGATTATTTACACAGGAGTCACAGCTATAGACTTCTCTCTCTGCTTATTGTGAAAACAAATTACGAGCCCTGTTTCAATTTGAGTGACTGAAAATAATAATTTTCCTTGAATTGCCTAATATTTTATTGACCCACCTCACTGCATTTTCATATTTGCATGACCGCAGTTATTGCTGACACAGGAAAAGGAACTGGAATAACGCTGGCTAAGGACCAGCATATCCCTTCCCCAGTCAGCTTTTCAAATCTGAGAGAGACCACATACTCTGTGCAAGTCACCACTGTTCACAGCAGAGCAGGGACAGGCTTTTGGCCCAGACACACCTCGAGGACGGGGAACAGAGACACTCAGTACCTGGGCGGATGCAGACGACGTGACGTCCCTGCGGGTCCCGGTGGGGCAGCACAGTGACAAAGCCTGACTCCAGGACAGGCTTTATTGCAGATGGCTTCAGGTTACTGAACACCTCTGGCCAGGTCCTCCTGCAGGTGTGGTAGTTCACCAGGAGCTGAAGCGCTCGATCGTAATCGAACTTCCTGGCTCGGAGGAACCTCAGCAAAAAAGCATCGTCCAGGCACGTCCCCAGGGAGGGATAGTCCTTGCACACCATATCCCGCAGTGCCTGCACGTCACGGAGCCTCCACTCAGGCTTCTCCTGCAGCTCCTCCCGGGCTTTGGTAACAAGATCAGGAGACAGGGTACAAACATACTTTGGCCGGTCTGGCAGGAGCTCACTGTCTGATGGAGACCCTGCTGATGGACTTGTCCTGGTGCAGTCGCTCTCTCCTGACATAATGCAGCAGGAATCTGTCAAAAAACAAGTGCTGCACGTGACAAACAAACCCACAGACTTACAGCCACACTGATGGTTTACATATTTATTATGTTCCCTCTGTTTCCTAACTAAAGACTTTGCCTTTCCAAGAACCAGTGCTACAGTCAAGGCACACCTTTCATTTTAATTCTCCTAACAGGATTAGAAAGTGCAAGTTACTCTAATCTCTTTATCCTACCTAGCAGGTAGAATGCTGCCTTGGGTGAAACCTAACAAATAAAGTTAAAATACAGAATTACACAGCTTCACTGCAAAACACAGAATTTAATTTAACATTTATTTCCTATGTCCAGCTGAAAACTAAAGCAAAGCAAACATCCCAGTTTCTCATGATTCTCACATTTGGCCAAATTATACCCTCTTTTGAGAAGCTCCCCCATCTAAGCCCAGACAGCCAGGCATTTTCCTTAACTTCTCTGGCAAACACATGCACTTGCCAACACCTCTGCCCAGGTGAACGTTTTGAGCAATTCAGGAGGAGCAGCACTCGTGAATATAAGAAATGCTGCAGTGCACAGACTGGATAAACAGGTAAGAAAATTGCAGACTCTTATGCACTGCATGGGTACTGAGGCTAGCTTAATCTAGTTTTAACTTTTCAGTGTGATGCCAATATGCCTGACCTGGGAGCTGAAATTCCAAATCCAGTCACAAGTGGATAGGGACGAGTAAAAATTGTAAAATCACGAGACTGCCATAACTCCTGTAGCTGAACCTGGGGCAGGCAGTGAAACACGGCTTCATTTTGCTGAGCTGTTGGCATTCAGAGTCACTCGGAGCGCATCACACCGCTCCTGGCTCTCCCACGGGACCGCCTGCCACAGGGACACTTGTCACCCGTACCTGCCTTCCTCCTGCACTGACAGACCTCTCCATCTCCCAGCTCACCTTCCCCAGCTGCCCGGGACGGCCCCCAGGACCGCTCCTAGGAGCGATGAACCCCGGGGTACAGCCGGGCTGGGCACCACCACACCCGCGGGAGCGCCCGCCCAGGCACAGGAGCGAGGAGGCTGCGGGGACCGCCAGGCCCCGCGCGGCCCCGGGCCCACACCCGAGCACCTGCGCCCGCAGCCCGCCCGTACCGGAGCTCCC
>WBNO01027413.1:296681-347462 GCA_013400575.1 Peucedramus taeniatus | reverse complement strand
GATCGGATCTGATCTGATTTGATTTGATCGGCCTGGGGGCAGAATCGGGGCTGCCTTCGTCTCTGGCATCTGCTCCCTGCAGCGAGAGGGACGCCCGGGAACGCTCCCCGAAGGGACACCTGTCCTTCATTGACACCCGTCATTCAGTTCCACCTCATCTCTGTGACAGCGGCGGGCCGCTGCCTCCAGCCCTCAGCCACGAAGGCAGAGTTTTATATATACACACATACACGTATATATATACACACATGTATACACATATCTACACACAAACGTATATACATGTATTTTATAAAGCACATTTTATAAATACATTTTACACTTGTAAAATACGTTTTATATGTATAGAATGTATCATGTATAAAATATATATTTATACAAAAAATACACGTGTATATACATATGTGTGTATGCATATACATTTAAACACGCATGGATTTATGTGTGTTATGTGTGTATATAATATATTGCTATATACGTAATTATATAACAGCAAATATATTTACCTATATAATCTGTAGATTGCATACTAATTATATATACTATATAATCACATATATAAAAATACATTTTATTTTTACATATATACATATATATACACATATATATACATACATATATACACACATATATATAGACACACATATATATATACATATACATATACACATATATATATTATTTTTTATACAGATATAAAAACAAATATATCCCATATATTTTATATACAAATATGTATCCCAGGGCCTCTCCCTGCCAGCCTGAGCTGGTGTGGGATCACTGACCACAGCTAGGGCAGCCTCAAATCAGGCTCCAGGCAAGCACAGCTGGATGGAAACAGGTCCCGGCTGCATCCTGGATTTAAACCACAACAGAGGGACTAAATGTTAATGAAAGGAGAATTTGGGGTAGTTTGGCTTTGGTTTGGTTTTTGACAGGACAGAAAATCATATTATTCCACAGGAGGTCAGTGGTGGTGCCTGGCCTGTCTGCATGGAATCTGTAATAGGAAAGCTGGTCAGTCCCAGGTTTGCCGCATTAAAAAGGGCCCACGGGGGAGCGCTGGGGAGGGGGAAATGCCACGTTCGACCCCACAGATGAAGGACACAGAGGCTGATCGCAAACAGCTCAGCACCCTGCAGGGACTGTCCCTAGGGCGCGGTGGTTCCTCTTCTCCCGCTGTAAGCCGTGTTCTCAGCCAGGAGAGGGAGTCGAGGATTGTTGGACAAGGAGTGGGACTCCAGGAACCTGCAGCGGGAATCAGGGCCCTTCTGCAGCTCACAAGGTTCAGCTCTGGTTTGTTTCCCTGCCAAGGGTTCACCCTTGTTTCAGTGGCACTGTAGCTGGTAAGAGAGATGCCAGCATGGAAACAGAGTGTGCCACAGGAGTCCACCTGCAGAGAGCTGTTCAGGGCAGGGGAATCCATTCATTCCAGCCTCTGCTCATGGTCAAGCCCAGACCTGGGTGCAGCCTGGCAAGCTGGTGCCACTCTGAAGCTGGGTCCAGTTTGGATCAGAGTAAACTGGACTTGTTTGTGATGTTGCTCCGTGCCCTTTCCAGTAGATTTGTGGGATAAATGAGGTTGGAAGGGACCTTGGGAGGACAGGAGATTTTGCATTGCTCCCATTTCCATTCATACAGATCCTGGGCACAGAGACCTCCAGCACAAGTGTGACAGGAGCAGCCAGGTGGGACCTGGAGTCCCAGGTGTGTGCTGTGGACATGGATCTGTGGCCTCCCAGCTGAAGGGATGACAGAATTTCCTGGATCACCTGATCCACCTAATTGCTGATCGGAGAAAAGGCTTCAAAACACCAAACAGCTGGGAAGTACTGCTACAAACAGGAATTTATTCTAAAGGTTGCAAAATCTGCTTGGAATTTGCACCTCTCAAACAAGGGAGGAAAATTTAGCAGGGAGGTGACAGTTCCAGTCCTGACTGGTTAATGGCTGCTGCAACAGGGTGTTAGGAGTGAGCAGGGATGTTTGAAAGGAGTGACATGTGAATGAAGCTCTGTTTTGGAGAACAAGAAGGGCAGGAAAGAAGGGACAATCAGTAACAATCAATTGAGAGATACAGAAAAAGAAATTAGAATAAGAGCAAGAGCCTTAGGCAGGTGAGAGAGAATGATGAAGGAAAGTAGAAGTGAGGATACTGCACAGTGAGAAAGAGCTGGGAGTGAAATATACTCTGGGAATGGCCCCAAATGAAGTGACTGCCTTACCTCAGCTTTTCTTACGTGGGGAATGTTGAACTCATGGAGAGCAGTGGGTGGTGAATGGAAGTGAGAGGGTTCAAGCATCAAGCCAAGTTGTTGGGGGAGTTTGAAAATACTAGCTCAGGAAATCACAGGAACTGTAGCAAGAGCTTCTGTAATTTGCTCTTCCTGGTGTTGGCATCCTGTGACCAGTAACCAGTAAAGGCAGAACCTGTCTAGAAGGAAGTAAAAGCTAAAAACTGAAAACAAACATCCAGGAACTGACAGTCCCAGGAGATGTGATAGCTGTAGCCTGAATTTAAATTCTCCTCCTTAGTGTCCTTGTCCACTGCATCAGAAGGGAGAAGGACATGCTGCACCACATGCCCACAACCCTCCCCAGCTGGGAGGAGATGAACCCCACCAACTCTGCCATTCCATCAGGTCCAAACCTACAGTCTTTGCAGGAGTGTTTTTTAGGAGTTGTGTTGTGACCTTGGGAACCACACCTGGAGCCCCGTGGGGAATCCAGCCCTTCTCATGTTCATCTCTCCTATCACATGTGATTCATTCCTTTCTCAGCTCTGCTCCTGGGTGCTCCCATGCTCTGCCGTTGTGTTATAAATGAGTGGCTGTTGGTGTTGGTTGATATTTAATGAAGTCCATGTAATACTCTTCACTTATTTACTTATCCGATCCCAGTCTTAATACCCAGCCTGGGAAAGTTATCTTGGCTTCTTTAAGCTTTTCCACCATTAGCAATAAACCTTTTACAGTCTTGGCAAGCTGAGGCTGAAAAGCGAGAGCATGACTTCAAACAGCACTGCTCACAGAGAAGGCTTTAAACTGATATTAAATCACTAAACTGTGCAAACCTAACAGTCCTGTCATAAAGATAATCTGATCTGTGAGCAGTTCAGCCCAGGAGGGGCTCTGGTCCTTGGGTTGCAGGTGGAACCTCTGGGCCCCACAAACTATAGAATCCTTTTGGGCAACTCAGTGTCAGAGCAGAGAGCCATTCGTGCTGAAGTGCTGGACAAGGTCTGCCCGAGTGCCAGGGCTTCCATCTCAAACCTGAGCTGCTGCTCCTGCCCCAGTGCAGCAGACTGGGAAGGGCTGTAGGGGAGCAGCAGTTCCTACAAATCACCCCAGGCAGGGCCATCCCAGGCTCCAGAGACGGTGCCTGGCTGTGACACAATCCAACAGCTCTAGCCTGCACTCAGAGGATGAAGTGACTAAGAAAATATGCCCTAAATGACCATAAATATTCCACTGAAAGCCTGGAAGTGTGCATCCCCCAGCACAGACTTCCGTGCCTGCTGTCACCCTGTGTGTGGTGGGGATCTCACAGATGGGAGCCTCAGTTGGGAGCAGCACACACTGGGCTGCAGGGGACCATCCCTCTCTGCTCGTGCCCTCCCCACGCACAGATGGCACGCCAGACCCACACACACAGCTATGGAAACAGGCACTAATGTGCAAATGCACACAAATCTGTAGCATCTGCTGCCAAAGCAGCTGTACACAGGCAGGCACCACCACCCAGGCACATCTAAGGTGCTGATAGACCCCCAGTGTGTGCTGGGACACACACACAGCCTTACCCAGCCCGGGCTTTGAGGGAAGACTTCCCCTCTCCTTGGCTTTACCAGCTTCAAGATGAGCAGTGTTTTTGCAAAAGCTTGGTGAGGAATGTGCTTGGCAGGACCTCTGAATGTTTTAAATATTACAGGATTTCTGCAGTTTAATTTTATAGAATCACAGAATAACTCAGGTTGGAAGGAACCTTTAAAGGTCATCGAGTCCAACGCCCAGTTCTCCCTGCACTGAGCATTTCCTTTCACTGTGTTTCATGATGCTCTCTGGAAGGAGAGCAGCTGCCTCCGAGGCAGGGTGGGTCCCTGGCTGGATTAACCCTTGAAAGGGGCTGTGATGGGGCTGCTCTGGGACCTTGGCAGCTGCTCCTGGCAGCCTCTCCAGGACAGGCTGCAGCTCTCAGAGCAGTAGGAACACTCAGGTTTGCTCCTGCAAGAAACCAGCTGGTAAATGGTGGAGGATACTTTCCAGGAGCAGAATGAGGAGGACTCATTCCTCAACCCAGGAGTGAGTCCTTCTGAGTTGGACTGGGTGCTCCAGCTCTTGGAGCTTTCAGCCTGGTGTTCATCAGAAGCCCATAAATCAGTGGGAAGGAGTGAAGCAGGGCTGGGTTTTAGAGTAACCCCTGAGTGATATCTCTGCACATCTTTGGGGTGAAGGAATTCAGCTGCAGGGTGGGCTGTGAGGGGAGGAGCTGTTTGCAAGAAATAGTAGGATTTCAATGGAAAATTGAGAGCCTGGAATGCTGGAGCTGTCTCCACTGCCTCCTCAATGTGTGTGCAGCACAGCAGGTCCCCCGTGTGCTCAGGCACATGAGAAAGTGCCACTCCAATCCCACACCTTAGAATATGGTTAAAAGAGGGCTAAAACCCACTCAGAAGAGAATCCCAATGGTTATGCTTTATCTGTGCTGGAAGTGCTGTAGGTCTGAGTCAGGCATTCTGGGTTTGGCACTAAGGTTTCTCTTTGCTGCTTCTGCCTCAAGCTTTTTTCTCAGTGGCTTCTCCCTGCAAATCAGCTCTGAGTGGATTCCAGGATATGTATGAGCCAGTGTGCTCCATGTCAGTGGTTAATGTAAGTAACCCATCAGCAGGGTTAATTAAAAAGTGTTTTTAAGGCACGGTGGTGTTTTGGAGAGCCCTGGAAAGGAGCAGAGAATTATGAGTTACTTTATTGTAATGACTTTCCCGGTCAGTGAGGGGAACATGTCCTGTTCAGCCAGTGCTGACACCTGGCTTGGCAGCAGCAGAGAGGAATTCCTGTCTGACTCGGGATGCTTTCTGTGGTGGGTGTCTATCCAGGATTCCCCCAGGCAGCTCTTGTGCTGTTTCTTGCACCCAGAGCAGTTTCTAGGAGGAGCTGGGGAATCACAACAGCTCCCCCAGACCCCTCATCTGGTGTGGGGTCCTCCAGGCTCACAAGGGGTCCCTGGTCTTTGTGAATCCATGGGGTCCCAAGGGACTGCAAGTTCCAGCCAGGCAGAGCCATCAGATGGAGGGGCTGGAGTGGAGCCTGGCAGCAGAGCCTGGGGCTTTGTGTAGCCCATGACTAAACTCCAGGTTAGGGGTGCCCTCAGGCCTCTGGAAGATTTTGGTCAGGATCAGGCAAGCCTGGCATCCCTCCAGACCCAAAGCCAGAGTAAGCCTAGGAAATACAGTTCCCAAAGCACCTTCTTTCCCAGACCTGGGTTAGACTCAGAGCTCTTCCCCTGGGTTTGGACTGGGAGCACTCTGTTGGTCCCAGCAGCTTCTTCTCTCTCACAGGACACTGAACTGCAGGTCGTGACTGCAGAGATGTTTGTGCCAAGCTCTCCTGCTCACTCTCACATAACAAACCTGACAATATATTGCCATTTTTATTGGCCTGGCTGGCAATTTTTCAGGTTCTAGGTGTGTCAGGATTGTCAGGGTCACACCTCAGTTCGGAATGGGGAGAGGGATTTTAGACATACCCACCCCTTACCATTCCTCCTCTAGCCTCTCTGAGTGGAAAGGGCTTGTGCAGTGTGTGCCTGAATTCCCCAGTTGGTTGGTGAAGTTTGCATTAAGCCCAGAGGGAACTGGCCAGCCTGGCACATGGAATTGCCTGGCTCAGCAGTGCCACGTTGCTGAGCTGTCCCTGCTGCCTCTTGGTGTTCATGACTATCTGTGCCTGTGTGTGCACTTGTAAGTTTAATAGCAGCAATAGTTGCTTTTGTCAGAGATGATATGCAGGCCATAAAACTTGTTTGCCTTTTTTTTCCCCCCCTCCCACTAAGATATGAAAGCTGTGGAAAAGACTCCAAACCCTGCTGGCTCTTTCAGATGGAAGTTATATAAGGAATATGAAAAGAATGCATTTCATAGTGGCCAAAGGACCTAAAAATACCACTTTCACAGATCTCTGCTTGGACATGATGAAAAGATTCTGCAGACAGAGATGGTGCTCTCCAGGAAATCATCCCTAGGCTGAGCTGCAGGCACAGAAAGCTCTTGTGTTCAAAAACAATGTAAGGGAAGTTGTGTGTCAAAGGCCAGTCCTCAGAGCAGCCATCTCCTGTGACATGGGACATGGCCTGTAGGCTCCAGGGAACCCAGCAGGATAAAACACAGCCCACGAGTGGCAAGACCAGTGTTTCAGGGTGATTCCAGACATGATTCCAGGCTGGAGTGACAAAAGAGGTGAGAGTTTGGATCGAGGATACCAATTAAGGACAAGGTTGCTTCTGGGACAGTTCATGGGGGTTTTTTTCCCAAGTGAGCTGAATCCAGCAATAAGAAATCTCCTGTAGGAAGTGCCCTGATTTAAGATTAACCAGGTAAAGGGCAACCTTGATAAAGCAGTTTATGAGAAGGAGTCCAGGAGAATTTATTGCTTTGAAGATTTGATATTACATATATGGACTTTTTAGGGCATATACCCAGGTAAAACCAACCATGAATCACAGCAGAGTCACAGGATTTTTTTATTCCACATTAAAAAGAATGAATGAAATCCTTTTCTTTCTCTTGACTGGATTAACCACTCAGTCCTGTGTGTGCTGGGATGACATGTCTTGTGACTGCCTTTGGTTCCCTTGTTCAGGCATTCAGAAGTGGTTCTGGGGCTCTGGATCATCACAGCTGCACAGGTAGTGAGGGCAGGTTATTTGAGATCTGTCCTGTTCTCCCAGGCCCTTGACTCAGAGTGGAGACAGGCTCTAAATGCTGTCTCCACATAGCCCTCAAACACAGCCTGGGTCTCATCCCTGCATCTCATCCCTGCTGACAGTTTTCACCAGCATGACTGTCCTGGGACACCACTGGATGTGTTAAAGGGAAGGAAAATCAGGCTGCTTCTCATCTCTTGTACCTAGGATGAGACTGCCCTCATCAATTCTCATCAGAGCTGGGAGATGGGGGAACATGAGGGCCAGCTCCTGCAGACCAGAGCTGAAAATGCTGGATGTTGTTCCTTCCCAGAGACCTAATCTTTACAGCCATCTACACCTCTCTCCCCTCTTCCTGTTCTCTTCCTGGGCATGCTGCAGCTGAGCACAGGCTCCCGTGTCAGAAAAGCAGGTCATTAAGAGCCTTCTCTAATTGCCAGTGTATTTCTTCACCTTTACAGCCAGTGATAAATTGATTTTCTCTTGATCACCTTACTGTACCCCATAGGCTCAATCTGGCTCCCCCCTGCTGCCAGCAGTAGGGTGGCTGTGTTTGAAACAAAGGACAATCACCCACCCCAAAGTGCTCAGAAATTACCTTTGAAATACAAGAGGGACATAAAAATGAACATGTTTGAAATGTGAATAACATATTTTAGCTTCCTTTGCTTGGCTTTCACAACGTGGTTACTTCAAGCCTTTAAGCTCCCCGGAATCATGAAGGCAAATATTTATTCTTCATGTTTGTTTTTCTTTTAATGAAAATTGGGATTGCCATTCAATCTTATGATTCCAGCACACGTGGCTTCAGGACAGACACACTGGGCTTGCCAGGAAATAGTGACAGCTGGCAACAGCATCAAACACTTGTTTGGGCTTTTCTATCCATACACATATGCTTTGTGCTCAGACCAACAGGGATGTTAGCCCCTTGATTTAAAATAAATCCTCCCAGAAGAAAGAAATCCATCTGTCTGGGAAAAGTTAGAAAATATTTTTGCATTTATTTTTCTTTTTTTTTTTCCTTTTTTTTTTATGAATACAAACTCTTGCAAAGAAATATTCTTCTGTTTCCATTGGAAGGCAGAAACCAGCAAAAATTAATATACAATATCAAGGAATACTTGGTGCAAATGGACCAAAAAGGATTCCCCACAAATCTACATACAAGAAAAAAGGTTGCTGCAGTTGAAAAAGACAGCCTGGTTATTACAGGGTTGGGTTTTTTTTTTAATTTAATCTCCCAATTATAAATAATCAATGTGATTTACAAAATAATTTACAGAAAATGATTGGATTCATCATTGCAATAAATTACTTGGTACGATGCCACCAGCACTGAGACCGTACAAAACCTCTGACACCGCCAGCACGAGGTGTTTCATTTTTGCATTGGAAATCAAGGGACAGACCTGCAGCTCCTCTGGCTGAGCTGGCTCAGATTTGTCCCCACCAGAGACCTCATGGCAGCTGTGGGGCCACCATCCCCATCCTCCCGAGAGGCCAGCAGGGGCTCAGGCCTGCCGTGGTGCTCTGGGAGCTCCAGCCCTGCTGGTGTGCAGGAGGGCTCCTTTCCTGCTTCCAGCTGTAAACCAAAGGTCAGATCCACAGGGTTTTGGCACAGGCAGGCACAGAGGAACAGGGACAGGGGCAGGAAGGGAGCACAGCAGGGTGGGCAGACTCAAGGCTGGGGCAGACCCAAGGGGCTTGGGTGAGACAGGGTTATTCCTCAAGCTCTGTAGCTTTTCTCTGCAGGACCCAAAGAATTGTATTTTTGAGGCTGGTGCTCTCAAACACTCTGAGGTCTGAAGGAGTCATAAGAAATTCTTATCATGTTATGAAGACCTATAAATCTGTTATCAGCCACTCACTCTAAGCTGAAGGAGTGGCACTGCACTAGACAAGTAGATTGTGTGGCCTATCTTAGCATTAAAGTTGGGTCTGAACTGAGATCCTGGGTCCCAATGCTCCCAGCACTTAGAAAGCCCAAGACTTTGGTCCAATCTGTGAGGCTCAAGCTCTTCTCACCCCATAGGTCTCTCCCCTTCCTACATCTTTCCCCCACTTCCTTCCAAACAGGCATCCAGTGGTCTTCTTCTGACTGCTGACAAGCAGTAGTCAGGCCAGTGATATTTTGGGCAGTGCTATCAGCCTGTAAAGGGGTGACCCCATCCCATGAGCTGAAATCTCTGGAATCCCATGGTCCCTCTAATTGCCAGGAGGCAGTGAGTGGTGCAAGGGAAGGGCTGGGCAGTGGTTGCCTCTCTGAGCATTGTGGTGAGAAGGCAAGCATGGCACGGAAATATCAAAGCCCCTCAAGAGGCAGAGGGATCCAAACAGTGGAGTACTTTGGTGGGCTAGACTTTGCCCCAGCATCAGCTGAAAATATTTGTTAGGTCTGGCAGGGGGCTCAGTGTGCTGCTGGGTGACACCACGCTAAGACCTGGGGCTGGCCAAGGCTGAGGAGCAGTTCTGGCAGTGCTGCCTGGGCAAACCCCATGTGCTTCACCTGCTGTGATGCTCCTGGGGGAGCTTCCACCTCCACCAAGTCTGGCTGGACTGGGCACTGTCAAGGGGGCTGGCACAGCTGTGGGAGGGAAGCCCTCCATTCCCACAGCACAGGGAATTGCTCGTTTGCAGGGTCTGCTGTGTGCTGAACCAGCGCTGAGGTGGCAGTGGGGCAGCAGCCTGTCCCCAGCCAGTCACTGCCACCTCCCCGCAGAGCGAGGCAGGAATCTGGCCCTCCTTACAAGGACTGAGGGTTTTGGCAAGGCTTCAGCCTTAGTTCTGGGACTCTGGGGCTGCCCATGGCACGTGCTGTCCGTAGCTGCAGGAAGACACCTTCTGGTGGTGGTCAGTCCAAAAAGCAAGTCCGTGTGTCCGTGCCCAGGGACCTCTGGATGGCTTCTCTTTTCACAGTGGCAGAGTCAGTTTGGGCTTTTCTCCCACACGGTGTTCCGAAGGAGGCTGGCTGGGGTGGGGGTTGCTAGATGACCTCCTGTTTTGTGATGGCAGGCTGTGGGATGGATGTGGGCTGCTTGGCCACGGTTGCAATGGCTCCAGGCAGCAGCTTGTACTGCTCTGATCCTGAGCCCGCAGGTGGAGAAGGCTGGGGAGTTTCTGGAGTAGCTGAAGAGAGAGAAACCAAATTAAAAGAGGGCCTCACAAACCTGACAAAACCTGAGGGGTCTGTCCTCAGTTGGGCAGGGTTCAGACGTCAGCACAACAGAGGCTCTTAAGGGCTTGTCTGTTTGCTGTAGGGCAGCCCAGACACACAGGCATGGTTTGGTGTTCCAGGAGAACCACAATAACCAACATCAAATAAGGGGAGCTGCTGACGTTTTGACCTGTACTGACCACATTTTTGGTCAGCCAAGGTCATCTCAGCACAAGGTTCCTATGTGGTGGGTCAGATCCTCCTGTGTTTTTGCAGAGGACAAACTGAGGTGTGTCTGAACCACTCAAGGGAAGGGGAGCCTTTCCACTGATTTCACTAAGCTCTGGGTAGGATCATTCGTCCCTTAAGGGCTATGTAAAAGTTACAGTCTGCCAAGGAGTATCTTGTTGAATCAGTTAGTCTGGCCTAATCTAATCTAACCCATCTCTCTGTTTGTCTTTCCCTCCTTTCTGCATAGGAATTTCTCACACACTCATTACCCGAGACTTTGTCTTGCTTGCAGATTTCCATGCAAGGTAGAAACTACCTCCACAGGCACACTGGAAAGCTCCTGGTTTCTCCCAGGAGCTCTCTGTCTCTCTGGATATACTCACACATCTGCCCGTTGTGCATCTGAGGAGGCATTGTGTTGGCCACAATGACGTTTGTTCCCAGGTTCTCCTGGATCAGATGAGGGTGCAGGTGGTGGTGGGTGTGCGGCGTTTCACTTGATGAGCCTAAGAACGTGCAGAAGACATTAATTGCCACAATAGCAGAAGGAGACAGTTCAGATGGGCAGACCCACTGCACTCACATGTCCAAGGCTTTGTGCACCATCAGCTTGTGCACAGGTGACTGGAGCACACCCTTCCCTTTTTCCTCCATGGATGCCTTGAACTAACTAACCCTGCCTGCTGCCTGCATCTCCTCTTATATTGGATTACATTCCTTAGTCACACCTCCATGTGAAGAATATTTCAGTGAGAACTTTTCATTTTGTTTTGTCCCATTGGATGCTCCCACTAGAAAATCGAGGACGTTCTTTCAACCTGAGCTTTCAGACCTTTTTGCTTTGATGAGTCCCTTCTGACAGGGGAGGACTGGTGAAATGGCTGCCAGGTAGGAGTCTGGGGGGTGCACAGCAAAGCTTGTCTGTGTGCAGAGGGCTGGGGTTGCCTCTCTGTAAGTAGAGGCACAGATGGTGCATCTCTTTAGGTGAGTAGAGGTAGAGGACCCTTGGTCCTTGACAGGGGAGATGATTTTGTGTGAGTCAAGGGCTGACCTGCAGACTGGCTGTCTCTAACTTTTCTAGACAGGCAGCAGTGACTAAGGAAAGTCTCAAGGGGACAACAATCAGGGAACGCTGAGAGGCCTCTTGAGTACCCTCAAGTCCTCACCTCCCAGCAGCATCTCCTGCAGCAGGTTGTCAATCTTAGCCATGCCAAAGAGCTTGACGAACTGGATCTGCTCTATCATCTGCCAGGTGATGCTCTGCAGCACGGGCAGCAGCAGCAGCAGCTCCCCGAAGCGGCCCCGCGAGTCGTACTGCCGGTCGTTGATGTAATCCTCCAGGCTCACCTGCACCTGGTACCGCATCCGCTTGATCTTGGACGGGTCACTCAGCCCCTTGGCATCTGCAACGACCCACACACACAACTCTCCAGGCTGCTGCCCTGGCAGCTGCCTGTCAGGGACAGCAGGAAGTCTGGGCACAGCCTGAGGGGAGCTGCCTCTGATTCCCCATCGTCTGCTGCCATGGACAATTCTTCTCTTCTTAGACTGACTTCTCCCCTCCCTTTCTAAGAACAGTTTGGCCCAGAGAGGATACCAGGCAGCATTTCCACCACTCAGGACCAGTGTTAGTCAGCATAATCCAGACTAGACCCTGTGGTATTCACATAGTCTTTGAACAGAGAGAGACATAATTGTCTCTCCCAGGATTCTTCCTGGGAAGCTGAAAGTCTGTTAGAAAGCTCAGACAAAGAAGAAAACAATTCTTATCTCTATTTGCTGCGCCTGATGTTTGGCACATGTGGAATGTGTTATGGAGATTGTTTACCAAAAGATTTGTTAATTGGACACCGGTGATGGTTGTTTTGAGTGATTGACCATTTGGGTCAAAGCCGTGTCAGTGACTGTCTGTACAGTCATGGGTTTTTTTAAGTATAGTTTTAGTATGATATAGTATAGTATTAATATAGTAATAGTATAATATAGTACAGCTTAATAAAGCAATTATTCAGCCTTCTGAAACCATGGAATCAATGCACATTATTACCCATTTGGGGGTCACCTGCTACAATAAGACCCCTCTGGTGGTAACCCTCACCAAGCTGGGGCATACCTGGGTCAAAGAAGATGATGGCTTTCAAGCAGGCATATTCATTGTCATCTATCTGCAGCTCCTGGAAGGGCAGGACCAGCTCGTCCAGGATGCGGATGGCCACACGGTTCACCTCCACCAGCTCGGGGCAGTTCCGTGGGATGATGTGATCATTGCCTTCAGACAAGCAGCACAGAGACCATCACCTTGTCATTACTCAAGACTTAGCGGGGTGACAAGGAGTTCAAAATGCAGATAACTAATGCTGAGATAATTTGGGGGGTGGAGGGATTAAGATGTTTCTCCTTCAGCCCCTATCCTGTCTCAGAACACCAGAAATTTTGATCTGTGTTGCCAGAGCAGCTTCTCTTTACACAGGAGCCACTCAAGTGAGGAAAAGCTGACCAAGGAGTGAGAGCTTTTTTTTCAATCCCATCACAGCCTGCTTACACAAGCCTGGGGGTGCACCATGAATGTTCACACAGTTCCCAACTTTGCCACACGTTGTGGCCTTGATGTCAATGTCAGCCAGGCCTGGCTGCACCCGAAGATTGTGCTGGGCTTGCTAAAATGCACAGCAGCTCAAGCCACCACCCTGCAAAAAGGATGTCCACAAACACTGAACCACCCTCTCCTTCACCCCAGCAGGGAAGCGACACAGAAGCAGATGGGCTGGGAGCAGAAGTGCAATTTTTACCTAGCAGCAAGACATCCTTGAACACCATGGACCTCTTGGCAGCTCCCAGTAACAGATGCTCCCCTGCGTGTGCACGTAGCAGTGCTACCTGCAAGGGCAGGGAAAAGTTATTTGGGTGATGCAGAGACTGGGACAAAGCTGTGATTTCATGTAAGCAAGAGGAAAGCTCAGCATTCCTGTACTGCACTCAAGGATGGGGAGTGAGGGCCTCTCTTCAGTTACAGGCAGAGAAAGAGATCAAAAAATGGTCTGTGCTAAACCAGTTATAAACCCAGCAGAACCAGCAGGTAGTAGACAGCACCTGAAATATCCCATATTCAGGACACATGTCATGAGCAAGACCATGCTAGCCTGTCTCAGGACCTCCCACAGTGTGGGCTGTTTGCAACAACTCCTACCAAGTGCAGAACCAGGGACCACACTCCATCCTGGGAAGTGAGGAGAAGTACAATCCCCTGTTGTTGGACATTGCTGTCCCTCTGGGCTGTGCCCACCTCCTGCTGCAATCACACCCATGGAGACCCCTGTCCAGCTGGCCAGTGGGGTCACCCCCTGGCCATTCATCCCCTCCACAGCCACAGGAATTGGGGACAGGGAGCCAAAGGGATGTTTTTCTCTCCTGATGTTAATGATTGAAGTGTTTCACTTTACACCCTTCAGTGGCTCCTGAGAATGTTCTGAATCTTTTGCCCTCCTTCAGTTAAAAATTTCAGAGATTTAGGCAGAAAGAGAAGTTAACAATTGGACATCCTGACACAGAGACTTCTTAATGTCCAGCCAGGACCTTCTGCTGGAGAAAACAATCATTAAACATTAATAGAGAAATGCTGAGAAGTATGTCCTGATGGGAATGGTCCTCTTTTCCAGTGTGTTATCCTCAGCATCTGTCAAAGCCAAGAGAAGTCTTACCCTACCAGGAATGCAAGGAGAATGTATCACCCATAGAGGAGAGCTCTGGTTAAGAAAGATGCTGATGTCTAGGAGAAGTTGTTTTTTTATTTTTTTTTTAACCCAGATGATAAAAAAGGTTATGCAAAATAAATATAGTAGAGATCCTTGCAAAAAGACTGAGCACACATGATACTGGGGAATCTTTATCTAGATGCCAAAATCTAGCCTCTCTTTATCGCTGTCCAAACATGGCTGGATATGTTAGCTGAGCTGCTTGGAATTACCAGAGCTGCACAAAACTGAGCTTTCCGACCTGACAAAACTATGACAAGGAAAAAAACTGCCAGTCCCAGGGGAGAGTGAAGCTCTCACCTAGAAATTTCCTGCCTATTGCAAATTCAAGAAGGTTCAGTTTGTAACCACCTTTTTTGTGTCCATAGAATTTCCTTGTTTGAGCAGGGTTAAAGTGAATTACTTCAAGAAGGCCAAACCATCTCATTTGATATTTGTTTTTGCCATGATGAACCTGAGATACATTGTTCCATTGTGAATTAGGATAAATATACAGTTGTAACACAACAAAGCAGAACTTGAACTTTGAGATGAAATGTCTTTGCCCCACCAAACATGGTAGTTTTGACATTTTGCTGCAGAAGGAGAATGAGGGGTTGACTATAATATTTTCTACAAAAGGAGACCTATTTCATGGAGCAGCCTCTCCCTTGTGGGAAGGCAGGGTTCAAACTATGCCATCTTTAGGCTTTGTTGTCTCCTTTGAGGAATTTTGCAGCCCCACAACTGTAAAATGAGCTCATGTGGAAGTTGCTGTAGTTTGCAGAGTTATTGGCCAGGTTTAGGGCCTGTATTCCAAATGGCACAAGGATGTGATGGGTTGTGCAGAGCTGCCCCAGGTCTGTGCTGGGCTGTAGCCTGTTTGCTGTGTAAATGGCATTTGCTATTGGAGGCCATTGTGGTTTCTATAAATTATGAATTGTATTTTCCTCAGCAGTTTAGCAGATTTCTTATAATTTTAAACTATTTAGCACTTGCACACAATAGAAAAGAAGGAAACATGCTCCTATTTTAAGAGCACTGAATTTCCCAGAGCCCTGGGTGCTGCTGGGTGGTTACTAAAGAGCTCAGATTTAGGATTTAGGGGGTTTTGATCAGCTGGATACTCTCAACTGGATATCCTTTTTCTTCATTATAAAATAATTATCTCTAGGTCAGTAGCATTTGTATGGCACTTTAGGTTTTCAAAGTGCTGTGCAAACCATAATTAATAAATGACTGGCTGACCCCAAAATGCTCATCTGATAAGGCCCTAATTCAAGCTCAGTGTTATCTGGCTGTGCTCATGGGCTGATTAGCTGCACAGGCAAGTGGCCTGTGCTGGCATTGTATGGATGCTGTTCCCAATCAGCTGCAGCAGTCAGGATAACAGAGTGCACAATGAGCATTTTCTCTGAAGGTCTCAGCTGGCTTTGGCTCCCCGCTGCCTTTACCAGGGCAGAGCAAGGTGGGGTGGATGGGGGGACTTGCCTGGTCATCCAGGGGCAGCTCACAGAAGGGGGGGATGTACTTGGCCCACTCCACCAGCACCAGCAGCTGCTGCTTCATGGACTCACACACGTCGGAAATATTGGCAATCTTCTTCCCTCGGATGTCTCCGTTGAGCACAGGAACTGGGGATGATATCTGGAAAGAGAGAAGACATTCTTCAACTTTCAGTGCCACAGAGGAACCACAGAGAGGAAAATCCCCAAGCCATGGGTTGTGTTGATGCAGACTCCAGAAATTATATTTTTCTGTTGCACACACCAAGCACTCAGAACAGGTGATCCAACAAGACTCATTTAAACTCAGATCAGCTTGGGGTCTGTGAATGTGAAACACTGCAGAGCAGAGGCTGTGGATCTTTTTGGTAAACTGTAATGCCTTGAATAGGCTGGAAAGCACAGAGGAAACATTCCTAAAGCCAGGATCTTCCTCCCACTGAACAAGTGTGCTCAGTCAAGATGCAAGAGGGAACAGAGGGGCTTGTGTGGCAGTCAGCCTCCCCAGTAGAAAGGACACATCCACCGAGTAGCACAAGCTACTCGGTCCCACCAAAGTGCAGAGAGCTGCTCCCCCTTCCAGCCTGTTCCAGAAGCAGGGCTTGGCCAGAGCTGCCATGCCTGCTTTCCACAGGAGGCAAGCAGGCTCTACTCCTCTCCTGAGTCATCACGAGCTCACCTGGCCACAGCTTTCTAGGTCTGACATTGCTTTCTGCAAGCACCAGTTCATTAACATTTGACACCACCCACTTTGAATAGCTAAGGATGGACTTCAGAGATAACAGTCTCCCACCTCCCACTGGCTTTTAGATCCTTTTGGCAAAACTGGGCAAGTTCAAACATGCCCACAACACAAGTGACATTCGTTACATGGCAAATTATTTGTGATTGCCACTTTATTTGCAAAGGACAAACCTGACAGCTCTGCAAGTACTGTCACACAGAGCTGGACAGAACACCTCCCTCAGACCAGGCACCCAACCTCCTGCCTGGTTCTCATGCATAGCTGCTCACCCAGGTCATCTAAAAATTTGCCCTTAGTCACTACTTTATCCTCATGCTTCTGTAAGCAATTAACTCAACCCCATCACTGCCCTCTGCCTGCCCTCTGTGCTCTTGTACAACTTCAGCTCTTCCTGTCCTATTCCTGCCAGCATTTTCAGCTTGGACCCTGCCGGCCTCCCCAAAGAAATGGAATTAAAATGCCACCTGCATTTTTTTTTTCAGGTTGCCTTACCTGGAGGCTTTCCAGCTCACCAGCTATTATTGAATAAATAAGATTGTAAAAATCTCACCATGTATTACCCTAATCAGAGGGCCCGGAAGGCTTAGCAAATAAATAAAGACCTCTGGGTGAGTGACCCTAGATCTTGGAGAAAGCAGCTCCTCAGCAGTATCTTGTTCTAATTAACAAGGCACATAAAAGTTACCAATTACCGTGCTGGAGCCTGCCTTGTTTAATGAGTCTCTCTGTGCTCTGTGGGAGAGCAGGAGCTCCCCTAGATTTGTCGATGGTTGTAGTTTTTATCAGCAGACTCTGCTTACATGTGATGGCACTGCAGGACTCTGAGCCCCCAAATGTCCTTCTCTTGTAGGTCTGGGGACTCGAGACCCCATTATCTCACACCTCCAGGAGCAGCATCAATCTTATTTTTATAGGGTATATAAATATCTTAGGGCCTGCATAGGACAAGGTGAGATGTGGGATGAGACTGGATGTGTTTTTTGTGTACAAGATTGGCCCTTGGCCATTCTGGCATATCCCCTCCTTGGGGAAGTGGACCTTACAGCCTGAGCCTCATGTGGAGCCCAGAGCACAGCACATCCTGTCCTGGAGCATCTCCCAGGGCAGCCTTCAGGGCAGGGTGACCCTTGAAGCAGCATGGCCTGCCAACTCAACCCCCTGTTCATCTTTCCCAGGACACAGAGTTCTGCTCTCCACAGCTCCATGAAGAGTGGCAGCCCCTGCCTCCAGCACAGCTCCATCCTCATCACTTCTTCTCACAGACAAACCCTCCCCACAGGCTGTGTGTGCCCATCCTGTGTCCTCCCAGAGAGGGCTGAGCTGTGTACACCATTTGCAGTATCCAGCCTCTTAAATCAGAGTCATCTTCTCAATGAACACTCTAGGAAATGAATCTTGGCAGTATGCAAGTGGAAACAGGGAATTTCAAGCAAGCACTGGAAAAGGTATCTGCATAAAACAAGCAGGAAACTGATTCCTCGTGAAACTGAGCAGGAATCCAAAGTTCCTGACAGCTCCTGAGGAAGGGAGGCTGCTCATGCAAGGCCAGCCCCTCGTGGGCTTAGGCAGCCACAGCTCTTTGGATTGCAATGATTCTACCCTACTTTCTTCCATCAGGCTCTCCAGCCTTCCTGTGTCCCCTTAAAGCAGAACAAATCATTGCATATTGTTACAACTGAGTTCTGGACTAAGGAGATTTAAAGGGATGGTTTCAGGTAACAAAGGCTTTTTGAAAAATCAGTGTTGAGTTGGCAGATAAGCTACTTAGAAAAGAGGTGATAATTTGAAGACTTGGCTATTAAATACTCAGCTGGCTCTACAAGCCAGGTAGTGCCTGATGCTTTTGTATTTGATAAAGAAGGAGGAAGAGGTACCTGCTGTGCCAGGGCTTCAGCGTGCAGGAGGGCATTGATGGAGGGCAAGCTGCTGTCCTCGTAACTTGATCTGCGGGTGCTGATTCGGTCCCGTTCATTTTGTACAGCTGCAAGAGAGGATTTTGGCTGAGCTGCAGGTCGCTCATGGCAATGCACACTGAAAACTAGCACAGACTTTTGGCGTTCCCCTTCCTTAGCTGCAGTTTCCCAGCTTCCCTGCCAGGCAGGGCGGAGGTGCAGCTGTGTCTGGTTTGTGATGGATGCCAGGGAGAGCTGACTGCATCTGGTGGATCTGATTTCTTATTTGCTTTATTAGACTTTCCAGGGATGGGGTTGATTCAGAACCCAAACACCTGTAGAGTTCAGTGGGGAAAATGTCCTGGCAAAGGATCTGAGTTTTTTGATTTCATGATATGGAGTTTGAAACGATGGCCGTGCTCATGTATGCAGCTCAAAGCTGATGTGTGAAATGGAGGAGTATCTGCAAGGTCTCCTTGCCCACATGACTCCTGTGAGCTCCATTCAGAAAAGTTGCACTGAGTAGCTGTAGTTGGAAAACTTCTGTCTCAACTACAGTAAGGAAGGAAGTGCAGAACTGCTCCTGCTTATCCATCCAGAGCAAAAGAGCTCTCTCCTACCTTATTGTAAAAGCATCTCAGGACAGGCTAGACCCCAGTGTGCCTCCCTGTTTGGTCTAGTCTTGAGGGCTTTGAGGGGGAGGATTTGCCTGCTCTGTCTGTCACGAGGCCTGGGCTGGCTGTAACTCACCCTGGCTACGCCACTCAAAGCCTTCTGCTCAAATAAGCTATTGATCCATGGCAGGGGAAACAGCACAGTCCCTGCCTTGGGCTGGTGGCTCTCTAGATTGATACGTTCTCCATGTATAAATCCACCTGATAAAAAGCAATAATGAGGCTGGGCCAGGAGAAAAGCCCTGCAGTCAGCGGCTGTAAATAGGAGCTCTCAAGGTTATGCTGCTTGTTATCAGTAGCAGGCCCCCGAGTTCAGTCATGCCATGATGTTTTCCAAATGTTTGCTCAGTATTAGCTGGTCATGCACCTAATGTAACTTCTATTGAATATTAACAGACAACAGCACAGCTCTGGGAAGGGGATGAGCTGCATGGAGAGGATTCCTATATTCTTCAGGAGAAGTCAAGAAGAGTTGCTGTGATACCTCATCCCCTTTTACAGGGAATAAATGTTCCTGCTCAGAGGTTGAGCACCATCAAGGCCGCCAGGTTCTCCTGCCCCTTCTCAAAACAGGGCTAAACAAGGGGAAAATCCTGCCATGGGGACCTGTAAGGGCTGCAGAGACAGGGAGGTAGGGGAGCTGAGGGGGTGAGCATGGGCCGTGTAGGGATATCTCTACTCTTTTCATACAGTTAAATAGCAAAAATGCTCCACTTTACTCTGGATCCTTTCTGCTGTGGCTGAAACTAAACTAAACTCACTGCCTCTCTGCAGAGGGTCAGCAAGAACCTATATATCTATCAGAGAAAAAAAGTGCAAAATGTCAGTGTGACTTCTGCTGAACTCACCCAGCCAGCTGTGGGTTTTGTGATCACTCTGGGACAACAGCACTTGGAGCAGTTTTACCAAAGTCTTTCCAAATCCCCAGGCCTTCTTTGAAGTTTCTTCTCCTCAGTGATGTGGAGAAGCATTCCCAAACCCCTCCAATGGCCTGGCAGTGTGGAAGCCCAGGTGCTGTGTGTGCCAGTGTGAGCAAGAGTGAGCTGGAGAGCCCTGGGTGTGATTTGTGAGCACAAGCACGGGCAGTTCTGAGACACAGAATCACAAGGTTGGAAGAGACCTTCAAGATCATTGAGTCCAACCCATTCCCTGGCACCTCAACTAAACCCTGGCACCGAGTGCTGGCATGGACCTTCCCTAAATCCCCCTGTGGTGGGGTCAGGATCTGTGCCCAGGAGAGCACAATGCAGGGAACACAGGGCTGAGGTGGCCGGGCAAGTGTGCTCCTGGCAGGGACCAGCCTTGGCTGCAAGGGCTTCCTCAAACATTCACACACAGCGTGAGGGACTGCAGTCACCCACCTTCCTTCTTCATTCCTGCTCGGAAGCACTTCTTGAGCCTGCAGTACCGGCACTGGTTTCTTTTGTCTTTGTCTACCACACACTGCCTGTTAAACCTGGGAAGGAAGGAAGAAAGTAAGAAAGGTGTGAGGAGCAGCAAGGCTGAGCCTGAAGGCAGGACAAGACAGAGCCCCAAGCTCCAACACATGTTCAGAGAAGGTTCCCAGAGGCTCACCCTGAGAAAGGAGCCCCAGTCTGTGATTTCTCCACTCTTGCTTTAGCCTGTGGCTTCTTTTTTGCACTGAAATCTCAGCTCTCCCCTCTGTCTCTGGATGTTCAATAAGGACAGACTAGAGCTGAGTCACATGCAGGAGGTCAGACTACTCAGTAGCCATTAGGAATAGGATGTCTATAGTGGATTAACAAACCCCAGGGAAGTTAAAAGTGTGATCCAGGAGGGTCAGAACCAACTTGGAAGCTGCTGTTGTAAGTTAGATCCCAGTAGAATGGAAGGAAGAATGCCTTTATTGTGAGTTTCAAAAAGAGGTGGAAGGTTGTAGAAGCTCATTTGTGAGGTTAAGAAGTCAGTTTAAGTCCCTGCATCTCTCCAGGGCTGTGTCTGGGGTCCTCAGAGGTTGTTTCTGACCTCTGGACAGCACTGCTGCTCTGCAAACTGCTCTGCTGCCACTTGCACTTCAAATAGGACTTGGGAAGGAACCAGCTCCTTCCCTCCAGGTTTGTGTCACCAAATCCCCTGCACATGGTGGGGAAAACTGATCTCCTATGTGTGTGACTCACGAGCCTGGTGGCCACTTGCAGCATGAATTTCACTTGCAAATTTGTTCTAATTTACAGCAGATTGATCCAGTTTGCAGAGTAAAGACAAAGGAGTACAGAGCTGGAGAAGGGCTCCCAGCCATGCCGAATTCGGTAGCTTTTGAAAAGGCTTCCTTCCTTCTACTGTGCTTTTTAAAGCCCCCAAGATATGATTTGCCCAATTGGATGCCTGAAAGCAGCTTTTAAAACATCCCTGTAGTGCATATAAAAGTCTCAGCTTCCAAGGAACTGGGCACCTTGTCTTTTCTGATGGAGTTGTGGGGAGGGGGCTCCCTGGGCAGCCACCTTAAATAACTCTGGGGTGCAAATGATGATGTGCTTCACAGGCACTCATAAACCTGGGGCTTCATTCTGTCACTCAGGTTTTGGAGTCATATTGCTCTTCATGCTCTCCAAGTGACTGTCAGGCCATCAGGAGTAACTGATTCAAAAAGCCCAAGGGATTTAGACACTGTGAACTGAGGATTCTTTAGTTTCCTTTGTCACTCTCTCCATGTGAGCTGCTCAAAGCCAGCAGCAGGCAGGTCACAGCTGCTGGTGGCACAGGAGAGCCATGGGCTACTCCCAATGGCACGAGGTGCAGTGCATGAATTTCAGGGACAACATGAGTGCCTCATCCTCAGAAAAGTGCATGTTATGCTGCCCCTCATGGCCCTCCTCGGGTGTTCTTGTGTCATGGAACAGGCAGTGACAGCATTGTAGCTGGATGGCAGGCACACATCCATCTCCTGATGGAGAAGGATTGCCCCAGGGAGAGCAAGGTTAGTGCTGCACTGAGCAGTGAGGTGCTAAGTCCTGAAATGGGGCTTCTCCCCTGGCATCTTGCTGCTTGCTGGCCACATCCATAGTTGGCCATACCCATTTGCAAGAACATGTGCTTGGCCCCTGAAGTATGGGGCAACACCTACCAGGGTCTTTCCCCAGTGATCAGTGCAGGGCAGTCCCAAAGTCAGGGCAGTCACTGACCCCTCCCAGCTGAGGGCTTAGCTCAGGGACAGGGGAGGAGGATGCAGGGAGGATGAAGGGCCATGCTGCTGCACTTTGAGGGCTTTGCCACTGAGCTGTGAGGGGCTGTCCTGTCTGAGCCATGGGTCTCTGTGCCCTCTGTCTGTGGTCTTTACATTCACTGAACGTAATTCCTTTGCTCAGGATTTTTATCCTGGGAAGTTGAAAAGGCAGAGAGAGGTTAGAGATGGGAAAATAATCCTTATCTCATTTACTTTTCCTGTGTTGTGTTCATGTGGAATGTGTTAGGAATTTGTTTACCTGAAGTGATGAGTCTTGATGGGACTCTAGTGTGAGTTGTTTTAATTTCTTAACTAATAATCACAAAAACTGTGTCGAGACTCTAGAAAGAGTCACGAGTTTTCATTAATTATCTTTTTAACCTTTTATAAGTATATTTTCTCTATTCTTTAGTATAGTTTAATATAGTTTTCTTTAACATAATATAATATTATAAAATAATTAAATAACTTTCTAATAACATAAAATCAAATACATTGTTCTTCCCTACCACAGAGGTTGCTGATTTTTACAATACTCTGTCTGTTGGAACCCAGGGCATTCCTCTGGCTGGCCTGGATGGTTTGGGACCCTGGCAAGGGGCTCAGAGACCTTGGCACGGAGTCAAAAACACCTGTGCCTTCGATTTTAGCCCATGGAAACAATTACCAACTTTAAATGAGGACTTACAAGCNAGTTTTCTTTAACATAATATAATATTATAAAATAATTAAATAACTTTCTAATAACATAAAATCAAATACATTGTTCTTCCCTACCACGGAGGTTGCTGATTTTTACAATTCTCTGTCTATTGGAACCCAGGGCATTCCTCTGGCTGGCCTGGATGGTTTGGGACCCTGGCAAGGGGCTCAGAGACCTTGGCACGGAGTCAAAAACACCTGTGCCTTCGATTTTAGCCCATGGAAACAATTACCAACTTTAAATGAGGACTTACAAGCCACAAGAGTTTAAATAGAGTGATAGTTAGTTTGTCACAGGGTGAAAAAGTAGAATTTTTGGGTTTTTAGAATGGGGGTTCAAGAGGCAAGATGGAGGAATCTGGGTGTGTCCTGTCCTTTTTCTTGTTCTTCTTGTCCTCCATCTTCTGCTGTGATGGTAGCACTTTCTAACTGGTTTAGAGCAGAGACAGACTGTCTAACATAGGTGATAGGTATTGGAAAATTATTGTAAATAAAGTACACGTAGTTCATAGTATAAAAAGTTAACACAACCCCAAAGGTGGGAGTTGTGCCTCCATTTGGCTTGCTGAACAGATCTCAGTGGGTCAGAGAAAGAATGCAATAGATAAGGAAAAATAAACAGCTTTGAAAAGCAGAACCGACCAATCTCGACCTCTTCTTCGGATGTGGGGCTGGAAGAAAAAGACTTTCTAATATCCCAGGAGCCATCAAAATCATCAAAACCCGAGATCTGTCCTCACCTGCAGGAGTACATGTGGTTCTTCCTGACGCTCCTCCTGAAGAAGCCCTTGCAGCCATCGCAGCTGGAAGCCCCGTAGTGCTTCCCGGTGGCGCGGTCCCCGCAGATGGCACACAGCGTGCTCACCCCAATGCTGCTGGAGCTGTTCAGGTTGGCTGCTTCTGATGGAGATGTGTCTGCTTGGGGAAGGACACAACAAGGAGAAGACAGTGAGACAGCCAGCCAGCATTTGCTTACTCAGCTACCAGTCAGAGACTCTTGGAGAAACCCGGCAGCTGCAGCCAGGCTGTGTGAGAGGTGTGTAAGGAGAGAGGGTGTAAGCTCTCAATGTTTAAGTAATTGCATTTTGGGTGCACTAAAACTTCCTGTATTCCTTGGTGAGACCCCTCTTCCCAAAGGCCTGGTTGCAGCAATGCCTTCAGATAAAGTGGAAGCCCATTTGCAGAGCCAAAATTCCTCGGGGATTTGCGGACACTTTGGGCAGCACTAGTGTGGCCAGAGAAAAAGCTGATGCAGAGTTAAAGCTGAGGTATTACAGCTCAGGGTGAGCAGCTGATTTGTCAGGGAAGTATTTGTATTTGTGTTATAGCCCTGAAAGAGCCCAAGACATCTGAGCAGATGAGGTGAACAGTTCCCTTCCCCAGGCATGGAGCTCCAGCCTGCACAGCCCTTCTTTGGGAAAACAAGACTTTAGGTAAATAGCAAACTCAAATGACTTCAGCTGGAAAATTCATGTGGGCAAAGGCTACCCATGCAAGGAAGGACTGATTAAAGAAAAAAGGTGGCACTCTGGCATGGAGGAGGCTGTAGGCTGGGTATCTTCCAGAGTCTGGTAGGATCACAGTGGACACTGATTTGTCTTGCAGTCCTTACAGACCAAGGGGGCCTGGGACTTGCAGGGCTTTTTTTGGGAGGATAGGGAATTGCAGCAGCCTCTGGAGGAAAGGATATCTGAAAGGCTAAAAACCATACAAGGGCTACACTAAACCCCTCCAGCAAGCCAAACAAACCTCAAGGCTGAAAGGATCAGCCCTTAATTCAGTTGATCTAATTGTCCCCTCCCATGAACGTTTTTCTGTGTCAGCACAGGCACATCCCCCTCCCTCAGTGGAAATGCCAGTCACAAATCATACCCAGGATCTACAAAGCCATAGAAACCTGCTGGGATTTTTAATGCTTGAGTCTATTGGCCCCTGATTTCTGGGTTTTTGTAGAGACTCAGATAAGGCTCACCCTGGAAGGATCACAGTTGCTCCCACCTGGCACTCAGCAGAAGGGCTGGTGCCAGCTGGGCTCCCCATGGTAGCCCAGCTGTGGTGCTGGGGGGCCAATGCATGTCTGGCTGGGGCAGGGCTGCATTTTTAGCTTCTATTTTTCAGAGAAAGGGGTATTTCAGCAGGTGCTGCACATCCTGCTCACGCCACCCCTCAGCAGGAGTAACTGGCAGAGAACCAGTGAGCCAGCACAGGGATTCTTGAGGTCCCTACCTGTGTCAGCTTCTTTAATTTCCCTGCTGGCTTCCTGTCTTTCCAATTCCTCGTGGCCCTTCTGTATTTCTTTGTGAGTCACTTTGCTGCCTCTCTGTGTCCCTGCCTGGCACACCCAGTCACGCAGCTCCAGCAATAGCAGTGCAAAGCTCCTGTCTCCACTCCCAGAGTCCTGAGCTTTCCCAAGGCTGTTCTGGCTGTCTCTTGTCCCTGTGAGCAGCTTGCTTCTGAAAACAACCTTCCTCCATGCATATCCTGAGGGCTCAGCTGAATGCAGCTCACTCCAGAAGGAAAGTCAAATTCCCAGTTCCAGCTAAACATAGGACTTAGATGTGAGAGGAAGAGCTGATCTGCCTGTAATCCCATTACTTGCATATCTGTAGCAGCCCAGATAAATCCATTTTTAGCAATCTATCAGGCTGTAATCAGATGAACACAGAGCAGGAAAAACTGGCACTCTTATCAAAGAAATTGCAACATCTCAGTCTAATAGTCAACAACAATGAAATTATTGCCTAATGGATAATTTTCCAATTAAGTTTATTCTGCCAAATATGTGCCAAAAATGTGGGCTCTGGGTGCTGCAATCAAGTGGTTGGAGTTAGGGTAAATGGAAGAAAGAAAAAATCTGACTTTGAGACCTTACAGCCAAGCCTTGAGCTCAGGAGCTGCTCAAGAGGTCCCTGAGCCTGTCTGAACACAGGATGCATTTTGCCTGTGAGAGCCAAATGTGGTCCCTGCTGAGCAGCTGCCCTGGGGCTGAGCTGCAGAGCTGTGGCAGGCAGTGGCTGGGCTCTGAGCAGTCCTTGGCCAGAAAAAGAGGCACAGGTTCTGCAGGTGGAGGTCCTGCAAGAGGTGTGTCCTCCAGGGCAGCTGCTGCAGCTCCAAAACAGCCCTGGAAGCAAGGGCTGTTCCTGGCCTGGAGCTGGGCCCAGGAGGAGAGGAGTTGGTGCTGTCTTTCCCAGCTGACTCATCCGCCCCTGGAGTGTCACAGCACACTGGATCTTGTCACAGGAAATTATCCTGTCCCTCTGCTCCATGGAGCCCTGGGTCCGGGGCGGGCAGATCACAGCTCCTCGTGCCAATGCTTGCTGGGTGGGAGGGGGGCACGGGGAGGGAGCAGGGCCTGAGCTTGTCCCAGAGTGTCCAGGTGGATATCAGCAGAGCCAAAGGGGGTGACTTTTGCCCCAGAGGCACCTGAAGGGATAGGACCAGCCCCCAGGAGTGGAGAAGGGGCTGGGATCCAGAGTGGTGGGGGGTTATTGACAGCAGAGCCACTTTGGCACCGCAGTGTTACATTCCTGACAGAGCAGAGCCATAACCCAGGGACGACCCACACAGGCTGTGATGGAAGAGTCCACACAGCCAGCACAGCCCTTCTGGGACAGAGGTGCCCAGCAGCCCTGGTGACAAAACACATGGGAGGAAAGGGCTTGGAGGGCCACTTTCTGTGGCTTCCTTTAGTCATTAACCTCATAGTAAGAGAAACTTTAGGGGGGACTTGGAGAGGAATCTCTTGTTATCTCTGAGCATTTAATCACCAAGACTCTTTGGTCCCCAAATGGGTGGGCCAGCATTGTGCATTCTGAAGGGTTAGGTGTGATGCTACCCTCCTGACGTTTGTCTATCCTCTCAAGATCCCCTTGTCCCTCTGACTGGGGCCTGAGCTAGGAAAGGGTTGCCACCCCACACCCCAGTGCTGCACTGGGGAAGGGCTGTGGCTCACAGCAGCTGCAGTGGCAGTGCCTAAATCACTTCTGACAGTGATTTTCACCCTTACCAGGTGCTAAATGCCTTTCTGCTCCAGGGACTGGCTGTCAGCTCTGGAGACACAGGGTCAGTTGTCTGTCCGGTGAACCATCAACAGCACTTCACGCAGAAACTTATCTGGGGTCTGGGAGACCCCCACCATGTTCAGCCCCAGCCCCCTTCCCTGGGTTGAAATGTCAGGAGGGGACCTCTCATTGCAGCCAGCTCCTGGTGTGTGCCTGCTGCCAGGGGCTCTGGGCTGCAGGACACCATCCTGCCCGTACCAAACCCAGCTCTGCTCTCCCCCCTCTATTTCCCCCTGGGGAAACAGAACCCCCCCTGGGAGCTCCCATCTGACACCCCTTCCCTCCCTAGGAACATTTTTGTGGCCACCCCAGGGACTTCTCCTCCTGCAGCCCCCAGCTCATCCCACCCAGCAGAGGGGAGAGGACGGAGGGGACTCACCATTGCCCATGGCCAGCACCTGCATGTTCTCAAACTCCAGGGTGGTGTATGCCGGGTCTAGCGCTGCGCTGTAGTCTGCCATCTCCATGTCTATGAGGGCTTTGGAAAGGCGCATTATCCTCGGCAAACACGGGCCAGATTGTACCGATTCCCTTGTCCCAAGCTATTGGCCCTCCTGCCTCTCTCTGCCTTCACTGCGTCCCCTACCTGTTGTCTTTTAATTCAGATATTTCTCTGAAAGGATTTGCTGAGCCTCAAGGCCTATACTCCCAGAGGGGTGGAGGCAGGAGGCAGGGGGTTAATCTTTAATCATCTCACCCATTGCCGAATACTGCTAAGCTTTTTTTTTTTTTTTTTTGTGGAGCAGCAGTGATTCTTGTTGACTGTTTATTATTGAATCTCAAGGCGTTTCTGATCCAGGCTCCTGGGTGCAGGCAGCACCATGGGAGCAGGCACTCACCAAGGGCTATTGACCTTGATGCTGAGCTGCTGGTGTTGCTCTTAATTATACCTGGGGTGGAAAACTTGGAAAAAACCCTACCAGGAGAACAAGGTTCTTCACCACTTCTGTCACTGCCTTCCTCTCCTCACCACTGACTGCCTACACCCCTGTTTTTCCTTTCTCTTGCTCCCTCCATCCCTTCCACTCCTTCTCCTTTTCTCTCTCTCACGGTCAGAGAAGGTCAGCTCCTGCCAGGAAATTTACACGTTGCTATGCAAAGTGAAATGTATGACTCCTTTTACTTCCCTATAAACCAAGTTTTACAGGGGGCTGGATGCCCTATAAACAGATCCCATTCTGCAGCCATGCCCAAGCAGTGAGCGGGGCCGAGGGGTGGCACAGACACCCTGGGAATTGCCAGGGTGGCTCCTGCCTCCCAGCTGAAATCACTCTGTGCTGGACACCCCCAGCCTCGGGTATTGGCTGATCTGTCATAAAAGTTTAATGAGAAATGTTCCAACTGAGCAGCAGGAGCTTTCCTTCTGTGGGTGCACTGTCTGCTGTCAGCACCAGCAGCAGTTCTGTGCCTCACCCTGGGGCTGACCCGGCTGGTGCTGGGCAGTGGGGCCAGAGCTGCCTGTGCTCTCCTCCCCACTGCCCCACATTACTCCTCCACTTCAGCCAGAACTGAGACTTTTCAGTGCAATTGCAAGATCATTGAGTGGGAATTTAATCGATCTCTGAATGGCAGTGGCTCATGGTGCAAGAGAATCAGCAATTAATGATTTGGTATCAGTTTGCTCTGCATTGAAAACAGCCCCGTGGTTTCGCAACCAGCGGCGACTGAGTCCACACGCTGCTGATCTGGGCTCCCAGGGCCTTGTGTTTGTTCTTCCCAGGCACCCCAATGCAGCCCCAACCCCACTGGCACCACAAGCTGCCCTGGCCACAGTGCCATCACTGCCACAGCATGAACCCAAGGTCTCTGGCTCCACACCAGTGTGTGCCTTTGGGCAGTTGTGCTAGTGATGATTTTCTTTTTGCTTTTTAGGAGCAGACAGAATTGTTCAAGCCCTTTGCCCCCCAAAACCATGACCTACATAGCACTTCTAAACAGCTCTTCTACCCTGAGGGTACAGGTCTGCAGGAGTGAATCTGAGCACAGGGGAGAGCTCCTGCTTTCTCACTTGGGAATGGTGATAAATGATCCTCTGCTACAGGGGAAAGAGTCAGTCTGTCAGCGCTCCTGAGGGACAGGCCAGAGCTCATGTGCTGGTGGCTCTTCCTTTAGGCAGACACAGTCCTTGCCAAAAATTGGTTTTATGATGTGCAGACTGGGATGGAGATGCAAGAGTAGAGCATAGTCTCCTCCACAGCCTCATCCCAGGGACCTCAGTCCCAGTCCCAGCCAGGCCACGGTGATCCCTTTGATTAGATAAATGCTACAGACACCAGGTCAAATATGTGCAGGATTTGCCACAGCGTCTGGTAAAATATCGTAAAAACAGGGCCTGTTCTGCTCTGCTCAGCAAAACAAACCTTTTGCTTCAATAGCCTGCTGAGCAAGGGGGCTGCAAAGGCCATTTACTTCCCAGGCAGGAAGGATTAAAAGGGCCAGGAATAGAAATCAGAGAGGCAGCGCGTGCGGGAGAGCGGCAGATAAGGAGTGGGGAAGTTTGGAGAGCATCAGGTGGCTCATGAGGCCAGGGCTGTCAATGGGACGTGGTGTTTTCTACCCAGGGCTGTGTTGACTGCTGTTTTCTCACTGCCTGTGTCCTCTGTGGATCACCAGTGGCCCCTCCCAAATCCCTCACGTTGGTGGGGAGGTCGAGGGCCAGACCAGCCAAGGACACCACGCACTTCCTTTGCCCTGGAGATGGGCTCTGATGGAAGCATTGGCTGCTCCCTGGGCACTGTTGCTGGAGATGATGTCTCCCCTGGTGTCTCCCCCTGGCATCCTCATGTGGTGAGTTTTGGGACAGCTTGCCAATGCAGTCATGGCTTGTACTGACCAACAGGACCCCACAGCTCTGTAGCTGTTTTAGGTGGAAGATGTTTGAGCCAGCAGCTGCTTGTGGGGTTGTTTCAAACACTTCTGGCTACAGAAGATGTTTTGCCATTTTTATTCCACAGAGAAACACTCATAGCTGGAAGATCCCCATTGATAGGTGAAGGCTGTTCCCAGACTAGGTGCTCCAGGGAAGTTCAGCTCCCAGATCTGCTCCTCTCTCCTGTCCCTGTTTTCTGTACACTCCACCCACTGTTTCCTATGTCAGGACATGGTTGCAAAGGAGACCATGACAGTTCTGGGGCTTGACCTGTTCTGTACCAAGTGATTATTTAATTTTTATCTGTTGAGCAGTAAATCCTTTCCCACACTGGCACATCATGGCACTAATTCTGCCTTATCTATATATCCCTCTCTGGCAAATTTATGCAAACCTAAAGGGGATTCCCGGAAGATAAGATCTGTGCTTCTCAATAGGTGAGGATCAGGAACAGAGTATTTAATAGGGCATTTTTGGCAAGGATGCTGTCACCTACTGTGCTTGCTGACTCTGCCTGTCCAGCAGGTGAGCAGGCTCCTCTCAAGGGGCTCCTCCCTGGTGCTTCTTTAACAGGGTGTTGTAGCATCAGAGGATAATTAATGTCAGTAGGGACCTCAGAGTCTCTGCCCCAGGCTCCTGCTGGAAGCAGGACCAGCTGTGAGAGCAGCATGGGCTCCTGGCAGCTTTATTTAGTTGGGTCTTGAACACCTCCAAGGATGGAGAGCAGCCTCAGCAGCCAGCTGGTGCTTGACTGTCCTTATGGTTAGACGCTGGCTGAACCTCTCTCCAGTTTTTAAGCCCCTTGATCTCCAGCCATGCACCCTGTGAGGAGCCTGGGCCCATCTTTTTGATGCCTCTGTGTGTGTTATGCTCATGCAGTTCCTACTGGCCCATCTCTGCCCTGCTGCAGGACACAGCCAGTGGATAAACCAGGCACCCCAGTCTGGGGCTGCCTGCAGACTTTCTGAACATGGACCATGACTAGGGGCCCTCATGTCCTGTGCTTTTCTCTCTCACAGCTCTGCACTCCTAAGAAATGCCCAGCAGAAAAGCCAGTGCCCAGAGCCAGCAGGACTCCCCTCAGCTTTCATCGGCAATGCCATCGCCGGGCCTGGCAGCCCTGACTGAGCTCTGCTCCCGTGTCACTCGCAGCTCCAGGGCCACTGCAGAGCTGGAATATTTCATATGGCCTTTTTTTCCCCACATGCACACAAAGATGGGCTCGAGTGTGAAATCGCCGCAGAGCAGCAAAGCCCAGAGCACGGTCAGGGCCCTGCCCGGCCCGTCGCCATTTCACGAGCGAGCTGTGGGGAAGCAGGAAGCCCAGGTACAAGACAAAGAACAAAAGTCCCCGGGGGAACGTCACCAGCGTAGTCATCTCCACACATGCAAAGGTCCCTTCTGCCTTTTTTTTTTTTCCCCTTTGAAATTTCAAATTCCAGTTTGTGGACAAAGTCCTGCCTATCTGAGAATATAGATCTCCGACCACTGACCAAACTCCACTTCAAGCAGTCCCGAGGACTGCTCTTCCCCTTGCCATGGATGTGTCTGCTCAGCCCTTGGATCTCCCAGGATCATGCTGGAAATTTTGCACTGGAGCACAGCACTGGTACTTGCACAAAGTGGATTTTGCACTTAATGTCAGCAGCTTCCTTTCTGGGAAGAACCTCGGGAATAACCAGGTAGGAGCCTTATCACCTACAATTCATTTGGCCAGCCATTGCAGAGAGAAAAGGAGAAGGAGGAACAAGGGCTTCCATTGTGCTTGTACCAGCAATTTTAGCTCATCATTTTAGTAAGGGAAGGGGAAAAAAAAAAAAGCAGCTTCAGAGGGGATGATAAACTAGAGGGAACATGAGCTTGTGGAGACAGAGCCACTCTGTATGGTTAACTGATAACTCCAATTTGCCTCTTCCCTCTCATCTTTTCTGATTCTCTCAATTAAGCTCGACTTATTCTCATGCTAATCATTTCTTGACCTGTTTATTCTGCATTAAAAAATTAACAGAGAGCAGTTTACTGCATGACTTGCTCACACAGAACTGCTACAGATTAGCAGGCATGCTTTAAGCCCCTACACAGGACTTTTGGGTCTCGCAGCCAGTCTGCACAGCTTGAGGATGAGCTTTTTTTCCTGTTTTTAAAGAACAGCTTTTTCTAAAGTCAATATAAACCCCCCTCCTTTCATGCCTTGAGTATATTTGCTCGGTGACTATTTCCAAATGGGAAAGATAAAGCCAAGGGCTTGTGTTTTGTCAGACTTTTTGTAAACAGGGGTATTTAGGCCATACTGTCAAACCCTCCTGCCTCCTACCTCGGTGTGCCATGACTCCAGTGCAGAGTTGTCAGTGTGTTAATAAGCAGCTCCAAGGAATTTTTTGGGGCTGGAGGCTGCAGGTCAGTGCAGCTGCACAAACCCCCAGCTCATGGGGCAGATCTTTGCCTCTGCTCTGGGCAATCAAATGACAGATACACAGTTTGCTCCCATGTCCCTCCCCAGAACATCCCCAGAAGCTGTGAGAAGCCTCCAGGAAAACAGATGATTCAGCAGAGGTTGTTTAGGGTCTGTTTGCCCCTTGCCAGCTGCACACTGCACATCCCTGCCCCAGCAAAACACTTTGTGGAGGTGAAAATGAGCCACCAGCTCCATCCAGGGAGGGGGATCAGAAAGATCCAGCAATGAGAGGTAGGAGGAGACCACAGCCATGTGCCAGACGTTGCCTGGGGAAGATGCAATCAATTTTATCATCCAGTTCCACAGCAATCACTCTTGGTGATTTACTTTCCCCAGGGCTGAAGCGCCTGTCACTGGGGTTGGGGCAGATTTGCTGTTTGGAGCTGGGGGCAATGCCCAGGACAGACAAACCCTGGGCAGACCCCAGACACACTGTCACTGATGAGCATGTGACATGTGGTGGCACCCCAGGCTCCCCAGCTCAGCTCAGAGTGACAGAGGCAGCTCCATTGCAACCTTAGGCTGCTTCTGAACAGAGTTATCAAAAAGTAGCCAAATCAACCAATACTGTCCTGGTCCCCAGACCACAAAATCCCCATATGGAGAATTGAGGCAGCTTTTGGGCATGGGGAAGAGTTACTTTAAAGAAGGTATAAGACTCTGCCTGAACTCCTTTCCAAAAGCAACATGTGCAATTCAGCCAAAGCTGGGATGATGCTGGGCCTGGAGGCAATTATTGGAGCTAAATTAAATAGCTGCTCTGCAAAAGTGGTAGGGAAAGAACAGCAAAGATGGGGACAGACAGACCATTTCAGCATATACTGCTCTGGTGATAACATTGTGCTTGCCTTTCATCCCAGGACTGGAGAGGGGTTTATTATCCTGCCTAACGAGGGCTCTGAACTCTTGAGGAAGTAATTATTATTTCTCCTGGGAGCTGTTATTATGCAAGAACAGTAAATTTGAGCTGTTCCCAGAAGGGTGGCTGTACTTGAAAATGCCAGGGCATTTGCTGATGTGTATTTGCCATCACTCTGCCTGCACTGAAAGCAGCATCTGGCTCTGGGGCCTGCAGTTTTGCAGTTGTGACTCTAGAAATCTGTCCGTTCTGTTTTCATATAAAATCATGCAATGAGCCTGGGCCCAAGAGGGGAAGGGGAATAGATTCATCTTCTTCCATTACACCACAGGCTGCAACTTGGCCCGAGCTACAGCTCCCACCACTGATCCCACTTGCCCCTTCAAACCCTACACCACAGGCACTGCACTCCATCCAAACCCCAACCCAGAAGAGACCCGGACACTTTCCTGCTGAACACTCTCCTGCCTATTTGGGAGGAAGTCCAGGAAAGCTCTGACTTTGCCATGTGCTGTTCCAGGTTCACTGACTACACTGGCAAAAGCTTGGCTGAAATCCAGTGGTTTAAGCCCCATTGAAATGGGGGAGCAGGAGCCTCAGGGAAGCAGCAGCACTGAAAAGAGGCTTTGCTGCCAGCTGCAGACACCTATTGCTGTCCATGCCTCACCAGCTCACACATTTAGTGTGGCAGGGATCTCAGCAGCCTGCTCTGGACCTGAAGAGAACTTGTTTAGCAGGTGGATGTGATTCCTTTGGGCCTGAAGTAATCCTGAAGCTTCCGAGGAAAAGGATCCCTACTGAGCTCACAGTCTGGCAGGCAAGTGAGTCTCTCCCTTCAGCCCTGCCAGCTGTTTGCAGGGCTTTTACGTTTCATTGACTTTATACATTCATTATACACACATGAAACAGCCCCTGAATCATTTCAGCTGTGGAGCAATAGGTGAAGGGGGAGAACAGCCAAAATCAACAGTGGTTACACATCAAGTTTTTACCTTTTTTTAAAAATCTCTTTTTGCAAAGCTAGGTACATCTGCAAGCCACGCCTGGAAGTGACCTCCAGTGGCTGCTGAGGCTCTCGGGATCAGCCCTCCCTCAAAATAAAGGCAAAAGGCTGCAATGCTGCTGAAGGGTGGAGGCAGAACTGCAACAGGGGACAGTCTGAGCCCATGGTCCTGGAGGAGGGCAAGTCAAGGGCACCTCAAGGGCAAAAAGCATCTTCTTGGACCCAACTCCAGCTGCCCTCCTGCCCCAGGGTGGCTGGCAAAGTCAGCCCCAGCTGGGGAGCTGAACTTGAGGGAACGTCTCAGGACAGGGCCATATGTGCCTGATGGGAGAAAGCACAAGGAAGGAGGGAGGCTGCTGCAGGTGGGAGCACTGGCAGCTCTGAATTGGGAAAGGTAGTCTGGGCATAGGAAAAAAACAAAAAACACAAAGGGGTGGTCAGTTAAAATTTGGGAGATTCAAGTTTCTGGAGACAGAAGGAAACAAGTTAGTGCAAAATGCTTTTTCTCTGCAGGAGTATGTGGAGTGCCTGAATAACCTGTCATGTCCCCAGTGTCCTCAATCACCAGAGCAAAGCAAGGGGTGAGTGAGAAACAGACAGCACTCAGGAGCTGCACGCCCACACACACCCTCCTGTGTGACACAACCCTCCTGTCCACTGCCAGAGAAACAAAAACACAGCAGAAAGCAAGGTATGGGAACATGGGAACACAGCAAGGGCAGGGGATCACACGTCCCTACAGTTCCAGAAACCCACGGGCAGGACACTGCAGGGACAACTGCCTGGCTCCCAGCTAACAAACATGGGAACTGCTGATCAGCCTGTGAGTATTCAACCTGGGTCTGCAACACTGCATAACACCATTGTTTGTCCCTTTACATTCCTGCAAGTCCTGGTGCCATTGGCCTCTTGTATCATAAAGAAATTAAAATATATTATGACCATAAACGACATCATTTGAGGAAATGAACCACTTCTAGTAAACCTATCGTGGGACGCTGAAGCCATGAACTCTCCTAAATCAATTTCTAGCTGATAAAGGGTGCAGGTACTGCTGGGAGCAGCCCCCAGCATGTGACTCCCCACTGGCATGGGGAGCTTGTCCTGTGGGATGGTGACTGGGGTGCAGGCTACCCCAGGAAGCACAAACCCCACCACCAGCACAAGCCCTGCTTGGGAGGAACTGCTCAAGCAAGAGGAGCAGCTCAATTTTTGCTCAATCCCAGAGAGGAATGGAGGCTGTTGAGGTATTTTGAGGATGAGGTTCTGTGAGGCAGAGGGGTCCGAGGCTCAGGAAACACCAAACATGTCCAAGTTCCTCATGATGCTGGCAGTGGTATGCAGGAACTTGGACATGTTTGGTGCATCCTAAGCCCACCCAGTCTCTTGGCCTCCACACCAAGGTCCCAGTGGATGCTGGGGCTGAGGGGCTGAGCACAGAGCTGGCTGGAAGGGGCCACAGAGGGGAACCCTAAAAACCTTTCTGGTAAGGACTCCGTGCAACCAGTAAAGTTTGCACTGGAAGTGTTTTTCTCTTAGTTGCTTCTAAGCTTTCATTCTGAGGGCTGGGAAGTCCTGCTGCAGATCTGGCTCAGAAGCAGAGGCTGTGCTGAGAGTGGCAGGATCTGTCCCCAGGCCAGCTGAGGCTGCAGCCTGGGGCAGTAATGCCAGGCACTGGGAACTGGCCTGAGAATGACTGAATCATTTCTCAGACAGCACAGGCAATCACTGGGGCATCCATGGCATGCCAGCCTGACTCTAGCACCTCTTCCCCCAGGAGTCACAGCACCCACCATACTGCCCATGTTGGGGTATCTCTCTCTTGAGCCCCAGAACCAGCTTGGGGACTGAGCCATCACCACCCACAAACCTGGTATGTGCACCCTGCACAAAGCAAAACAGAAACCAGAGACATGGGGATCCTGTCCTCTGGGCACCAGCAATACCAGTGGGAATGAGCATATTTTGGCAGCTCCAAATCCACACTGGACACCCTGTCAATGCCCTTCATTCACAGAAACTCTGCAGCTGCTTCTCTCCCTGCTGCAAGTGCTGGGGGAGCAGGGGGGTACCTGGTGTTTCCTGGAACAGGTGGTATCTGCTGCCATTCATCTTCCAGGGGCGCTCAGCTCCGTGGGCAGAGCTAGGGGAGTCTCACCCCTGGATGGGGCCGTGCAGCCGGCGAGCCCCCCGCGGGCAGCGGGGCACGAGCCATGCCCAGGAGCTGCTTGTGGCGCAGAGGCAGGGACAGGCTAATCCCTTAATGCTGGTCACAATGAGATTTGATGGGGAGCAGGAGTTTGTGCTGCAGAGCTGCAGGTTTTAAAGGGTTCTGGCCACTACACGGAGGAAAATTATAAGGTGGCTCTGGGTGTGTGCCCCGCTGCCAGCGCCCGCAGCAATGCCCGCTGCTTTCTGGGCCACCTTTCTGAGGTCCCTCTGCCTGCTCTCTGCCCTGCCACTGGGTTTCTTGAGGGCAGGGGGTACCTGGCCATATGTGCAGCCCTGGAGGTTGATCCAGAAATTGTTCCTGGGTGTGTCTAACAGGCAGAGTGGGTCTGACTCCTCAGGGAGAAGCTGCTTTTGCTTTAAAGTGTTTCTATATAAATAGCCAGAACACCATATCCGTGAGCCCAGCCTTGGTCTCCCCTCCCAAATAACATCACAGCACAGGATGACTCAGTCCAGAGGGGAACAGGGAGGCTGCTGAGCACCCAGAGTTTTCTTCTCTGCAGAAAATGTGGTCTGGCAAGTGTGGCCCTGTTTATAATGGAGGAGGAAAATCGTGAGAGGGAATAGAGTTGCACTTCACTAGGGTTTCACAGGCACTGAGTGACTGAATTGCTGAAAGGGGCACCTGGGCACCTCTGAATTCAGCCCTGGGCTGCATGCCTGTGACCTGACGAGGGTCAGGTCTCATCAGCCTCTGTGTCCAGAAGAACCAACTCGGGGACAAACCCATCTGAAACATCCATTTTCCTGCATTTTCCTTCCTCCTTGGATGACTCTTCCTGCCAAGCCCACCTCTGCTGCTGCTGTGCCAAGGAGAAGAGTTCATTCCTGCCCTCCAGACATTGGGCCCTGAGCAGCACCTGGAAGGCACCAGCCTAATGCAGCAAAAGCACTTCTAAACCATTCCTGTCCTGTCTCCACAAGCTTCTGCTTCCACTCAGGCCTGCCTGAGGTATATTTGGAGTGCCCACAGTCAGCAGCTTCCAGAATGCTCCTGCTGGGTCAGGAATGGGGAGTGAGCAGCAGCTCTGTCCCCGTCTCTGTGCCCAGGGAGGGGTGTGCTGGCACCAGGGGCTGATGCCTCACATTCCCACGTGGAGCAGGGAGCAGCATCAAGGGTAGGGCTGGGACTGAACTGTGTGTAACCCCGTGACACCTCCCTGCACCCCTGTGTTGCCACACAGGTTTTAGTGGCTGTAACAGGGAAACACACCCAAGTTAACAGACATTTCTCCCAGACATTGGCAGTCCTCAGGCACACACCCATGGATGAGCCACAGGCAGCACTTGGCTCTGCTTCCACCACCTCAGTCCCACAACCTTGGTGGCAGGAGACTCTCGGCAGGGCTGTGGATCTGAAGCCTGGCTGTTTGTCCCCTTGTCCCTCTTCCCTCCTTATTCCACTCTTCATTTCCTGTTGCCTTCTTTGGCCTGCCAACAATGAAACTCTGCCTGAGCTGGATCCCTCAGGCATCCATCAGTGCCTTTGTCCTTTCTTCCCTGCTGGGCCACCTCCACCTGAGTGTGCCTGTCCCTGGCACAGGACCTGCTCAAGCAGCAGCCTCTTACCATGGGGTATCAAAGCTTTGGGAACCGTGTGGCAAAATGATCAGCATCCCTTGGGAGCAGAGGGGGAGAGAAGTGGCTGAGTGGGGCAGGAGGAGCTGGGCTCTGCCTCCATGAAGGGCACTGGGCCATAAACCCAGCAGGGTGCCTGTCGTTTGTGTGTTGGCAAACACGTTGAGTGAGCTCGACTGTTGATTCTGACCGTATAAACCAGTGTTGTGGCACTTGTTCAGGTTTGTGCAGGTTTTACAGCTCTTGTTCTGAAAAGTGCCCATGTATTTGGTTTTGCTCCTTCCTTCAGGTCTATCTGTTGACATTGGCTCTCCTAACCAGAGCGTTGGGCCATGCCAGGAAGCTGAGTGTGTGTCTCTCCTTGTGTTTCCCACTTCCCAGGAGTTATCACCTATAAAATCTCTCACACACCCATGGCTGGGACAGGTTTCTGGTGCAGAGGCAGGTGAAAGGTGTCTGCTGGTCCTCACCATTGTTGGTGGGTTTGGGTTCCCTGTGCTCAGTGGCAGGAGATGAGCCTCCCACCCTGACAGAGGGATGAGCAAAGCTGCAGGGAAGTGCTGCCCTGGGAATTCTGGAGTGGAGTGAGCAAGGTCTGTAAGGCTGTGATAAAAATCAGGCTATCAAACCATCTTGGATGTGCAGAGAAGGAGAAGATGCTCCTAGAGCAGAGGATATGGGCTATGCCTGGTCATCTACGATGGAGGCACACACCATCACCCATTCCCTACCTCCAATCCTCTTCCCAGCAGCAGTTGTGCCCTCAAGGACACCTTGGTGCTGGAGGCTCAGAGGGCTTGAGCTCATAGTGATGGTCCCCATCTGTGTCTCAGCACCAGAGCTCCTGGTGCAGCTGGAATCCCTCTGATGACTGCAGGATTTTGGGATAGAAAATCTGGTCCAGCCTCACAGAGCCAGGGTCTGTTTGCTCTTTGACTGCTGGTGCATTTTCACAGCCACTTGCTCTGCATGAGCTGCTCCTCCCACCCCTTTGGTGCAGCATCCTGAGCCTACCTTTATTTTGAGACATGTATTTCCTGAAGGGATTTGCTGAGTAATCTCTGTTGATGCTCAGGTTGAAGCTTGGACAGGAGCTGTTCCTGGGAAGAATTGCTTCTGGGACCCAGCTTTGCTCAGAGGCCCCAGTGCCTCTGCCCAGGACAGGAGAGCAGAGCCCTCAGCCCCGGGTTCACCATCAACCCCTACCTTGAAATTCGCCTTCCATGAAAATTCTGCAACATTTGCCATTTCCACATACATTTCTGCCAGGAACCTTGTTTGCTTGAATATTTGAGGAAAGCAAACAGAGAAGGAGCCTGAACACAAACAGTCATGGATTTTTTTTTGCAGTCTTTGCCCTGTTCTAACCCCAAGCCTGCCAGCAGGGATTCTTACAGGCATCCCCTGATGTACCCCTTGGCTCTGCCCTCTGTGCTGCCCTGTCCCCCACTGCTGGCCCTGGTCCTGCTGCAAATACTGCTTTATGGAAAAGAAACTCACCCAGCCCTTGCTGTCTGTGGGACCACCATCACTCACCACCCCTTTGCACTCATGCTAAGTAGACATTTTTTAATGCCATTTAAGAAATGCCAGCGGATGACTAACAGAGTATGACTGGCAGACCTACACCTGCCCTGTTGAGCTCAGAACATTTCTCAGGCACTTCCTGAGCCTCTTGCTGCTCACCTTCCAGAGCTGGAGCTCATTTCCTGCCGACAGCAGCCCTCTGGGCTCACTCCCCCTATAAAAATACCATTGTGTTTCAAGCAAAGCCGAAGTTGAGGGTGTGCTGTTGGCCCCATAAATGGCTGGAATGAGGTGGGAGAAATCACAGCCCTGTGGGTAAGTGCAGACACCCTGTGACACTGAGCAGCATCCCCAGCTCTTCCCCAAGGAAACCTTCACCAAGCACCAGCAAACAGCTCTTAGGAGCAGGGCAAGGTGCTAACACAGTGATTGTCCCTTTTGCATCCCAGCAAATACCTGTGCTTATTCCTGGCTGCTCCAATACCCTGCTCAGGCACTGGAAAGTGCTGACCTTGCCAGGACCAGTGTTACAGCCACCCCAACATCCAGCAGGGGTGGCCAGAGCTGGGACAAGGAAGGGGGCTGTGCCAGGTGTCCTAAGACCCATCGGTCCCTGATGGCTGCCAGGCCTTGGACACAGAGACCAAGGAGTAAACAGAGGAATTAAAGAGCAGCTGACATCAGCAATCGAGGAGGAAAAGCTCAGTTCAGGTCATATCTAGAGGAAACCTGTAAAAAAATTCAATGCATTTGGCAGTGAAACTTAAAAATACTCAGAAAATTGGCCCCCTCTTATGTTTCTCAGCTGAAACTATTCCCCACATCTGACCAGAGCTCCTGAGCAGCAATGACGTCTGGCATTTTTCAGCTGTTTTCCAAAGCTGCTTTACTGAGCAGGGCCAGCCCTGATCAAGCACTGGTCCCTCTGTAACCACTGGCCCTGGGGATCCCCGGCTCTGAGAAGATCCAAAAGATGAAGGAATGGTGCTGCCTGCACTGGGATTGAGACCAGTTGCCCAAATTGTGCCCAAGTCTCAGTGGGAGGATAAAGGTGGATCGAGGGGCTCATCCCTTCCTTGCTGCCCCAGAGAAGATATTCCCTTTTCTCTCTCCATCCTCCAGCTTCTCACACACCTATCTGCAGCTTCCTGCAGGGATTTAGCACCAGTGGAGCCCCTTCCAGCTCACAGCCTGTCCTCAGCAGGTGCTGGTGAGGATTTTAGTTGTGCTTCCATGTCTCTCCAGAGCTGCAGCATCACTCCCTTCTCCCCCAGGGACCCAGCCAGGATGCTGGGGACAGGACAGCTTTGTCACTGCCTGGCAGGGCATCCTCCAAGTCCTTTACACAAGGCACAGGTCTGATGGGAAGGAAATAAGTGTCCCCAAGGTGTTGTTTAGGGAAAATGCTGGTGACAGTCTGGGGCAGGGATGGATGGGGAGGGTTGCAGTAACTGCAGTGGGGGGATGCTCTTACTGATGCCACCACTGCCAAGAGAGGGCCAGACCTGCTGGCTGTCCCAAGGCTGAATGCCAGTGCCAAGCTTCCACTTTTGAATGTATCCCTGGCTTCAGATGGGTGCTGAAATCCTGAGCTCCTAAGACAGATGGGGAGAAGGGAAAATCAGAAAAATATTTCCATCTATCAAAAGAAACTGAAAATAAATCTGTGACCCTCTGCAAGGCCAAAGGCTCCTCTGGATGACCCTGGTGTGCCCCCATCAGGCATGCCAGCTCCATGGCCTGTCCTGCTGAGGGCTGGGAGCTGCTGGCTGCCAGGGCATCACTGTGGGCACGGCTGGGGCTCAGCACCACCACGGCTGTGTGAGCTCCCCCACTGCTTTGCAAGGGAATAAACTTCCCAGCGACCCTGGGAAGGGTTTGGCCACCACTTTGCCATCTGCAGGATGGTGCATCCCAGCTGCTGTGCCCACTCTGCTGCCCAGCCCCAACCCAACCCTACAGAGCTGCTGGGGAAGACAGGCACTGCCCAGTCCCCATCCCACCAACCCTTCCTCACCTCTATTTGGATAACTTTTTCACCCATTTTATTTAAGAGGACTCCCCTCCTTCTGCCAACACTCTGAGTTTCCTCTTGCTTTAGTCTGGGAGGCCCATTTCACTTTTTTATTCTCATGATTTCTGTCTCCCCCTTGCCTGGCCCCAGGCTTGCAGCGGGTGCTGGCCAGAGCTGCTTTTGTTCGGCCACGGGAGCAGATGGGGAGAGTGGCTGCAGGTGGGGTGGGCAGTGATCCCTCCCCATCCACCCAGCAGCACCTGGCTCTGCCTGCACTTGCCCAAGCTCAGCACGTGGCTCAGTTACTGACTCTCAGACTGAAAAATTAAAACAAAAACAACTTTAAGAATCATAATTAATAAAAAGAATTTTTTAAAAATTCAGGAGAAAATTGCTGTCAGAAATGTTTACCTGCCTGTGTTTAAGGTCACTGATGTGCCAGGGCTGGCAAGTGGCTGCTCACATTAGAGCCAGCTGCAAGTGGGCAGAATAACTTCATCCTAAGTGATTGAAGAGCTTGCTCAGCTCCTTGTGCTGCATGTGTCAGGCAAAGCTGGTTGCTCACTGCAGAAATGAGGTTGGCTTTGCACCCTGGGGCAAAGCTGGATGCAGGCATCCTGGATGTGGGGACAGCCAGACCAGGCCACCCTGCACCACCAGGTCTCCCAGGCTGATGGGAACATCCCTTGGACCTCTCCTTCTCCTGTAAATGAGGTGCAAGTCAGTCCCTGTGAGCTGGGTGGGTCAGAAGCCATCTCCCACCAGCAACAGTGGCTTCAGCCTGGAGGATGCTCAGCACTGGCTCCTCCTGGGTCAGTTCTCACTCCAGGATCTGACCCTCTGCATGTCTCAGAGGTATCAATCCTTCATTTCACTAGCTCACCACGTGGCTCCTTGCACTTTGTCCAAGCAGCACCAGTTGGACACAAAGACACAACCTGCACTAAACAGACCAAAATCTGGACAGTTTTCTGGGTATTTTCCGGCTGTTGGCTCCTGCAACTCAGAGGCAGGAGGGAACAGAGCTCCTCCAGACACCTGGCTCCTGCAGGCTGGGAATGCACAACCAGATAAAAGCAGGCTAAAACTCAGCATTCTGTAACTGCTTGATCACAACTCCTGCTCCAGTGACACTACAGCAGATCCTCTACAATTCCTACACATTCCCATAGGCCATGGACCCACTGAAATGCTGACATGCCCTGTGTCTGGCCATGGCTCACCATGGGGTGATGTGACCTGAAATAAAGTGATCTGCAGGGTACTAAAGTGCTGGGGGCTGGGGCAAGGAGGCACAAGGCAGCATGAATGCCACAGCAGAGATGGGTTAGGGCTGGAGGTGACACCCATGGGAGGCTGCAGGCCTGGATCAAGGGAAGCAACCATCCAAAGTGAAGCCATGAGCAAAGTGCGAGAAAGTTGTCTGGGAGTCCCACAAGCCCTCCTGGGACCTGGGTTTGCACACATAGTAGCTGGAAGGTGGGGCTGGGCAGGGGCTGCATGCTTGTAAAAGAGAAGAGGAGCAGGACATGAAAAATAGAGTGAGGAAAGCAAGGTAGTATGATGGGGAGCCCCATGGGGTGTGATGGGAAGCCAGGAGAAGTGATGGAGAGCCCTTGAGAGTGATGGAGAGCCATGAGGATCTGATGGAGAGCCATGAGGAAGTGCTGGAGAGCCATGAGGATGTGATGGAGAACCTCGTAACTGTGAGACCTCAACTGCTGGGATCTCACTGCAGAGTCTGGCCATGCCCAGGGAACCAGGATTCCCAGAACACACAGGACCAAACCAGCTGTGTGGGGATGCTGCAACACAGGCACAGTTGTCCCATCCTGAGGATAACCGTGGGCTGATGTCAGCCCGGGCGAAGGCACCTGTCCCCCGGGGTCCACGTGCACTTGTTGGCAGTTGGCATCTGTCACAGCCAAGGAGCACGACACGGGGCTGCTCCAGGCTGGTGCCCACTGTGCCACGCACGGACACAGGGCTGCCAGGCATCTCGCTGTGGCCAGGTGCCCAGGCAGCGTTGTGCCACTTGATGCTGTGCTGGAGCCTCCGCAGAGGCTGGAGGCTGCTGCTTGTCCAGGCTCTACACTCCCTGCTGGGAAACCTGCCCAGCCGTAACGCCGGCCCTCGGCGGGAGCACGGCACTGGCAGGCGCCCGCTGTGCCCACTCATGCAGCCCGGGCATGCCACGGGCCACCTGCAGCCTGCACATCAGGGCTGGCCGTGTGTCCTAGGGCAGCACTTCACCTCCTCTAAAGTGCTGCCACTTGCGCTGCGAGCCCGGCGGCAGCAGCAGCCCCTCTGCCAGCACGTGGGGCCGCTCTGCTCCCTCAGGCACGTGCCTTCCTCTTTGGGTCAAGCGGAGTGAAAGAGAGAAAACACACATACAGGACTTACATCATATCAAAATCAAGCAGAGCCCTTCTCCTGCCTCCACCTGCAGCCTTTGCAGAGCTGGGGCGGGGGGAGCGCGGCGGGGCTGGGCCGTGGGGCTGGGGGCTGCTGGCCGCTGCCAGCCCCGCTTCCCGCGAGCGACGCCAGGCCGGCAGCGCGGGCGGTGGGAACGCCGTACTCACCATATGGAGCCTCCATCTTAGCGCTTAGCTGGGTGCTTACATTGACCATGTCTCGCCGGCTACTGCTATGGGGACTTGGGGCCAAAACCAGAGGAAGTAGAGGAATAAAAAAGAAATCTAAATAAATAAATAAAAATGTCTCTCACTAAGGAACTAGGTGAAGGCAGGAGGGAGCGCGGAGAGGCAGGGCGAGGAAACCTGCCTCTCCTGTTATCTTATTGATTCGCTTAATCAGGGCTAATGTGGGTGGAGATGTTAAATAGTAACCAAGCTCTTATGGAAACCAATCTGCAAGGTGCCGTTGCTGTAGCTATAGTAACTGCTGCCAAGCTAGAAACTCAAACACGGCTTTTACTGGACTCTTTTGGGGCTCCCGCTTCCAGATGGTGTCAAGGCCGGGGCGGGCGCCGGGCTGGGGTTCATCCCTGGCCACGGGAAGTCGGGGCAGCCGGGTCCAGCTCTGCACTGCTCCAGGCGCTGCCAGGTTTTGTGCCACCGCCCACCCAAGATGGGAAAACCAGGTCTGAGCCTCTATGCAGTGAAGGGCAAACACAGCATGGGGGGCCAGGGGCCGGGGGACAAGTGTAGGGACTGGCAAAGGCAGAGCAGAGCCTGGCTGAGGCACAAGGGGCAAAATGCCCAGGCCATGAGTCGGGGCTTGTCCGCCTGGTGCCAAACCAGAGAGGTTGCTTGGGGATGGGGAGCTGTGAGGATGCTGTGGTGGGATGCAGGGTGATACCCTGAGCACAGGGTGCTTGCATTTCCTCCCTGTCTCCCTCTGTTCCCCAAATTGGGGCTACTCACAAGGTGCCACATCTACCTATGGTCATCTGTGCTCCCTCTGGGACTGCTGCCTCCAGGACCTCATGGTGGCAGATGTGCAGATGGGCTCCCCATGAGGCTGTGGCAGCCCCTGTACCACTGGGGGCTCCAAGACAGAAGCAGTCTGGGCTGCCAGGGGCTGTGCTGAGGCCGGCAGGGCCATGTGTAAGAAGTGTTGCAGACAGGACACTAAGTACGTGGGGAGTCCAGAGCTGAAGCTGAAAAACTGATTATCCATCAGCACAGAGCCTTCCTTATCTCCTGTACATCTCAGGAAGAGGACAGGCTGGAGGAGGCACAGAGGGGTCCTTGCCAGTCTCAGGATCCCCCCAACACCTCAACTATTGAAACCCTGCAGCCCCCCAATTTTGAGGGGGCAAAATAAAGGATATCTGCTCCTCTGCAATGGAAAAGCACATCCCGAGGGAGCATGCGGTGGGGAGAGTGCTGCTGGATGCAGAGGGCTGCAGCACAGGAATCCACAACTGGATGCTCAAATCCAAGGACTTGTAATTCAGGAATCCCTGAGTTTGCTGAGTGCTGAGAGGTTCTAGAGAGGGAGGGGATGTGGATGATGGGGTGCTCCGTGGCACTGAGTGCGAGGTACAGTAGTGGAATGGTGTGTGACAGCAGGGGCGGGACAGTGAGTTTGTGGCTCTTCAGCGACATCACCACCCCGTGTCCCAGCAGTGCTGGCTTCTCCCACACGATGGAGCAAAGCGCCCAGGCATCTCCTGTACCCATAGCCCGTGTTCCCACCAAGGGCTTCTGCCCCCTCTTTGCTGCTTACACCCAAAACCAGAGTAAGGGCACTGGCTCGGTGTTACCCCGAGGCTTCAGGCTGCGAGTGAGGGAGAATCAACACACATGGGGGTCTCCAGGCTGCTTTATTGGGGGGCTCAGAGCTGGGAGCCCCATGGTCAGAGGGGCTGCTGTGAAGCAGGAGCATGCTCGGGGCTCCCCAGCTGCTCACCATGAGGGAAACATCTTGGTATTCACTTACACCAGCCTCTGCCTTAGCACCGGGGGGGCAGTGGGGAAAACCCCCTGAGTCTGCAGAGCAGGGACAATGCCAGCCAGCCCCGCTCCCTCCACGCACCCCTAAACCATCCCCATTTCAGAAAATAGGGACCTGAACTGTCCGTGGTTCCCCCAAAGTGGGAAGCAGCCAGACAGCACCGCTGGAGATGTGTGTTAGAAAAGCATTTTCCTACATGGCATTAGGGATGAAGCAGGTTGGACAGCCAGGCTGCCAGGGGGGTCAGTGTTATAAATAATTCTTGTTCACCCCATCTCCACTCCCAGGGCTCCTCCTGGGGCTGCAGCCCTAGAACCAGCTGACTTGGTTGGATTTGACTCCGCTGAAGCACATGTTGTTGGAGCAGCCCCCGCCGTAGGAGGGGGGGCAGGCTGAGCACGGCCGCCCCACCTTGTAGGGCGCTTCTCCCAGCCAGTTGCCCCTAAAAAAAGAGGAGGGCGTCACCTCTGAGCATCATCAGCCCACTACTGACACTGCTGTGGGGAGGGAGGATGGCACGGGGGGCTCTCTCCAGTCACTTACTTGATGGCATAGTTGCAGACGAGGAGGATGGCGTGGCGCCACGTGCTGCCCCACACCCGCACGTTGGCACAGGTGCCCAGGGCACAGCCCAGGCGGCTCGAGGTTGCCCACACCATCTGTGCCAGGACAGAGAACAGACACTGTTGTGTCCATCCACCCAGACATCCCACAGCTGATAGCCCCAGGATGCCAGTACAGGGCTCTGTCCCCCCAGGGAATTGCATCCCAGCTGCCCCAATCTCTTTGGCTGGATGCTGTCCCGTCACAGGCAGTGCTTTGTCACCAGGGGGTGACTTTTTGCTCTCCCTTTCCTACCTGCAATCTGCACTGCCCTGCATGGGGTCGCCTTGCCAAGCTCACATCCATGAGCAGCAGAGTCTGGGTCACTGCTCCAATTTACCCAAATTAGCTCCTAAACCTCACAATGAATCATGGCCAGCCGCTTACCTGCACACAGGGAGGTCGAGCAAAGACTAAAGCTCCTCCTAATGCCTCTCCAGTTTAAATCTCTTCCATAAAAAGTGTCTATTGCCCTTTTGCAACCAAGAGCGTCCTGAGTATCCTCATGGATGAGCCACATGGGGATGCAAATGCTCAGGTAAAGGCTGGAGCCATGAAGAAGAGGTAATTAGGGGTTGGCACAGCTCTGCTGCCAGGCAGAGAAACAGAGGAGTTTTCCACCTTGTGCTGGCCAGGCTATATGGGGATGTGCCAGGGGATGAAGGGGTTGCATTCCCAGGGAGCCAGAAACAGCTGGGTGTTATGAAGCTGTTCCATCACAGAGAAGAGGATTCATGCTTGGCAGAAGTACAAAGCGGCTTTCTTTTTTTTCTCTTCACCACCTTTAAGTTGCCAGAGGTGCAGTGAGGAGAGAAAGGCCAAAGGAGGGGGAAAAAAGCTTTTAAAAAAATGGAAACCTCCTTGTAAACTGGCCAGAAGGTCCCAGCTGCTCCTCTAGTGGGTTGTGAACCCCTGGGACATTCCTGCAAGAGCCCAAATGCTGGAGAAGCCCAGGGTGGGAGGGCATCGCTGACATCCCTCCAGCAGACACAGTGCCAGCTGCCAGGACCGCTGCCTGATCTGAAGCTGGCAGCTGCCAGGGTTTGACCCTGGATGCCAGCTGCTGCTGGGAGAAGAGCTGTGAGCTGCACAAGGCCTCCCCTTGCATCTGAACCCGGGGGGCTGCAGTGCTCACCTGCGTGTAGTGGCTGCAGACGGAGCCGCTGCATTTGGAGGGGCAGCGGGGGCTGCACTCGCGGGGGTGGGGGAAGGAGTAGTGCTGCTTCTCCTGGTGCCAGGATTTCACCATGTCCATGACAGAGCGGTACCTGCAACGGTGCTACGGGTAAGGTGGATCTCCTCCACCTCAGGGGTGGTGGGCGAAGGAAAGGAAGGGAAAGCTCCACACTGAGGAAGTGGAGGAGAGAAATGGTTTGGAGCCAGAGCCCATTGGGAACAAACATTCCTGGGAAAAAGAGGGTAAGTACACCCTTGTGCCAAGCCCACTTGTGCTCGAGGCCAGAAGACCAGAGACACCTGAGCGCTCAGCCACGTGGAGGAGATCCAGGACCCATATCCCCCTGGTCTGGGTGCCTGGCAGAGAGGAGAATTATGGCAAACTTCCCAAATAGCAGCAGACACCTCTGCTGTCCTGTATTTACCCGTCTGCAGGAGCTGGGTCCTCCTCCTCCACCCCAGGGTCCTTGATGTGCCTCTCATCCCTATCTCACTCCCGTGCAATGCCAGCTCAGGGCTCCTCTGCTCCTTGGCCGAGGGGCTGCTGCTGCTCCTCCTGCAGCATCGTGGGGTGTGGGGGTTTCCCAGGAGCTCACTGTGCCTGCAGGGCACTCACCTGCCCGATTGGATGGAGAGGTTCTGTCCCACATACTTCATCAGCTCGGGGGGGCCGTGGTCCCACAGGCAGCGCGCAGCCCACGCCTCCGCTGCCCGGGCCAGCCGCTCATCCCACACCTGGCCACGGGGAAGGAAAAGGACAGGCAGGAGTTTTGGCTTCCCAGAGGAGGGAAGAGAAACCTGCTCCCTTGTGTGGGCTTTCTGAGCACCCCTGAATGTCCAAAAAATACTGACTCATGCATCAGGCTAGAACATGCCCAGGGGAAGGAAGCACAGCAGCATGTGCAGGAGCAATGGACCTCCCCAGCTGCTGCCACAGCTCCTGGACACACAGCAGAGCAGAGCAGGGATGCCCTGCAGCACTGCCAGCCCTGTGGGTGTGATTCCCTCCAAAATCTTCCTGCACAAGGTGGAGCTGAGCACAGGGGTGAAACCCTGCAGCCCTGTGCTGCTGCAGCTCACAGCTGTCCCAGCCCTCAGTGCAGCCCTGGCCACAGCCTGACCGGTGAGCACAGCTGGTTCCTTCATGCATTATTTAAAGCTTCCTCACCCATCCTGAACGCCTTTGGGGAGATGCCTGTGTGAGTTACTTTGGAAGGCAGGAATTTAGGCCAAGCAAGAAGCAGTGCAGGATGCTCCCGGGCATGTCTGACCTGCTCTGGTACCCAGTGAGCTGGGCTGCTCTGTGCTTCTCCCAAACTGCATCCAGGGACCACCCAGCTGCTCCCTCAGAGCTCTGGTCCCCTTCCTGGGAGCACAGCAGCATGTGGCACTTCCTGCCCTGAGGGTCCCACCCTGTGTAGGCTGGAAATAGCTCTTCTTGGAGAACCTTTAGGGCTGGGTTAGGAGCTCCAAGCAGGGTGGACAGAACCTGGGGAAAGCTCTGCCCAGGGTGACCCTCATCTGGAGTTGCCTAACCTGTCAAAGCTGCACATCAACTCCTTGACTCACTCCTGAACGTTTCTTCTTCTGGGAGCTGGTGACACTTGGAACACTCAAAAGGGACCCTGGAGATTGTGATGGGATCATCCCTCACGGATGGGCTTTGGCTTGGGACCTGAGCTTTTCATGCTTGTAGCCACCTCCCAGATGTCCCAGACACAGGCCCACAGATCCTAAATCTGCCCTCATGGGGAAACATCTCTGTGCTAGGACTCCATCCCTCCTACACAGAAGCTGCATGGGTTTGCTTAGCCCCTGGGACACAAAAAATCCCTCAGGACATGTGTTCAGCCAGGAATCTGACCAGCACCTTGATATCCCTACTAGGCTGGGGCTCCCACATGAGAAGTGAGCCCCTTGAGCCCACCAGAGCTGTGGACCCCAAACTACCCTGCCACAGCCCAACTCACCATGTATTCCATATTGGCAGCGGGGGGGGACACCTGTGCCCGCACTTGGTTGTGGTAGTCCAGAATCACGCTCATGTCCTGGGGGGAGAGGTGCCGCCTCCGCCGGCCCCGCGGGACCCCCTCGCCCCACAGCAGCTCCGCGGCCGTGCCCGCTGGCGGGGACAGCAGCTCGGTGGCGTTGGGCAGCAGGAAGGAGCTGGACAGCTGTGTCAGCCAGCAGCCCAAGGCCGTGAGGTACAGGTGCAAATGGAGCACGGCCATGCCAGCCCGCTGCCCCTGGGATCAGCCGGCAGATTTCTGCTCCTGCACGGAGTTCAGCAAGGACAAGGGGGATTGCTGGTCTCTGCTGCTGGTGGGCAGATCTAGGAGAGAAAACAACACAGGCACCACTCAGGATTGCAAACACCATGTAAGCACCATTTCCCAAAATAAGGTGGAAACAATTTTTTTTTCCCCCTATTAATTATAGTAGTTTTTCCTTATTAAAAATGGTAATGCTTAAAATTAATCTCTTTAATAACCTCATTTATCAGAGCAAATTCCCCAGGACTGTCAGGGATGTACGTGGGGAATTGATTTTCTTGTTTGTTTTAAAAAAATATAAAATCAGTAGAAAGTTTCCCCCATTTTTTCACTTATGGCACATACCTGTGGCACAGGGGATAGTTAGGAGTATGCTGAGAGCCACTGCAGCCGCCTGCCCTGTAACTTCCCAGGAGTTTGGTTTGTTGAATAAATCCCCAGCACAAACAGAAATCTCACACAGATAAAGAAACACACGGCAAGACTTAAAAGCATTGTCGAGAAATCCTGACGACCCGTTAGGATTTAGGTGGGAAAAAAAAAATTGCCGCTGCAAAAGCCGAGTATATTTTTTTTTTAAAAAAGGGGAAAACGCTGGAATATCCCCTCATCCGTCAGCCGATGCACCTCCTAGCATCCCTGCCAGCCCTTCCCGGAGCAGCGGGAGGATGTTCCCGGGAGCACGTACCGTGAGCGCTGAGCTGGGAGCGGCGGAGCCCGGCGGCGGCGGGACTGAGCTGCGGGAACAACCTGCTGGGGCAAAGCGGGNGCTCGGCTCGGCTCAGCCCCGGCGGGCAGCCCGCTGCGGCCGCTGACGCACAAGCTGCATCTTAACTCTTCCCCCGGGGAACGTCCTGGAGTTTGGAAAGAGCCCTGCCAGGAGATTTATAGGCTGGTGAATGCCTCCGCGCACACAGGCTCACGCAGGAGCCCCGCACGGGGCCGGGGGGAGCGAGCAGAGCACGGC
>WBNO01027413.1:281176-296670 GCA_013400575.1 Peucedramus taeniatus | reverse complement strand
AGGGGCTGCTCCTCGCTGCTGGCTGGGGATTTGCTCAGGCTACCTACAGGGAGAGATTCCTAAAGTCATCTCTTTCCTGTTCGTTCCCTAGCTGGGATCTTGCTGGAAGCAGTGAATCCAGGTCGGTGAGGGATGCAGAGGGGGTTCAGCCCCGGTAAGGAAGCAGCAGGGCTGGGAATCGCCAGGAGCCCCAGGGTCACCTCACTTTGGTGCAAGCAGAGATGTCCCTTATGGGGGTGGCTGGGAGGGGACCTGGTGGCCACACACGTTCCTGGGCCAGCAGCTCTCCCCGTTATAGATGAAGCCACTTGCTGGGCTGGGCGTTGCCCCCTGTGTGTAACCCAAGGACGGGCTTGTCACAGCCCACAGGGACTCTGCCCATGGCCCCACCACTGACCTGAGCTGGCAGTGCCCAGCCAGGGTTATCTCAGGGGAAAGCAGAGGGCTGTGCTCCCTCCACAGTGCCCATGTGTCTGTCCCCAGGGAGGGGAAATGGCTGTAGCATCTGAAAGCCATATCCTGCAGCATCAAGTGTGTTTCCCTACAACATCCCACACAGTCACGATGCCAGGGGACAACTGAGTTATTGCAGGTCACAGAGACACCTGGCCAGCTGGAGGGGCTGCTTGCAATGCCTGTCACATCTTCCTCCCACTGTGCTCAGAGCCAGCACGGGTGGCCATGTGTGACCTGCAGCAGGGCAAGCTGCTGTCATCCCCCCATGCTGCAGTGCCCCAGGTAAGCAAGGTGCTGGTCCCCCTGTGCCTCACCAGGTCTGGGTTCACCACAGGCGGCTTTGGAGCCAGGATCTGGCTCTTCAGTTGCATGAAGAGGAGCACCAAGGCCAAACTCTCACTCCTGAGCTGGCAAGGGGCACAGAGATAGAGAGCAGGGAGGAGAAGGCAGTCCCACAGCAGAAGCAGGTCACTGCTTGTCATGCTCACAGCTCTGAGTGAGACAAGAACTGAGGATCCCAGACCCATAACTCCTGTCTGTGCAGGCACTGACAGCATGTCCCAGGGCCTGTCTGGCTGCACCCAGCTGCCCCAGAGACCTGCTGTGCAGCAAAAGCTGACCAGGAGCTCAGGGAGGTGCAGACCTGAGCACAGAGTGAGAGTAATACCCAGGTGCTGAGCTGATGTGCTGTATCAATACAGCCTCACCCTGCTGGGAGCCTCCAATAAAGAGACCCTTTTGTACATTTTTCCTGGCATCATCTCTCTTGTAAAGCAACTCAAGGTGCTGTGGGTCCTGGGGAGCTGCTGAGACATGTGCCAGAGGAGTATTTCCATCCACTCCCCACCCAGCAGGTGGGATCATGGTTGTGCCAGCGAGGAAACAGGGGAAACACTGCTGGGGCATCTCTGGCCCCACTGCAGCACTGCAGGAGGGGATCCCTCCATGCAGAGAGCAGCAGCACCCCATCAACCAGCAGGGCTGGGTATCCTGTGGGGGGCTGTGCTGTGGTTGGCACTGGGAATGTCACAGTGTCAGGGTGTCTCCCATAGCCCTCCGACTTTCCAGGCTGCCTGTTGTAGGGGTCTAACCAGCTCAGCTTCACCTTCCAGCACCAGCTCACCCCAAAACACCAGCCACCTCTCCACAGGTGCTGGGCAAAGTGCCATCCCCAGTTTGCCAGTCCTGCAGACACCCCTGTTTCATGTTCATCTGTGGAGACAGGCGTGTCAGCTCCAGGGACCAGCGGCAGGACAGCGCTTCGTGCTGCACCAGAGGGGCAGGCGCTGGTGCTGCCTCCCTCCACTCAAACCCAGATGTCAAATCTCTCATTAGCGAGGCTGGTAAAGGCAGTTTCATTCCCAGCAGATTAAAAAGGCAGATGGGGACATGCAGCAGTGATCTTAACTGGGCAGACTGGGAGGTGCAGCTGCTGCCAAGTGCACACTGAGGTAAGGACACTGGGGCTGTGTTGTGGAGAGGGTGGTTTTTAATGATCTATTATTTCACAGAAGACAGAGCTGTGAGCAGCAAATGCTCATCCAACACTGTGAACTACAAAGCTTTTAATTTGGGTGGGTTTTTTTGAGTTTTTGTCTCCCTGAGGGCTCGGGAAGAGCGAACCCACCGCAGCTCCCTCTGCCACGCAGCAGCTGAGCCTCTGCACAGAGGCAAGGCGAGGGTTTTGTCTTGGGTGCAGATTGAAAGCACTGCTTAATCAGCACTCCGCGAGACAATCCAAATTCCAGGAACTAGAAGGGGTTTGTGTCCCTGCCAGGCGTAATATCCTGCAGCCCAGACTGGCCCGGCTGCCAAAGCACACGGTATCTGCAGCGAGGACCTCGCTGGGAGCCAAGAAGCACATGCATTCAGCTGGATACAGCCACAGCCGGCAAATTCCCATTTTAATGAGCATCAGGGGGAACAAAAAAGATAAATCGCTGCGTTCAAGCACTCTCCTGGCAGAGACACCCTCTGATGGTTTTATGACCAACAGACAGCAGCTTGCTCCAGAATAAGACATAATGGGACTTGCAGGATTTCTCTGTCATGTTTGTTTCTCCCATCTGTTGGCTTTGGGCATCACCCATCACCCACATTCCAAGGTGGCAGACGGTGACATGAGCCCATACAGGACTGAGCAGGGCTTTGCCCTCTGCTGACGTCAGGATCTGCTGTGCTCCCTGAGCCTCCTGATGCCTGGAACAGGTTGATGTGGATTTCCATAGCAGGAGCCTTCTCTTTATTGGGATAAAATACAATTAAACCAAGGTCCTGCATTGTTTTGATTTTTTAAGTTTTTCTAAAGTTTTCTGATGTTTATATTTTTGTATAGAATTTTTTTTACACATTTTATGTAAATAACTTATTGTTTATATTTTTTTATAAAGGACGAACAACTTGACAGACTGTTAGGTTGCCCAGTGGCATTGAGGTCGTGGCACTGTCACCCTCCAATGACACTGGCATTTTAGAGATCTATAAATTTGAGTCAGAAATTAATAAAGGCCTTTTTTATCTTGGAAAGAGCTGCTGTCCATGTTGAGTTGTTTCGTGTTCTACAGCGACAGTCCTGTCTGAACAAAACTTTCCCTAGGCAATGCACAAACTCTTATGCTCAGGTAAAATATTCCCTTCCTCTCAACTGACAGAAAGGATCATTTTCCATCTTTGCTGAAAGATATTCCTTTCCCCAAGTCCAACCCCAAAACATCAACAAGAGCTCCAGGTACCTTGGTGACCACTGTGGCAGGGAAGGAAAGTGGGGCTTTTGGTGGATTTTTGCATTTCTGGAGCCCTGTAGAGGTCCAGCATATCCAGAGCTTGGTTCCTCCTAACACATCATGAAGGGAGATCTTCCTTCTGACTTGGAGGTTGGAAGATTTGATCTCCACGTCCTGTGACTTGAGTAAACCCAGGCTGAGCTCCTCTATGTTATTTTGTGATCTTCCAGGAGTGAAACACCTGTTGAGGTGTAACACAACTGAGATCAGTCCTGAAGTCTGAGGACTCCAAAGTCATCCTTCCTATTTAGGAGTTCTTTGTAAATGCTGAATGCCTTACTGAGCTAAGTTGAACCTTGGAGGAAGAGCTACTGTCAAACCCCACACTGAAGAGGTGAAGGGACACCTCCTCAACAGGGATAGGAGCTCTCCTGGAGCCTTTCATACAATGCCCAGCACATCCCCCTGCTTCAGGTGCAATGTCCTCTTATAACCCACAGTTTCTGTTTGTGTATTTGCTAAGGTGAAAAAAAACCTTTCTCATTTTATATATAGTGATGGTGTAGGGAGCCAGCAGTCAAGAGTGTGGGCACGAGCCTGCATGTGGGGTCTGACCACCCAGGCTGGGCTCAGCAGGGCAGCACAGAGCAGCCTTGCCCTTAGTCTGGCTCCTGACCCCTCTCCAAAAGTGACCTGGGCACTGCAATTAACTCTTTTAGTGGTACAGCTGGCCAGGACTAATGCTTTTGAGTCCTGAAGTAAAAACCATTTGTTTTGGGGTATTAACTAAGATGTCCCTCAAGGCTGACATGATCCTCCATGAGCTCCTTGGTGGGTGTCAGCCCCCACCTCTCCCCACAGCACCTGTGGCACTGTCAGAGCTGTGGCCCCACCATCAGCCTGTGACTCCCTGCGAGGAAACTCTGATGGACCATGGCTCCAGCCAGCACCAAGATATATTTGGAACCTTTGAAAGGTGAGAAAATTTTCCACTAGGTCTAGAAATAAACATCTCTGAAGTCAAGCTCTGTGGACAGTAGTTGCTTGCAAAGGTTTTTTTTTTTTACAGTAACTGGGCTAAGTTTAGATATTCACTTAAATAACATGGAAGCTCCTCTCAGCACAATTTGGAAGATAGTTAATTTGCAGCTAGCTAACAAATGGTTGTTTAGCCCGGTGCTGTGGGTGTGTGATGGTCTCACTGCACTCTGCCAAGGTGAGAAGAAACTCTCAGCTCCGTGAGAAGAGGGACCCATCACACCCTGAGTCAGCTGAGACTGAGAGACCCAAACCTTGGAGCTGAACATCAGCTGTGAGCTCCTCACCAGCTGCAACCAGGCTGGGTCCTGAGACCCCCTGCCCCACAGCAGTGCTCACAGCCCACCCCCCATCCCCTCTGCACCCAGCAGGTGCAGCCCACATCCAGCTGTGCCCACGGACGTGGGCCAGAACCTGCAAACATGGTGCTGGTGGGGTTTTTACTCTGCTGCTGCCAGATTTCTGTGTGGTTGTTTTTAAGGCCCAGTGGTGGGAAACACATCTCTCACACCCAGGAGTCCTGGTGGGAATTTCCCATCTCACCAGCCTGCACAAAATTCATCATCTGAGGTGAGCTGAGACCTCATCATCTGACACAACCACTGTGTAGTGGTTGGGAGTGGTGCAGCAAAGGGCTGGATCAGCTGCTGGACGGGGGCTAGTGGATCCCAGCCCCAAAAGCCCAGACCCAGGGAAGTGAAGTCAGGACACCCTGGCAGCCTCACCATGTAATTTTCTTGCTTGGACGGGGGTGTGCCACAGTTTGACTGCAGCCCCTGTGTATTCACTCCATTCCCTTTTTTTCCAAGACCAAAATTAAGATAGAAACTGAGCACCTGGCACTGGTTCACAGGCAGGTTTTTCGTGGCTGCACAGGGAGGTCTTGTTCCCATTGCTCCTCTTCTTGGGGTGGCCCCACTACTCACATGCCCATATAACTCTACTGGAGCACCAGCAAACACCCTCTGACCATCCCACCAGTGCAAGGCTCCTTGTCTTCAGCTGAAAAAGCTTTTTGCTGTAGAAAAACGCTGCCAGTGTTTGTTTGGTTCAGATGAAATGACTGGGGCTAAGAGAGATACTGCTTTTCCTCCCTGCCTCTAAAGGAAGAGGGCAATGTTTGCAGTGTTTTTTCTTGCCGTGGGATGTTGGAATGGGTGTAAATTCTCCCCGGGATCTGCCGGAAGGTGGAGATGCAGCTTAGGTGGGTGATGATCATTTAACGCCTGGGGGGATTTAAAAGCAGCCTCTGGTGAGCACAGGAAGGTGGTGCAGAAGGAAAGGCGGAGCACAGGAACTCTCAGGGACATCCAGAGGTGATTCAGGGGCCTTGGGCAGGAAGGACGTGCCCTCAGAGGCTCTGGGTGTGTTAACATTTCTTCACAAGGCTGGGGAACAGCAGCAGTTCAGCTCCCCCAGCAGTGCTGAAGCAGAGCGAGCACCTGACAGGTGACACGGGGATGAAATCCAGGAGCTTTCCATCTCCTGAGTGACACTGAGCAAACCACTTTCCATACATATTTCTCTGCCCATACTCTCCCATCTTGATTTATCACACCTGCCAGAGGGCTCTGAGGGGTTCCTGTGACCTGTCCTGCATCAGAGCCCATCCTGCCCTTCCAGGTGAGCAGGGCAGGACTGTGCAGGATTTCTGCAACATCTGCCAGTTCCTGGCATGGAAGCTGAAAGGAGCCTATGATATTTTTCCTCACTTTTAAAATGTCTTGGTGTACCTGCCTATAGAAAGTGAGAAGTTTGATGGACATTTTGTATTTCCCCTCCACTCTCCCATAAAGATGTATTGTGAATCTTTGCCAAGAAATCTCCTTTTTCTCGTGGGACTTCCAAGCTTTCCCACGTCCAGATGGCTGGATCCAAGCCACCAGATTTCTCTCTGCCTAGACATAAAATTTCTCAGGTTAAACCATGGAGGGTGATAAGTTTGCAAGAACCACTTTGCTCAAAGCTGGAAAAAATCTGGGAAAGCAGAAATTGAGACTCTTGGGATGCTCTGCAAAATGGGAGTGATTATCTCTACATCTCTCTCAGAAGGGAGACACACTTCTCAGGGTCTTTGCTCCTTGACCAGAGGACATGTGAGTCCCAGAAAATCCTGGCAGTGGGACACCTCATCTGAAGATAAGTGCTCTGAGGCTGGTGTGAGTGCTGGCAGCTCCACTGTCCCTGCATTCAGCCTCTGAAGGACAGAAGGAGCAGAATGAGGGATTCCTGCAACTCACTGGCACCTCTGTCCATCACTCAGGCTGTGTCCACACCGTGACACAGAGGCCTGACAGTGGCTTGTGCTGACACACCCACATTGCTCTGTGAGCCACGAGCAATGGGGAGGAAAGAGCAGCAGAGCTGGGCACACCCCAGTGCCAGGAGCACACATCCCATGGGCACCTGGGCTTGTGGTGGCCCATGAGGCCAGGACTGATAAGGTTCATGCTGTCTCGATGCCCCTCCTGTGCTTCCTCTGCCCTGAAACCAGGGAAGGTGAGAGTACAGTGCCCCAGGCACGGGGAGGGGGCACCCCCAGAGCCTCCCCCGGCATCTCCTCAGCCCGTGTTCCTCAAAGACACTCTCAGGGGCTTTGCATATTCCCAGCTGGACCCCGCTACAGCCCCTGCACTTCCTTTTGTCTTTTTAGCAACCAGCTGAGGGTTTCTGGCCGTGAGAAAGGGAGGGTGGCATTGCCCCAGGACAGTGTCAGAGCAGTGAAGGTGCAGGGTCAGGTTGGGAAGGGGGGTGAGGAATTACCCAGCCCAATCTATTTGCATTCATCTCATCTAGTGCTCAGCAGTTTCTACTTTTCCCCCTCCCTTTTTCTTATTGAAGCTGCATTTTCATGCTGTGCTGATAAGCAAGAGGAAGCCTGGGAATGTTGGTGGGTGGTTTGGTGGCTGGGTGTCTGTGTTTCCCCCTGCACTGGCTGCTGCAGTACAGACATCAGGGGCAGAGTGGTCCAGCAAAGCCCTCATTCCAAAACAAACACCCTGGGTCCCCCTGCAATGGGTTGGTGGGACGTCAGAAGCCAGAACTTGATCGATTCATGGAGGTGTTATATGATGGTGTGTCTCCTGGAAAGGGTGACTCACAGTGTTCATGGCTGAACCTGCAGCAGCAGGTGGGACACACAATGTGCTCTCGTGCTCTCTGAGCAGCTGATGCCCATCTGGAGGAACTGGCATCAATGAAGTTGTTATAAAGCTACAGCAGCAGTGCTGGGAGCAGGACTGGTCTTCTCCCCAGACAAGAAAAGGATTTTCCCCTCTGCCTGCTGCAGTGATGGAAAGGATGAGGTGTGAGCAGGAGTTCATGGACCGTGCTGAGGGGAGGCTCCAGGTCTCCTGGCCGTGGTGTTTTGTGTCTGCCCACCTCCTGAAGTGGTTCAGTAAATCCACAAGGCTCCCCTCTGTGCCTGCTGAAACCCCTCCAGCCGTCTCGCACCGATGGCCCTGAGGTGATGAGGGGGGTTAATTGACTCTGACAAATATTTACCTGTTCCTCTGGGTTTGCAGAAACCTCGCTCCAGCCCCAGCTTTGAAGTGCAGTTCAAAGCCCCAGCAACGCTGACGTCTGGGGAGGATCAAGCTCTCCCCAGCGTGCAAAAACTCTCTCTAAAAGGAGGGAAATGCATCTCCCCATCCTCCCCCTTGGGCACCAGGTGCAGTCCTGGCATTTTCCATCATCTCACAGGGTCCTGCTCATCTTCCCACCCCAGAGCAAGATCTGCTTTGCCAGTTGTTTGGGGCCTACATGAAATAATCAGCCCAAAGAAAGGCCTTGTTCCAGCAAAGAGGCAGAACATGGTACACATGTATTTTTGTTCCTAAACTCCAAGTGGTGTCAACAGAGATTGGGCTGAGTCGCACATCTGTGGTGGGCTTATATTTAAAAAAAAATATCTTGTTTGAACTGTACAAATAAACACTTGTGAAAAGAATCCTGTTTCTTTAAGTGAAGTTGGTAAATGCTCTGATTTAGTTAAAGCACTAGGATTTGGCTTGAATTTTATTTTTCACCAAAATTAAAGCTAGAAGATGAAAAAAAAGTTGTTTATTCTCAGAACAGGTGGAGTCTAGGCAGGAGGAGCACAACACTCATCACCTGCCTCCTCCTCCTTGGGCTGTTGGTGACAGGGGCTGCTCTCTGTGCACTGTTGACCACCCTCTACACCTTTCTTCCACTTGGTAAGGTGCAGGCTGAGCTGCTGTATTTTGGGAGATGCTGTGTGCCTGGCAGACTGGGATGTGCTTCCCAAGAGCAGCCAGGCTGATCCACCTCACACTGAAAATCTGGGCCAGACTGTAATGAACCAGTAAAGGTCCTGCCAGCCCCTCGAGCCTGACAATGAGACACCAGGAGATGCCTTGGAGAAGGTTCAGAAGCTCAAGAACAGACACTTCAGGCTTAACCTGATTTTTGGGAGCATTTAAGCCTACGAGCAGTTCTTCTGTTCATGGGGTTCCAAAACTCCTGCAGATGATAAAAGGAAGAGTCCTGGATGGGAAATGTGTGGAAAACTGAAGCCCAGACACCAGAACAGCTCTGAGCTTCTTCTTGAGGCAAATTCATTCCTTCCCTGTCCTCACTCTGGGGATGGCTGAGCTGGGCATTGCTCAGCACCTCACCCTGACACATCCTCTCCCCTCGGTGCCCTCCCGCCCCTCTTGTCTGTCGGGTGCCACCCATGGCTGATGACCACACCAATAAATCCCATGGCCTGGGATTTATGGCATCCTGGTTTCTTCTGCCAAAGGTTGAGATATGGGGCAGCTCTGTGGTGAAAGCATGGCAAGGTTAGCAGAGATGTTGAGCTCACTGAACACAGGGAATGCATAGGTAAAGAACTGACCAAATAACTTTTAAAAATAATAATTTATAATATTGGGCATCCAAATTAAGCCTGTGACATTATTGAGTGCACTGGCTCTTCAGCACACCCTTTGAACATCTTTGTAATTATTATTTTTTTGTCTGCAGAGCAGTTCAATGTCATTGTGGTCAGGAAAAATCCAAATCACATTTCCAGCCAACACTTTTATCATTATCCAAGCCAGCAAAGCACAGATTAAATATTATGTATGTATATATTTTAGATTTATACTTAAATATTTATAATTATATATTGGACTGAAATAGCTCATGTTTTGTGGCTGGCTGTACCTGGTATCCAGTCAAGAAACCAGGACTGTGAACTGTGGTCCTGCAGCTCATCAACACAAAGTCACTTCCAAATTTTACACTCTGATTCTTTCCTGCAAATATATGAGCTAAAAATGCACCAGTGAAGTTTGAAAAGTTCATATTTCTGAATTTGAATTAATAAGCACAGACCATTTCCTTCCCATATTTGATCAGTTGCAATAAACGGTCATTTCTTAATCTAAAAATAAAAAAAAAAAAAGCAATGTTTTGGTACAGTAGCTCAAGGGCCACCCAGCAAATGCTTTCGTGGAAGCTGTCATTGAGTTTTGTGTGATCTTTAATCTATGCTGATAATCCTTATAGAAAGGGAATAAATGGGAACAATAAATAATGCTTTTAGTGCATGGCTAACAGGAAGGTTAATTGGTCTGGGCAGGAGTTAATTCCCCAAAACTGCTGCTGAGAGAGCACTGCCCACTCAGCCTACAGGGAAAAACTTCTCAGCAGCTACCCCTGAAAGAAAACACATCGAGAATCAAATTAATTCAAATGCCCAGGTGTGGGGATGGGGAGGTTCCTTGGCAAACATGGAAGGTGTGAATTATGTGTTGTGGGAAAAAAGGGGAGTATTTCATCAAGGAGCTGCAAGTGCAGCCACCACAGCTGCTCAAGGAAATCAGGCAATTAGAGATAAACTTGAGTAATTAAGATCATTTTATGCCCAAGTACATGTACCCTTAATCACATGAATTTTATATTTTTCACATGTAATCTCATCCCCACTTCATCTGCTAATGGGCCCCTTAATCTGTATTCTAGGCAGAGTAGCTATTTTACATCTTTGTGAACTCTGCTTATTTTTAAGCTCTTCAGACCATTATTGCAGCCCTCTACAATCTCACAATTTTCTCTAAAAGACATTTAGGAAGGAGAAGAACAGAATCTCCCCCATACTCTGCTCTGGGTGTGGGGATACAGAGCCTAAGGGTCTGTGGCTGGGGAAGAAGTTTGTCAGAGCCACAAATTAAACTCAGCTCCTCATGCTTGTCACAAGACCATTCTCCCCTGTAAATCAAACCCTGTCATTAGTCTGCTCTGCTGTGATCTAGCTGTGCCAAACAAGAAATGTAAATATTTTGTAGCAAGAGGTATTAATTTTTAGCATTAATAAAGTTTGCACCACTGAAAACTGAATTGGTTCTTTCTTATGCTTTGCCCCATATACCAAAATATTTTGATCTTTGGATGTAACCACCAAATGTGGCAAATTCCCTGCAGCTCAGATCATACCCTTCCTATTCACTTGAGGAGAGCTGGGGAGAAAATGTGTGACCTGCAGAGGGTCCAGCTGGGCTCAATCTGTCTAAATTCCCTGGGGTAATTTCCACACCTTTATCTAAAATTCCTGTGGTTTCAGGACAGGGAAGGACCTTTCCCATTTATTTGGGCAGGCACACAGGTGATGAGTTACCAACATCTCCCTTTTGTTTCCCAGCTCAGCATCTCCCTTGGTTCTGCCTGCACGATAGCAAGGCTGGGGCTGGTAGGAAGAGCATCCCTTCCCCTCAGAGATGGGCAGCAAAGATCCAGGCCAGTGTCAGAGAAAGGCTGCTGTGCCTCCACCCTGGGCTGCATTTCAAAGGCATCACTGACACAAGGGAACAAAGCACAATATTATTTTTTAATCTCTTTTCCTAAGCCAGCAGTGAATAGAGAAGGCTGCGGAGCTCAAAGCACTGATGGACAATGTCTCAGCAAAGGGCCAAAACTATCTTAACTTCAAGCTTAAGCTCCCATTAGGCAAAGAAAATACGGCCCAAATTATGCTTGTGTAGCACCTCTCATGCAAACATCCCAGGACACTCCAGGATCAAACTCAAACACAATCAATCATGGGGATGTGAGCAGTGCTCACCAAGGAAAACAGAGAGCAGGGGAGGCTGGGCAGGAATGAGCACCTGGCTCCCCCAGGGAAGGGCTGGGGGCTGCGAGGGCCCCTGGGCAGGCAGGGGTGGGTAGGCAGGTGCTGGCAGGCTGTGGGAATTGCTGGGAGGGAGGAGGATGAGCTGGGAAGACAGAAGATCTCTCAGATCCAAAGGGGTTGTTACCAGTGGGGTGACTCATCCCCACTGAGTGTGGGGACAGGGGCTGATGGCTCTGCCAGCCCTGACAGGCTGGATGCTCAGATGGGCACCCAACATCTGCACCTGGGGCCCCTGGAGCACACCTTCCCAAAGAACCCAACTTACCCCAAGAGTGGGTCAGAGAAGAACCATTGTTTGAGTTTGGTAAAAAAAACATTGTGTAAATTTCGCTCCTTCTCCTCACAGCATCCCTCCTTGGCCACAACACAGAGCAGTGAACCCAGAAATCTCATAAAATAAAATGATTCCTATTTAGCACAGTCATGAGGTTTAGTTTGAGCTGAGATTTCAGTTCAAATATCTTGGTCCTGTTCCACAGCAAACCTCCCAGTCTTTGCTAAATTATTTTTAAGTGTCAGGACACTCAAGACGGCTGAACATCCTGCAGCACTGAAGAATTAAACTCCAGTAACTCATCCTGTGATGGCTTTAAGGCATAATCAGCTTTTCAGCAACAATCTTGCCACTTTCTAGCCTGTAATATTTTTAAGTGATCAGCAGGAAGAACTTGTGAGCAGGGGTCTTGTGACATTGAGGAGTGAGGCTGTGACCCCACTGCAGCATCATTTTCTCAGCATCGAGGCAACAGCAGATCACAAATGCAGCACCTGAGCAAAATGCCACTGTCTTGCAAGGTCTGAATTTCTCCACAGCTAATTTTAAGCATGCAAACTAGGTGAACAGTTACCCTGGGCTCCTGGCAAGGGATGCTAAGGCTGTCTTTCCATTGACTATGTTGAAACTGGGGTGTCTGCTTCAAGATGAGGAACCTCAGCTCTGCAGAAGGTATCCATACTGTAGTCTCACATCAATGAAGCAGGCTTCTTTGCACTCAAAATGATTAGCAGGTAATTAACAGGATCACCAAAACAAGACAAATAAGGTTTCTATGCAACTTACTTATTTAAAATAATTAGCAACTCCTAGTGTCATTGCTCTTTCTCTAATTAATAGTTGATACCACATTAACCCTATGAACAGGAAAGATTTCCCCCCAGCCTGCTGCAGGTCATGAGTGAGGATGGTTTTTTTTCAGCTCTGTTGGATCCTGTTTCAAATCTCTGCTCAGGGAGCTGGGATCTCCCCATTACCTGTTCAAGTAAGTGTCCTAAGTTTTGGGTGATGAAGGGACAAGGCTTACCAACCACTCTTCAGCTCTGGAAGTTGTTCTACAGCTCCTGATGAATCCCTGCAGATTTTAGAGGCAAAATGGGATTTCTCAAAGAGAAGCAATTTGTTGGAGGCCTTGGTTCAAACTAAACCAGAAAAAGAAATTACTCCCAGACCAGTTTTTTAAATCAAATAGTCTGAAAAATTTCAGCTTCAACCAAGCAGAAATTTGGTGAGGTTAAGGAAGAAGTTTAAAAAGCCAGATCTGCTGTACCTGACAAATTAACTCAGCTTAGTGTGGTTTATACCTGTCACACCTTGACCAAGTATCCGTGAGAGCTTTTTAGAAGCCTTCTGCAATTCCCTTAGTACAAACCTTAGTCCTTGTTTATCGAGTAAAGACTTATCTGCTGTTTTGAAAACCTAAATTCCACTTCTCTGATTCTTTACAGAGGTATGGCAGTCGGCTCCTCAGAAGGTCCACTGGCCTTGGCTTGGTGCTCATGGCAGCAAATACATGGCCTGAAAGTAGAGATATTCTCTAAATCTGCAGAACACCTGGGCCCAGTGAGCTCTGCTCACTGCACTTGCGAGAATCCGTGATTTACAGAGATAATCCTCAGACATTTCAAGCTGGGCTGAGGATAGACAACATTTCCAGCCCATGCCATCGACTGCATTCATCTGGAGCAGGTGCCAGGCTTACGAAATCCCCCTGCGTGTGGCAGACACCACAGCACGCCTCATTAGCAGCCAGCCCAGCAGCTCCCACCTCCAGCGCCGGCACTGCAAACAGTCTGCACATCACAGACCCAAACCTGGGAAGCAGAGGAGGCAAGGTTTCAAAGGCAGAGAGGGGATTTAGGCAGACAATGAGGGACTCTGTGAAACCTGCTCCCAGCCCCACTCATCCTCGCTCGTTTGAGTGAGCGCAGCTGCCTGTCGTTTCTAATTCGGGGTGTAGTGCTGGGGCTGCAAGGGCTAGACATGGCCAGGGCAGTCTTATTAAAAACAACAGCTAATCAATTGCCAAATGCCATTTACCCTGGATAACCTCCTTAGCCCAAACCCTCCATATCTGCTGGGGCTGCTTTGATGTGTTGTTCTGCTCTCTCAGCCCAGATGTTGTCATAGATTTGCTGACGATGACGGCGAAACAGCTTTGAAATACTCTGGCAAGAAATACTTTCCCATCCTGTCTCAGATAGGAACTGCTTCTCCCCCCCCCCCCACCACCACTGTCACATTTTTCTCACTGAGGCCATTGGGATGAATAAAGGCTCTTTGTCCATTGAGCCATTTCTCTTCTTGCTGCTGATTTTTTTTATATTTTAAAAACTAAGCTGAAATGACAGCAGCAGCTGCTCAAGAGATGAAATAGGTCTCGAATACCACAGCGATGGCCAGTGTTTGGACACCACTTTCAGCCATAAACATGGAGAGTGAAAAGGCATGAGAGCCTTAACAGCTCCAGAAATACTTTCTCCCTCCCTCTTAAGCCCTAGGAAAAATTAAAATAATTCTACTGATTGAGAAAATTCTCAGATTTTATCATGGTAAGACCATCTTTTCAGATGTACTGGTAACCTACTTAGAAGTAGTGCTTGTTCATTTATAGGACAAGAAAAAACAGCCTCAAGTTGCACCAGGGGAGATTTAGATTGGAGCTTAGGGAAAATTTTTTCACCAAAAGTGTTACAAGCAGTAGCAGAGGGTGCCCAAGAAAGTGGAGGGGTCACAATCCCTGGAGGGATTTAGAAGACGTGCAGATGTGACACTTGGGACATGGTTTTGTGGATGGGTCTGTGTGGATCCACGTGGATGGGAATGCATGGATGGATTCCCTGGATGGGTTTGTGGTGTGGATCCATGTGGCTAGAACTGTGAGGATGGATCTGTGGGAATGGGTCTGTGGGGAGGGGTCTGTGTGGATCCATGTGGATGGGAATGCATGGATGGATCCNTGTAGGTGGATCTGTGTGGTTCCATGTGAAACCGTGTAGATGGATCCATGTTAATGGCTCTGTGTGGATGGATCCATGTGGATCTGTGGGGATGAGTCTGTGGAGATCCGTGTGGATGGATCCCTGTGCATGGCTCCATGCAGATGGATCCATACCTGTCTGTGTGGATGACAGATCCTTGCAGATCCTGGTGGATGGCTCCCTGCGGATGGATGTATGAGGATAGATCCCTGTGGATTGATCCCTGTGAACAGATCCTTGTGAATGGATCCTTGAGGGTGGATCCCTGTGAACAGACGCTTGTGAACAGATCCCTGTAGATGGATCCCTGTGAATGGATCCCTGTGATTGCATCCCTGTGAACAGATCCTTGTGAATGGATCCTTGAGGGTGGACCCCTGTGAACAGACACCTGTGAACAGATCCCTGTAGACAGATCCCTGTGAACGGATCTCTGTGGATGGATCCCTGTGAACAGATCCCTATGAACAGATCCCTTTGGGCAGATCCCTGTGAACGGATCCCTGTGGATGGATCCTTGCAGACAGATACCTGCAAATGGATCCCCACCAACAGATCCCAATGAATGGATCCCTGTGAGCAGATCACTGTGGATGGGTCTCCACAGATGAATTCCTATGGACGGATCCCTGCAGACAGCTCCCAGTGAACAGATCACTGTGAATGGATCCCAGTGAATGGATCCCTGTGAACAGATCCCTATGAACAGATCCCTATGAATGGATCCCTACGGATGGATCCCCACAGACAGATGCCCACAGACAGATCCCCACGGACGTATCCCTACGGACAGATCCCTATGAACAGATCCCTACGGACGGATCCCTGCGGACGGCTCCCTATGAACAGATCCCTACGGACGGATCCCTGCGGACGGATCCCTA
>WBNO01027413.1:246258-280630 GCA_013400575.1 Peucedramus taeniatus | reverse complement strand
GGAGGGACGGGGCTGGGCGGGAGGGGGTGCCCGGAGCGGGGCTGGGGCCGGGGTCGGTGCTGGCCGCACTGGGCCGGGGGTTGGTGCTTCAGGTGATGAGATTTCCTGTTCCTGACTCTAAGGTTTCAGAATATCGGGAGTTTCTGGCTCAGTCTTTATTGGAAGAGGGAAAAATGAGGGGGTTTCCCCTTCTTAACCTCTCAGATAATTCCTCGTATTTGAGTAAACTGATTTCACTTTCTCTGACAGGCACTGACAGGACCCGAGGGCAGGGCCTGGAGCTGTGTCAGGGCAGGGTTAGGCTGGGTTTTAGGGACAGGTTCTTCATCGGGAGGATAGCTGTGGACTGGAACAGGCTCCCCAGGGCAGTGTAACAGCACCAAGGCTGACAGAGCTCAGCGTTTTGACATTTTGACAGCATTTTGACGATGCTCTCCGGCACACGCTGTGACTCTTGGGCTGGCCTGTGCAGGGCCAGGAGTTGGACTCCGTGACCCTTGTGGGTCCCTTCCAACTCAGCATATTCCGTGATTCTGTGATAGTTACTGAGCTGATCTAAAACCCAGATGAAGAAAATAGGTCTTTTAGCATCTTCCCTAAAAGCAGAGTGGCTGCCATCCTTTTCTAGCACTTGGGCGATGATCTAACTGGCTTAGTCATTCTGTGAAACTAGTTTGAGCATTTTGAAGGAAGCAATGAGCTGGGCTGGAGCACATGTGCTGTCCTGCTACAGGTCTGAAAGTAAAACTAAAACTGCTGGTTTCCTCTGTGACTTGGGGAATTTGGACTTTACTCATTCAAATTTGTCATTTGGTGACATGGGAGAGGAGCTGTTTTTAGTGTGATTGAGAGAGCATTGACAGGAAACAGAGAAATTTTGATCTTACAGTTAAAGCATATTTCAGTTCAGTTCTCCTTTTAAACAGAGGAAGGTGATCTGTACTGACAGTTCCTGAAGCAAGTATTTTTTCACTACAAATTACTTTCCTCCTAATTTGTCAGCAATAACCTTGGTAGCCTTTCTTGCTTTTAAATAAAACGGGGGGTTTATTTTCAATTATTGTTTCCTGGTAGCAGCTGTAGTTGCCACAGAGGCATCACTTCTCCTGTAAAATTAAAGAGTGAAGGAGGTACTCCTCAAAATGCTGGGCAAGGCCCTGACAGGTTTGTTAGGGTCATAAGGAAGATGCAGAACTCCAGACTGGTTTGGCTTTGCCTTTGTTGCTCAGGTGAGGATTAGATGATGACTCTGTGTGCCTGTCCATAGCTCAGCCACAGAGCAGAGTTCAGCTGTGTCTGTTTTCAAACTGGGCTCTGGGTAGCGAAGGGGCTACACAATTCCCTCTCCCACCAGCTGATAGGAAGCAAGCTCCATTGGAAGGTGCTGATGGGAGAAGCAAGATCCTGGACTGTGGCCTCCTTAACTCATTATTAAATTCACCTACACGTGCTCCAGTTTAAGATTTGAAAAGAAAACAAGTTAACACAATACTGTCTTCTGTTAAACAAGATATCAACACATCATCAGCTGGGTTTCAAGATTTTATGGGCATCACAACAAAAGTTTTCAGGGCAGAGAGTGAATTTAGAGATGGAAGGATTTGTGTATGCTAAAAGAAGGCTCTTATCGATTGAAAGGACAACAAAGGAACAACACTGAGCTTCTTCATTTATTTAGAAGGACATGAGAGAGGAAAAGCTTCACAGGCTGATGAGGGGAAAGAGCCAGCCCTCCTGGCTATCTTAAGAGGCTGAGGTTGTGAAAGGCTTTGTAAGCAAGGATAATTGAGATTGTGGAAGAGTCAGAGAAGGGGTTACTGTGGTCAGGATGGCAAGCTAAAAATACATTCTTTGCAGCTGCATTTTGAGTAGGGCAGAGTTGAGCTGGTTTGTAGGGTAAAAGTGATTGCAAAACTGAACTGCAAGTCTGCTGCAATGGTCCCTTCCAATGGGTCCAAGGCAACGCTGCCTTGGGAACAAGTACCTGGCTGTGGAAATATTCAGGTTTTGGGCTTGAGGGAAGTACTGGGGAGAGGGTTAAGATTGAAGCTAAGCTGTATTTTGAGCGGAGGGCACAAATCTCTGATTTAGATGGTTCTGAACACTGACCTTGAGCACTTACTCCACCACTAGCCCCATTTCACCACACTATGACTTGGGGAACTTTGGACTTTACTGCTTCAAATTTGTCACTTGGTGACATGGCTGGCGTCTCCTTTGCCTTTCCCCTGGCAGATACTTTGTGAAGCTGGCCTGGGCTTGGACGCTGTGGCTGCTGCTGCCCTTCATCACCCTCACCACGTACGAGCTGGCCCGGAGCAAGCTCCTGTACGGGCGCACCAAGAGCGCGCTGCTGGTGCTGCGGCGCCTGGGCGCGCTGCTGGTGGGCACGGCCGTGTGGTACCTGTGCACAGAGCTCTTCATGCACGTGGAGAACCTCACTGGGGAGTGCTCCCTGCAGGCCAAACCAGGCCAGCCCCCCCGGCTCTACGCCTCCAAGCGCGAGTGCCACCAGGACGGCGGCGTCTGGGACGGCTTCGACATCTCGGGGCACTGCTTCCTGCTCTCCTACTGTGCCATGATGATCCTGGAGGAGGTGGCCGTGCTGGAAGCGTTGTCCATAGAGCACAGCTCCAAGCTGCGTGTGGTGATCAACGTCCTGCTTGTTTCCCTGTGTTCCCTCACTGTGATCTGGGTGTTCATGTTTCTCTGTACTGCCCTGTATTTCCATGACTTCAGCCAAAAGCTCCTCGGAGTGCTGATAGGTCTGTCAGCTTGGTATGGGACGTACAGGTTTTGGTATTTAAAACCCTTTTCTCCTGGACTACCTCTTCCAAATATACCTTTGAGTTCAAAGAAATACAGCTATAGCAGATAAAATAAGGTTTGAAATGCTTTGGATTTTGCTTTCAGTACTGGAGTAGTTGAATGTAGGAATGGTTACTGTATTTCCACTGTAAGGAACAAGGTGATGGGTTGGAGGAAACCAAATCTGTACTAGCCATTGGCTGGCAGGTGGTAATGAGATTCTTCCCTGGGAGAAGAAAAAAATCGGGATTGGACGAGGTCTGCTCTTGTTTAGGAGCTGACAACTGGGATTGTCAGCAAGGAAATCAGAAGCTGAATCTGTTTCTCTTATTGATAAATGGAGAAGCAGACCCAAGGCTAAAAGAGGCCTTTGATCTCTAGGAGCATGAGAAGTCTCAGTTAATTTTCCCTCTTTTTGAATTATGTCAAGATATTGTTGATGATAGAAACCTCAGGCTTTTTTTAATGTTCCTATTTGTATTGCCTTACAATACAAATTGTAGGCTCCGATAATCACAGTGCTGCTAAGCATTGCAAAAATATCAATTCTTGTGAAAGCAGTTCTGTTGTGAAACTAGAACATCTCATGTTCTCAAGTGTTAAAAACACTAACTTGCCAGAAATGCCTCATAGCTGCCTGCACTGTCTGCAAGAGAGTGAATATGAGGTGTAGTGTCTGAAGCAGACTGTGACTCTCAATTCATGCCATGTCCAAAAAGGAAACTCTTGGAAAAACAAGCCTTAACTTTCTCCTTAGGTGAAATAAATGTAATAATATTTAGTCATTTTATTCTTGACACTAAAAAACCCAAACTCCTCTCTGTTCTGCTAAAAAGTCTAGTATGAGGATTGGGGTTTTAATTTTTAAAAAATCTAATCCACTGCACACTTTGCAACAACAAATTCCTTGGGTTTGTTCTTTCTTCTAGAACAACAGTGGAATTCTGGTGTTCAGAGCAAGCTAGCTTATCCTGCTATTTCCCAAATAGTCTGCTTGGTAATGAGTGAAATGCATTGTTTATCCTGGGAACTGCAAAGCAGAGTGTGCTTGAAGCAATATTTATTCTTGCAATACCAATAAGCTATTTAATTTTGATTGCACATAAAGCTGTGGCCACTTTTGATGTGGCTGTAAACCCACTACTGAACAAAACACTACTATTAGATAATGAATAGGGGTTAGATGGGTTTGCTCATCATATCAGTCAGATGTTTAGCATAGTTTTTATCTCCAAAAGCTTTTTATTATTTCATAGAGGCTCATTCATGGTGCAGTCGCATGAAGTATGTTTGACAGGGATGACAGGACAGCCAGGAAGGTCTGTGGGCAAGACTGTGGGTCACCTCCCACAGTGGGGTCACTCAGACTCCAAAGTGACTTTTTCTGGATACAGGGTGTGATGCTCTATCAGGTAATTTTGGCACGTTTTGCCAGCTCAATGTCTCTCTTCCAGCAGGAGAGTGGAAGTATTTGCAATTCCTCCAGCAGTGTCAGTTCCATGCCATGGTCTGCCTCTGAGGAGACCTAAATTCACTGGAATTCCCACTGAATTTGGTGGGAAGTGGGAGTTGTGTGTGCTCAGAAAGAACAATTCACCTCTCAGAAAGAAGCTGTTCACAGGGTTATGTCTTTTCTGTCAAACTCCTCTTGGTTTTGTATTAAATTGCCTTTTAAGCTGACTCTTTGAAAATTGCACTGATTAACTCATATTGGGTTTAACTAAATTTGTTTAAACAATGCAAATATATTTGCAGACACTCTTTTGATGTAATTTAAGCCTACTCCCAATAGAGCTAAGCTAGACCGCAAGCCACTTTCACCATGAAAAAGGATTATATACCCAGAAGGTTTTATCATTAATTTCATTAAGTTCCTATTTTAGGTTATCTTTATGTAACTTTGCTGTATAGACAAGCCCTTGGAACAGGAAATGCTGTTTACTTAAACCAACTGACTTGCTGAAATGATGTTCATTTTCACAAATGTTTTGTGCAATCACTGTGGATATTTCTTGTCCACTTTAACCAGTGTCATGCAGATTTTTTTAATGGAAATAATGTAGGATATGGTTATTCTCTTATTTAAACAATAAAAGAAAAACATTTGAAAACTTTATCAGTGTTTGTGTCTTTGAGAATCTGTTCCTGATGTCTGTAAAGATGCTGTTGTTACTCTCCACATCCCTGGATGACCCAGCCCCCCAGAGTTTGTTTGATTACTGAGAAGTCTGATCAAACTGGCACTGAAAGTTCTGCGCTGTTTGAAAGGGTTAACAGAGGATGGCTTCTCAGGAGTGCAGGGTTTTACAAAGAAACAAAACCAAACAAAAGCCATGGCTGACTAAAGCAAGTTTCCCAATGTGTGCCTGTTAGACCAAGCAGTTCATTTTGCAGGCATGGACATTGGTTTATTGTAGCAGAGGGAAAGCCTAATCCATTGAAATGTATGGGAAAACTCCCATGGGCTGTAATGCTGCTTGTGAGTTTGGAAATCCTGGGGTTTTTCTCAGGGCCCAGACACCATGGGCCAGCTGTTGACTCAAGGTTCCCTTGTGCTCCAGACCTTATTTGTGCTTTTTGACCCTAATCCAGAGCAGGAATCTCCTTCCTTGTTCTTCATCTGGAAACTTATAAGGTTGCAAATTTCTTGTTCACATATTTGCCATCACGTTTATCTCACTTCCCTTTCCCAAATTTTATCATTAAAATAAAAATTGCAGCCTCTCCATAACAGATTTGCAGCCACAGAGAAACAGTGCTGGGAGCAGCTGGATTTTGTATCCTGTGCCAAAGGCACAAATCAGCTGTCAACAGGTATTACTGGTTTGTTTCAAGTGTTGGGGGTGGGTTTTGCTTTTTCTGCATTAAAGTACTCCTGTTGTTCTCACAGAGCTGTCTTTCTGTCTGCAGAATTACCTAGGGACTTTTTGTCTCCAACATCTTACTGACATATTTCAACATCTGTCTGCTAATCTTTCACTGCCTGTGCTTGGCCTGTTTTGTGGGCTCTGTTTCACAGCTCTTTCACAGGAGCAGCATTTGGCCTGACTGTGAGGCCAAGGCAGCTCTTGGTGCCTTAAACATTTTCCTCTGCTGGGAATAGGTAGAAGACAGTGGGAAGAGAAACTGCCTTAGGATTCATTTCACTCTTCACTTACCTGGGACTCTCAGGTGTTGGTGTCACTGCAGGTGAGATCAGGCAAACAGGAAAGTTGAGGTCTTTCATAAGAGCCACGTGAGCAGTTCAATCTTTAAACATGCCTGAACCCAGGGTTTGATTCTTCCTCCAAGTTTGCTCAAAGCAAACGTCATCCATGAATGCTTCACTGGTGCTAAATTATATTCCTGCTTTCCCAATTTATTGGTGTGCTGAAACTTGGGCTGTGGGTGGCTGCAAAAAAAAAAAATCCTGTTTTCTGTTTTGGTGTGTGGCAATTGGTGACAAAGTGAGGAACACCCAGTTATGCCCTGGAGTGCACTTCAATGGAAGAAACTGCTGTGATATGTTAAATATTTTGGGAAATCAGTCTTTAGTTGTGAACACAAGTCAATGGTCACTTCATGAAACAGTAACTGATTTTTCCTCTGTGGTTTAATGTTCCTCAAACCAGGACACTTAAAGTAGCTCCTTGCAGCTTCTCTGCAATCAGCCTTCTCCAGCTCTTTGATCACCTTGTGTTATCTCCTTTTGCTCAGAAACCTGTTTCCTAGGATTATTTCTTTTCATAGCTTCATCTCTCCTCCTGGAGCACAGATTAGTAATAAATGCTCTCCACCTCTGCTCTCTCTCAATATTTTGCCTTCCCTCCTTTGAGGTATTTTGCAAAGCTTAAGATGAAAGTAATTAATAGACACAAAAAGGCTGTTGTGACTCTGAACTGATGTTTAACTGTTGTTAAACAGAGCTGCTCTGTCACTGCACTGGAGAAAAGCACATGGTTTATTCATTTAAGCAGAACTGCACCTGATGTTCTTGAGCTCAGGGAAGGAAAAAGGTGATGTGCCAGCAGAGTCTGATGCATTTGAAGAATTACCTTTGTCCTTCTCTTGGGGACCGAGTGCTCACTTCAGTTGGGGGTACTTTCATCCAGATCCTTAGCAGGAAATAATTAGTTTGGATATGGGAAGAGTCCCATGGTGCTTCAATGAAGTAGAGAATGAGAGCATAAAGTTTAAAAGCTGAAAAAGCAGACATGGAAATGGCTATCAAGATTGACTGCAGTCCATGAAATCTCAGGCAATTATGTAATTGTAGTATTTAGTCTGATGGGTTATTTATTTTTAAACAACCCCCTGTCCATCACAAAACAAAAGACAATGCCATGTGCCTATAACAAGCCAAATAAGTCCTCTGTAAAGCTTTGGGACTAAAAGATGGAAAATAAGCAGTAGGGGAAGAGCTTTACCAGTCTTTCAGGAGGGTTGGATATCAGAGGAAAGCAGCACTTGGAAAAACGCCCTTTCCCTGTTGTGCTCTTCCTGCCAATGTGTGCCGTGGCAGGAGATGTGGCAGAACTGAGGATCTCCCTGGTGGTGAAGGCTGAAGAAAGGAAAATGTTCAACCAGAATAAATGCAAATGATTACCTTTTCTCTCCCATCTCAGACGCCTTTTCCCATGTCCAGTCCGGGTTAATTTTGCAGGTCTGGGCTGTGCATTCCCTCAGTCACGGTTGATGTCAGAGCAGGAACTGGGCACATCCTCAGTGTAAATGTCAGCTCTTCTCTCCTTCCCTGGATCCTGCCCTGCCTGCAGAGCCTTCCCATCTCATGGGGGCTGTGCTGAGAGGTCACACGAGGTGTGACCGTGTCCGTGACAGCCTTAACGCCGTGACTCACCACCGAGGAGAATCCAGCTGAACGCTGTGCCTCAGATCAGCCGGCTGTGGCGGAGAGAGCCAGGAAAAAGGGGTGGAAAATCAGGATGGTGCTCAGCCCACAAAGCCTGTTTGCCTCATCCAAATGTGTGAATTGTTGTTTTTCCCACACCTGGCAGGATTGTGCTGTTGGGAATGGCACCCTGGGCCTGCCCTCTGAAGGTTTTGCAGGTGATGGCAGCAGGCACGGACCTGGTGTGGGCTTGGTACAGTGTCACTCTAGACCACATCTCTGGTGCTTCAGCTTTGTCATAGCCTGACCTGATTCAGTTTTTAGAAGAATGGGAAAGATAGAGGTTTGAGGTTTTTAAGTATATATGTATTTTTTGTCTTGATTGTCATAGTCTGGAAGTTAGGAGAAAAAATGGGTTTTGGTTTATTTTGTTTACTGGGGATTTTTCTTTGTTGTTTTCAGAGATTTTGTTGAACTATTGCTGTTGTGTAGTGCTTGGATCCAAAGGCACAGAATGGAAAGAAATTGCTTCTGGTAAGCAAAAATAGAAGAGTGTTCAGGAGTCTGGTGGTGGAGTGACATGACCTTGTGATGTAAAGAGCGTGTGCAAAACTGCACTTAACTATGCAGGGGACTTGGTTCTGTGTCAAGAACTGCCTGCAGCATTACACAGCACCCTCAAACCTGCTTACACTCTGTTCTGATTGCAAAGTAGCTTTATTTGGATAACTCTCCTGGAGCTAAAAAGGATTTAGGTCGCAGGAGAGATGAGGTGCTGGTAGGGAAGGGCTGAGAAGGGAGGCAATGCAAGCAGGGGGATGGATGGTGTTATTTTTAAAGGAATGTTTTAGAAGTCATTATCTGTGCTGGTTTTTGAGAGGTTTTTAGCAAGATTCCATCTCCTTCCTTTCAGCAGCTTTTCCTCAGACAGGGGGAACAGGAGGTGATGCAGGACCCAGCAACCCAGGGACTCCTGACAGCAGGAATGTCTCTGGGATGGTCATGCATGGCCTGCTGTCTGTGACAGGAGAGTGACACCAGGGAGCCAGGAGAGAGAAAAGGGGTAGGACAGCAGAGGGGGGTAAAGAAAAAAAGGGGGCTGAAAGTAGATCATTGTGCAGAGGGAGCAAAAAGGGAGAAAAAATACTGTGAGCTCCTGAGAAGTGGGTGGAGGTTGGCATTTTGCTTATTGAAGCTCTTCAGCACCAAAGTGACACGGAAATGGAAATGATCTCCTCTCTGCAGGTAGAGCCTGGCCAGCAGCACACAGGTACTGCTGCAGTGATGGACACCTGTGTTCTGACAGAGCCATTCTTCATCCTCATTATTTATGGCAGAGCTGCTGTTCCTTCTTCCACTGAGAGCTGTTCACTGCAGGCTGTTTTCTCTCTGTTTAATCCTCCAGAGGAAAGAGAGTTAAAAGGAGAATGAAAGACAACGACAGGGAAATGTCCTTTGGGCACATTTGGGGATCAGCACCAGGGGAAAACCAGGAAATGTATCTGTCTTGAATGTGCTTTATCAGAGAATCCAAGATCCTCTGTGTTTTTATTACTGCTATAATTTTAGATTCAGTAGAAATGGCTGGGTCTGAAATATCTGTGATTTGGCCACTGAGGCCATGCTTTGGGAAATCTTTCAAGCATACAAAATCTGTTCCTGTTCACTACATACAGAGATTTTTTCACTCTCATTCACACCTGTGGGGTTGAACTTTTCCCTGGGCACTGCTGCTGAACTGGGGACTTTATTCTGTCCCACCATGGCAGAATGAGCTTTTCTACAGACTTGTGTAGCAAGAGCAGCTTTGCTGTGAATAGAAGTTGCCCTTTTATCCTCAGCTATGCCACACGTAATTGCAAGTTTGGGGTTACAATATTAACTCTTAGATTTCACGTTTTCCTGTTACTTTGGGGTTTTAGTTTTTAATCTCATATCATCATATTTTATATTATCCCTAGCCATCTCAAAATACTATATTCATATTATCCCACATTATTTCAATCCCATATACCTTTCAGCAGCCTGAGGAATTTAGTTGCTGTCCTTGCCTGCATTGTGGATCCAGACTGGGTGGTTTTGGCTTTGATCCTAATGATGGCAGTGAATGCCACCAAACACAATCTGATGTTAAATATTTTCACAAGTTTAATGTTTTGGTGTTATGTGGGGAAATCCTTCATTTACTTTCACAGAAGAAAGGAAGGAAGGAGCAGCTCTTACACCATCCTTCTTCCCACTGTAGCCTGGATTCTGAAATTGTAGTTTGGTGGTAAGGATGTTTTCTTTTAATTCAAAAACAGAGAAACATTTGGCAAATAGTTTCTGACAGGGCCACCAAATGGTCACTAGATATTCTTAGGCAGTTCTTGATCTCAGTTTCTTTGGCAAGTTGTGAGAGGCTCTGTGGTGTGTTCCCTGTCCTCTGGCCAGCTGGGTGTTGAAATCCTTTATTCTGCATGGAGAGGTCTTCTCCATCCCTTGCCAAGCAAAGGAGAACGCTGCCAGCCAGCAGTAAGGCTGACATGTACATTTTCAATTTTCATAATCGAATCTTTTGAGCAAATCCTGTAGGAGTAAAAAGATTTCAGAAGCTGTAGCTCTGCAAATGTGACCACTGGGAGCCTGTTAAACAAGAGGCTTGGGAGGCAGGAGGGAGAGACTGTGTCATGAAGCTGCATCTCAGGGATGCTTGGACTTGACATAAAGCCCCTGATTTTCATCCCTCTGATAATTAGAAGTTCCACACCTCAGCCCAAACACAGATTTTAAAGCACTGAGGTGCCTCAAAGCACATTTGTCTCTAAAACAGAGGGATTTTGAAGGATAAAAGTTTGCTTGGGTAAATAAGTACATCTAGAGTAAAGGAGGAGCCTGGCTGGGGTTGGGTCAGGCACACAGAAGTGTTGGGTGCAGGATGCAGCAGGAGCCATTCCCTCTTGTCTAAAATATAAAATAACACCTCTCACCTTCCAGCCTTTCCCCTTGGGCACTGCTGTTGCCCCACACCTTGCTGGGAGCTAAGCATACAGTCCTGGAGTGAGAAAACAGATCTTTGCCATCATTTTCATGTTTCTGTGAACAGAACATGTCCTGGGCAGCAAAAAGGCCAGTGCCTGGCTCGTGGCCAGGTCGTGCAGTGGGCTCCCCTTTGCAGTGGAACTGAAGCAGAAAGGTCTGATTAGGCTGAGATCAGCCAGAGCAAGAGCAGCTCTTTATGATGACAGCCTGTATTCACCCCAGGGCTGCTTATAGACACGGGCTAAGGGGATTGATGGGGGCTCTGACATTCCTTCAGGGATCTCACACATCAATCCAGCCTCTGCCTGCCACAGTAATTGTCTTTTATCACTCTCCACGATTGCTTTTCCCTGGAGCAAAGTCCTGGCACTTTTTCATTACCAGGGCAGGAAAACAAGGCTTAGTGACAGGGAGTTGCACCAATTTTTTTTTTTTTTTTAATTTGGTCCAGAACAAAGGCTTTTTATTGGCTATTTCTAGCTGAGAACCTGTACAAAGTCCACCACATCAGCATCAGTGGCTTCCCATCAGTGCACAGTGACAGCTCCTGTCCATGCCTTGTTCCAGCTGCTGGATCTGCCTGGCTTCCTCATAACAGCTGCATTTTAACAGTGTGCTCCAAACAAAACACACAACTGTTTTCTCCAGTGTTTAGAGGTCTGATTCACTCCATGACTTTAAATTTATTCTGTGGTTTAAAATACAAAAATAAATAAAATTAAGGAGAAAATAACCAACAGTGGTCTTGCTAAGCAGCTTCCTTCTGCCTCATTCTTGGGCTGAAATCCTAGCAATGGAGGAAGTATTTCTTCTCCTTCTCTCTGGGTTTCCTGGCCTTGTAACCCATTAATATTCCTTTCTACACCTGGTGTGTGCCTTTCATCAGCTTTTGGAGATCACTGGGGAACAAACAAAGGCAGAAAGGTCAAATCCTGGTAAGGGTTGGTGTATCTTTATAAATCTTTCTGGGGGGTTTATCACCAGCTAATTGACCAAAGAGAGGATGACCCAGAGTTCATTTTCTTACACCTTACAGATTCAGCAAAAGGGAGGAGCTCAGGGCACCCTCCTGCCTCCCTCTTCACAAAGAAGGAAAATAACTATTTCCTCTGAAGTCAGGATTCCACAAAACAAACACTGAATGTGTTTGGGAGAACGTGTCTGCAAGGTTCCACTCAGCAGCCTCAGCTGCAGGAGCCAGGTGTGCAGGTGCAGGTGGTGGATTTAGGTTCTCACACACCAATTTTGAGTGCAGCCCCAACCATGGGGTGTAGCAGGGATAACACAGAGCCTCTGCAGCTACACAGCCTGTTGTATTGCAGAAGCCTGTCAGAGCAGCCTTATGACAAGCCCCCTATAAATGTGTGTGTTTTACACTCTCAGTGTTCAGTGCTCATCTCCTGTAATTCCTGCTAAAGATTCCCAATTCCTGTGGCTGCCAGGTTGTATCAAAAGGTCCTGGGGAAGCTTGCTGCTTTCGAATGCATAAAGATAACTTTTGAATCAGAGGCAAATGCAATTCCTGTTATTTCAGCCACACTTGGCACTTGTTCCTAAGCCCTGAGATGCAGCATGGCTCCCAGGGATCACTGGAGTGCCTGGAAAGCCAGCAGGCTGAGTGCTGACAGAAATTAGTGACTGGAAGAGGAATACATATAATTTCCATGCAAGTTTTATATCAGTGCAGTACATGAGCCAAAGCACAAACCACCTGCACATCCCACTGCCCTCGGGCATGCCTTGCACTGGGACCAGAAGGATGTGGAACACATTTAGAGATGCGAAGCCATTACTCCTCCCATATGGTTTATTGAGGATCTCAGTTTCCAAAGCATGAGTAGCAGTGAGGCCTGTTATTCTTTCCAGCATGCAAAAGGCACAAGAAAGTCATCAATGTGATTCTGTGCAAAGTGTCCCTAAGAAAACACACAGCGAGGAAATGACAGAAAAGAGCCCCCGATGGAAGAAAGCCAAAGCGCCTTCAGGAAAGTGCTGAAAAGTTCTGAAAATGGTTGTACTTTTTCAGAGTCCAAATATGCTCAGTTGGTGAAAGATGCTTTGCAAATCCGTGAAAGAAAACTCAAGAGACAGAGCCAAAAGGCTTAAAACAATAATCTCCTTCATGTGCCAGAATTCAGGATGAAAGTCAAAATGATTTATCTCAAGAAAAAAGTGCGGCAGTTAAAGACAGACATTAAATTCTTTAAAAAAAAGCCCACCAAAACCAGACGTAGAAAGTGGATACATTCTAAGAGCAGCTCAATAAAAAATATTCCTTTTAATGAAAATAATTTTTAAAATGGATACTTGAAGAACAGAAATCCACCTTGACTGTGACCAGCTACTGCACCCTGCTCCCAGGAAAGCCTCTGAGCACGACAACACGACGCCTTCTAGAAGAAGAAAGTCCCCACTACCTGCATGTGTGAAATGTGGCCAGTGAACAATTTGGAAACAAAACGCACAGGACCAAGTATCCAAGTCCCAGTAGTCAACTTGGGTGTTGGGAAGCCTCCTGGGATTCTGTCTCTCCCACTGGAGCTGGCTGGTGCTGGAGGCAGTTGCCACTTCCCAGTGGGCAGGGCTGAGCCTGTGAACCCTGGAGCCTCTCGCTGGAGTTGAATACCTAAACCTAAAAAAGGCATTTACAAGTTGACGCTTTGTTGTTGTTGTTGTAGTTGTTGTTGTTGTCTTATTTCCTTGCAGTATAGGTTTCTACTTCTAGACTATGGAATGTTACATTAAACAATATAATTATTCATTACCTTGCTTCAAATTTCATTACAGTTACTGAGGCTTCATCATAATTTCACACAGCACAGAGACACCAAACTAAACACCAAGCAGTCAGCACTAGATGTATTTTTTCTTTAAGTACCAATAAGCAAAATATCCCATTCCCCCCAGAGATCCCATCAGGAAGGAGGCTCCAAGGAAGGAGGGAGGTTTCCGCTTGACCAGCCTGAAGGCGTTGGGTACCACTGCAGAGAGGAGCGTGGTGTGGATGTCTCCCAAAACTTTCCTGAAGGCGAAGCGTTTCTGTATCCTGTCAAAGAAGGACTGCAGGTTAGGTCTGCTGCCATCTTCCCAGTATTTCTTAGAGAGTCCCAGAAACTTGAGGCGGTGCAGGGTGGCTCCTAACAAGACATCGGCCAAAGTAAAGACGCATCCGCAGAGCCAAAGTTCACACTTCTGCCCTGGAGAGAGAAGAGACAGAGCAAAGGTAAGAATCCCTTGGATGGTACCCAAAATCTTGCTCAAAAGGTCCACATGGGCAGGAGCATTTGTATTAGGTCTGGGGTGTTTTTGCCCAGCTCTTTGATGGGCCAGGAGCTCAGAGCCCGTCAGAGGCTACATGATGGAGAATTTGGGGGTGCCAAAAGCTGGGAATGTGAGATGATGATTTATAGCCTGTGTGAATATATCAATTACTGACTGCAAAGTGGTTCTGCTGCCTCTCCACCAAGTCAAGAGCAGCAGGAGGTGGCATCCCTCTGTACCGAGGAAGTCCCTGGAAAAGAGCCCTTTGCCCCCCTTGAAGGAAGATGCTGTGCAGTGACCCCTTCTGCTGTGCCAGTGCTGGGGAAAGCAGCAGTGTCTGCCCTCGGCTGCACCAGGAGCTGTTTCAGGAGTGTCACGTCAACTTGGCCTATTTTAGGGATGTGAGAAATCCTCAGGAATCAAAACCATTTGCAGCATGGCCTGGCTGCTCTCCCTGGGGAGATTCTGCCTTTGTTCTCTCTCTTGTACCAGGGACCCTGCTCCAGGACACCCAAACTGGCAGCACCTCTGTGCCAAGAGCCAGGCTTTTGGGGAGACAGGGCTCAGTGTGAGTGCAGGACATGAAGAAAGACACAGAAGAGTTGAGAACCCCTGATAATGGGTGATCCCAGAAATAACCCCACTAGAGAGACATCCAAAAATAAACCAAGCTGCTGTTAGGCTGGAAAAAGCAGTTTCAGGCCAGGATATTGTTAAGCACTCCCCCAGTGCCCTTTCAATACCAAGGAGCTGGGCTGGGATGGAGCTGAGGGAGATGAAAGAAGGTGCAGGTAAAGAACATCAGAAGGGACACAGAAATCCACCCTCAGTCAGCTTTGCTCCAAATTCCTGATTCTGGGGCTCTTCATTGTCCTGTGGCTATTGTACCAGGAAAGAGAAGAGAGGCTCCAGTGCAGCAGCCCAGGGCAGGCACTGCTGCTGCAGGGCTGCCTGCAGGACCAGGCTGGGGCAATTATGGGTAATTAGCAACCCTCATTTGTAGCTGCTTGGCAGCCTGCCTAATCCTGCTGGAGGCACTGCCCAAGTGGACAGATTGCCTGTGCCTAATTAATCAATAAATATTTTCGGTGACTAATGACTTGTGGGGGTGCTGCAGCCAGAGCTTCTTGGGTGTGGTGGGGACCTTGTGGGTGCTTCTGCTCAGCGGTGAGGGGAGCAGGGCTGAGGCAGCTGCCTCACTCCAGGCACTGCTGCAGGTGAAGGAGAAAGCACATGGGAGGATGGTGGCTTTGGGAGAGAGCTGTGCTGCACCCCTGTCCCTCTGGCTCTGTCCTTGCCCCTCTGCTGAGCTCTGGAGCCCGATGTGGCTGCTCCAGCCCCTTGCACCCCTGCCCAGCACCGAGTGGGGTAGAAGCACGGGCATCCCTTCCCTTTGCATCCCCAGCAGCCCCAGCTGGGATCAGCCTGTCCCAGCTGCACGGGGTGCCCGTGGCAGGGGTCTCCTGGTGCTCCTGCAGCACCTCCCACCCCCCTCCCTGCATCCCCGGCAGCCTGGGCTGCGTGGGAGTGGAGCTGCTGCACTGCAGCTCCTGGGAAGTTGCCAAAGGTGGATCATGCCCACTGCTGGGATCCTGACCAGGCCACGGGCACAGTGTGGGAGTTTGGAGTTCTGGAGCAGAGGGCAGGAGCAGCACACAAGGACTGAAGGCATTGGAGCACCTGGGTGCTGGCAACAGCAGCAGCGATCCCTCTGCTCCAGGCGCCTGGGATGTCCTCCCAGGACACCTCATTAGGCTGAATTCTGCTGTCCCAGCCCTCACACTGGTTAATGAGGGTGTTTGAGGAAATTAGGGCAAGGCAGGATGGCACTGTGAGCACATCAGGGCTCTTGGTAAATCCCCAGCCCGATGCCCTGCAGGGCCCGACCTTGGCACCTCCGAGGGCCTCCAGCGTGCCCCGAGAGTGACGCACGGCTCCCCAGGGCCCAGGCTGGCCCCGAGGGCAGGGGCAGCTGTGGGACCATCCCCTCATTCACTGTGCCTGGGCTCTGCTCTGCATCTGGCACCGTGGTGCTGGCAGCCCTGCCAGGGCCGGGGCTCTGAGCCCTGCCAGCAGTGAGGAGGGAGGAGGAAGGACGGCGTCATCCAGGGGTGATGGCAGGACAAGTGCTGCCCAGCTGTGCCCAGGCACCCCTGACTGCCAGGGCTGCTCTTGGCAGGCTCCCAGCGCTGTGTTTGCTGTCAGGGGGGCTGGTGTCCCTCTCTCCCACCTGCTGCCATCTGACGCAGGTTCTGTAAAGGCTCTCCCCTCCAGGGCCCCTCACATTCCTGGGTTTCCCTGCCCATGCTCCTCTGGGATGTGCCACAGCCTGGTGATGTGAGGGCTTGGCTGTGGCACATGGCCCCATCTCTGTGCTTTCAGCAGCCAGTGCTCCCCGTGGTGCCTGGGCCAGCCTGCTGCTTCCTCAACCAGACAGAGCATCAGTCACTGTCAGTGCCTTGCTGGGGTAGAGGGCACCTGCCATCACCCTGGGATGATTTTGGGGCTCCCAAAGAGCACCCATGAGGACAGGGGTCCTGCTGGACCAGGGGTGCAGGGGTGGTTTGGCAGAGGTTAGTGAGACCATGGCTGCAACAACATCAGTGTACCTAAAACCAGGAGAGCCCAGAGGCAGCCCCAGACCAACCACTGGTTGCTCCATGGGAGTTGTTCATCAGGTGCAAAGCTTTTGGCTCTTTTGGTGTTGCACCTCAGCCTCATGTGGAAAAACACCCCATAAACACAGCCCAGTGCCTACCTTGGTACTCCAATTTCCTTTTCTCCAGCTCAGCCTCAATCTGGTCTAGCACCATCCCAAGTTCTCCAAGGATCTTCTTCAAGTAGTTCACATTATCGTGCTCCAGGATCTTGGCCTGGGTGAAGAGCAGGGTTAGAACGTGGAAAAAAATGGATGCAGGGACACAAAGCATCAGGTGCCTGTGGCAGGTCTGTGGGTCATGTTCTCCCAGCACCAGGGATGTGTGTGGCTTTGACCCACTCACCATGAGCTTCTTCTGCTTGGAGAGGTAAGGCTCAGATAGCTGTGGCTCCTCTTCATGGTCCAGCTTCATCAGATCCGTGGTGGCATTAGCTAAATGTCCTGGGGGGAGACAGACAGAGAGGCTGGGATGAGGGGTGTCTGATAGCAAAGCTCCTCATCCTGCTGTAGCACCAAGAAAAAACATCCCAGAGAGATAAAATGGGCCAAATTCATGGCTTGCTGCTGCTGAGCTTCCACGTCTGAGGGCGTGTGGCTCTGTCAGCTATTCCTGCACACAGGGATCTCACAGGGCAGTGCTGGCTCCAAGGTATGGCCAATCCCCCTCCCTGTGGTGAGTCCCAGCCTGGGAGGTTCAGGGGGAATTTCAGCTCTTTATTTCCCCTGCTGGATTCATACTAGAGCTGCTGGAAGTTCCATCTGTTGCTTGCTGTTTTAAGAACAGCCCTGGGCTTGCCCATAACCTGGCTCCTGCAGCTCCATCCCCAGCAGGCTGAAGCTCTGGGATGTCCCAGCTGGCTGCCCACACTGGGGTGTGCATTCAGAGCAGTGGGGCAGGGAGGGGCACAGCGTAGGGGCTCCCTCCTGGGTGAAGCTGTCCCTCCCTGGCTCCGTGTTTGGGGTTGGTGTGGAGCCCACCATGAGCATGGAGAGGTTCTCACCCTTCTGCCTGTCGGGCACAGGGAGGATGGGAAGGGCTTTGTGCAAGGGAGATAAAGGAGGGAAAGGAGCAGAGTGAAAGAAAGAAAGGAATCCTAGAGGAAGAGTAACACCTAAGGGGTAGCATAAATTGCCCAAAGTTGGGCTAATGTCTTCCTGCCAGGGCCATCTGTCTTTCCCTCCTTGTTCCCTCCAGCAAGGGAGGCCTTGGCTCTGCCAGGGTGCTGGTGCAGGAGGTGCCAGGGCTGGCTGGGGTGGGAGCCAGCAGCAGGCTGTGCACTGCTATAAAATACTGAAATTCCCTGTTTTCTGCCTTGAGCTTGTGCTTGCTAAGGCTGCCAACCAGCTCTCCTGGGGCTGCAACTGAGATGGAAACCTGGATATCATCCTGATTTCATTCCCCTTGGGAGAGCCTGGAACCTCAGTTCACCCTCTCCTTGGGACACAATAACATTGATTCCCCTCAGCACCCACTGCAGCAGGGCAGCTGAGGATTGCCTGAGGACAGAAGATGGGCTGGGGAGGGAGGACACCATCAGCCCACGGAGCTGCTTGTACCCCTCCAGTGGCTTGGGAAAAATGCCACCAGCACTGAGATTTGGACAAGGAGGTGTGTTCAGAGACCTCAGCAGAGTGCTGGGGAGGTGATGTCAGGCAGATGGGGGCTGAAGCCATCACAGCAGCACCCTTTGGGGAAGGGATGGGCTCTGGCCTACGTCAGCCCCAGGTCTGGGGGTGGAGGTGACACTTTGTGACATGGGGACAGCTGTCTGTGACGGGTGTCAGCAGAGGCAGGGCAGACCACAAGCTACACCTCAGGAACTGCCTATTTCTCTCTATGCACAAGTGCATCCCACCTCAGCAGGACCATCTGGGACCCAGGCAGCCGGAGGGGTGGGGGTGGGAGCAGTGTTTTCTGTGGGCTCAGCTTGGGGCCGGAGCCTAAAGGAAGGGAGAGACCTGGGAGGTGCCAATACCCTCCTGACAAGGTCACTTCTCTGGCGAGGAATTCTCTCCAGGAGCAATCCCTGCCATTGAGTTATATTAAGCATCGTCAATGTTTCATGAGCACTTGAAGGTCAGGTACACAGACTTATGCCGATTCATCCACTGCCTGCAACTCAATCTGGCTGCTCTCTCCTGCCTTTGCCCTTAGAGTTATTGGAGGGAGAGGGGCAAATTCCTGTGTCCCAGAAAGAGCTGAGGAGAAGTGTGCACGGCCCATGGGAGAGCCCGGACACCCCCTGAGTCAGGAGCTCTCTCATGCCTGCAATTCCCAGATCAGCTGTGCCGTGCCATTTCCCATCTCTGCCCCTGTCCTTTGGCAGAAAGGGGAGACCAGCAGGAGCACGGTGTCTGGCTGGGCTGTGGAGCCTGAAGGAGCTGGGGAGCCCCGGGCAGCCCCGCTGGAAAGGCGACTTACTGCGGATCTCAGTGGTGGCGTACTTTGGGATCATGGAGTCGGTGGTGAGCTCGGGGTGCAGGATGCAGCCGTGCGTGTAGGCGTCCATGGGCAGCGAGTCCAGCAGCTCCCGGTACTGCAGCACCCGCGAGTGCAGCAGGCTGCCCGGCTCGGGGATCAGCTGCGGCACGTTCTCTGCGGGGCCAAGGCAATGCAGAGGTGTTAGCGGCCCTGGGAGGGGTGGCTGCACCTCAGCGGCTCCGTAGCCCGCTCCGACAGCAGGGTGCAGTCCTGCGGGGCTGGCCCAGGATGAGCTTTCATTCAAGTCTGTCACGCTCTGCCCTCTCCCTCCCTGCTGCCCATCCCGGCCAGGAGCGCAGCCAGCCCATGCCCCGAGATGGGCAAACCCACCAGTTAATCCTTCAGAGAAGCTTTCTTAATAATATAAAAAGGGGGAGATGTAGAGGCCCTGGGGGGCATTCCCTGGTTTAGGGAGACACAAGAAGCTTCCTTCAAAAAGCTGTTAGACCCCACTGGCTCCTTTTACCTGTTCCTATGTCCCCGAGCCACTCCCTCCCTGTTCCCTGATTTGCCCTCATCTTTGTACTGCTCAGAGACCAGGGTCACCCCCGGGCCCTCGGGACTGAGTAACCTGGACCTGAGATGTGTGTGTGCCCGAGACTCTGAACATCTCACCACACTGCTAAATAAAACATCTGTGGATATTATGCAAAGACCCTTTTTGCTTCTTTACCCTGGACTTTACTAACAGCAATTCAGGCTACACCACCACAGGATCCCAGGGAAGTGTGTACGGATGTCATTTCCCAGCCCCACAGCCCTCGTGTTCCCTGGGGTCAGTGCAGCCAGCCCTGAGTCTCCACACTCTAATTTCACGTCTCTTAGAATGGGAGAAAAATCTTCCTGGTCTGCAGAAAGGAGCTAAAATATGAGGATTTGAGCTTAGGATCTCCTGAGTTACATATTCTTTACTCCAGTGGCAATGTGGTGCCTCATTCTCCTGGGCTTCCTTGAAAATCCAAAAAATGGGCAATTATAGTAGATGACCAAAGGAACCCAATGTATCTTCCCTCCATGCTCAGCCAGTGTCTGAGCGGCAGGAACATCCTGGCTGGCTCTGCTCCTCCCTGCCTTGTTGGGTTTTATTCACTTTCCATGGATGGTGGTTTGCATTGTGCCTTTTATTACACTGTCAGCTCAAAATACAGATGACACCAGAAGAAGCAAAACATTGCTCTCATCTCCCCTAAGATTTTTAACTCTCCCAGTTTTTTAAGGGATCATAAACGTTTATGATGCCTGCAGAAAGCAGTTCACAGGCAGTGAGTAAATCCACCACCAGGACTCTGTTGCCCACATCCTGTCTGCAGCACTGGGCTCTCCATGTGCCAGTGTCTCCACCTGAGCTGGGTGACGTTGGCAGAAGGGCTTTGGCAGATGTGGGCAGGGCAGCCCCTTGTTTCAGGGCCTGAAGTGACAGCTGTGCTCTGCCCAGCCCTGCTGCCCGTGGCAGGAGCTGGGCTGCAGGCATGGCAATGCAGCCTGGCAGGGATCTGGCCTGGCCATTATTGTGCCTGCTGGTGCCCATGGCTGGATGAGAACCAGGCAAATTTTGGTACCTCCTCTACTGGAAATCTCCTCATGGCTCTGACCCAGACTGTCCCTGCTGGAAGGCTCCACAGAGTTGTTCCACTGATAGGCATCAGTGTCACTGTCCCCTGAGCAAAGGGAGGTTTTGGTGGCTCCTCCCTGCCATGGGCTGCTCGCTGCCTGGGCTCCAGCTCTCCAAGTGGGGATTTTCCACCTGAGAAAAGTGACCAGATGAATGACACAATAACTGACCTACAGCTTGTGTGCTCCTTCCAGAGGGCTCCTGGCCAGCAGCTGACAGGCTGGGGCTGGGGCTGGGAACAGCAAATCCAGAGGGACTGCTCCATCCCACAGGAAGATGGAGCAACCACAATGAAATAGCAGCTGCTGGCCACCAGCCCATGGCCTTCAGCACCTTCCAGAGAGGTTTTTCATTGGGATGGCCTGACTTGCCTTTACATGCCACAGCAACCTGCACATGGGGACTGCTGTTGCACTCTATAGCTGTGCAAGGGGGTGCAGACCTTGAAGGACAACTCTTGCCTGGAAGAAATATTGTCCTGGTCAACTCATCAGTAGTTTCTGGGCACTGCTGGGCAGTGTTCTAGTGAGAAGCATCCTCAAATGTGGCTTATTGGCACTATTCACTGCTATTTTGGGGGGAAGGAAAACGTTTCTCCACACAGTACCCTTTACTGATAGCTGGCCTCCAGTCTGTGTAAGCAGCTGATAAAGGCCATACTCTTAGCCCAGGGGAAAACATAGCTCAGTAAAAATATCTTGTAAAGGCCTTTTCAAACTGTACACATTTCTGCTAGGTAGCTGATTCCCCCTCACATCAGCACTGCCACATCCTGGTAATGCTTCTGGCAGCTGCACTGCTGGGTGATAGGATGGAGCAGAGCATGGAGCAGGGAGTGATGCTCTGGGCCCTCTTTCCTGGAGCTTCCCCTCTCCATTTCTAAGCAAAAAGGTAAGAAACTGCACCTGGCTGGCAAATCTCAACGACAGGAGTTTCCCAGCTCTCGAACAGCTCTGTGTCCCCCTCCTGCTGGGGACAGCCTGTTGTCACATATGTCAGACCACCTGCCCTTCGCAGAGACCAGGTGAAGTGGTGCAGGGACTGACACTCCCTGACATCCCCTGGTGCTGGGGCTGCTGCCAGGCAGGAAAGCAGCTGCCATTCCCTAGGACGTGCTGCTGGTGTGGGATTGTCCTGCTGGACCCATCCCTGCTGCCCCCCTGGGGAGGGAGCTGGTGCCTCCAGGGAGCAGCAGCACGGCAGCGGGGCTGGGAGAGGACAGCAGCTGAGCTGGCAGGGTGCCCTCGCTTCGGGAGCTATTTTGAGATGTTTTTGATGTCTCTGTTGCAAGGGGATGGATGCTGGGGTGAACATGGTGATGGCAAAGCCCGAGATCCTTGCTCAGCTTTGAAGCCTGCCCGGTGTCCCAGCCCAGCAGCCCCCAGGATTGGGGGAATGAGGGTGAAGGGTGTGAGATGCCAGGGAGAGGCTGCTCACCACAGCTGCTGAGCAAAGCTGACTTTGGGCTCTGTCTCAGCATCCCGGTGTGCCGGGCTCAGCAGGCCACTGCCTGCAGCCCTGCTCCAGGGGAAATCTGAGCTTCCCTCTCCTGGCTGTCCCTTCCTCTGGGTTTGTGTCACATCATCCTCCCATGGTCCTCAGCACTGCTGGCGGGTTTTGACTTTAAAGAGGCTGTTTTCTCTGAGGCACAGCAGCAGCAGGGACAGCAGGGTCCCCTGCCCATGGCCCAGGAATCCTGGAGGAACTGGGGAGAGGAGCAGCAGCACATGGCTTAAACCCACCTTCTCTCAGCAGAGGCCCTTACAGCTCCTTTATACAATTACCCAGGGACAAAGCACACATGTGCTTAAAATCAGAAGTGTTCCCATGGGATGTGTCCCAGTGGGGAGTCTGGTGAAATGCCTCCATGCACCATGGGCACTGAGAGAAATTATCTGGTTTGGAAGCGTGACTTCCAGGATAGAAAAAGGGGGACTTAGCTACCACACCCCTCAGTGGTCTTCTGCTGGAAATTCTTCAATTTTTATGGGAGAACATAAAAGTCCGGGGAGGGCTGGTGGCTTGTTGATCTTCTGGGGTGAAGATGAAATTTAAAGGGAAAAAAGTGGATTAGTTTAGCAAACAGAATCTGGACTAGACACGAATTTCCTCTGGGGCACAGCCCAGCCTTGCATTACCTCCCGTGAAGTTCTTCTCCATGTAGTCGATGATCTGGTTGTAGTCACTGATGATGTTGTCCCTGTGGATGATGACGGGCACCTCCTCGCCCAGGTTGAGCCGCATGAACCAGGGCTCCTTGTGCTCCATCAGGGGCATGCTGACATCCCTCTCCTCGCAGGGCAGCCCCTTCTCTGCGATCACCAGCCGCACCTGGGGCGAGAAGCCAGGGAGAAAGGGCTCAGCCCCAGGCACTGAGCTGGTCTCCAGTCCCCCCTGCCCCGTTACACCCCCAGACCCTTCCCTAAAACTGAAACACAGTGATGTGCCAGGATCGCGGGCTTGCCCTGCCATGGGACAGCTGCAAAATCCGGGCAGCCACAAAAGAATTCTTTTCCCTGGCAAAGAGGGGATACCCAAACCCATCCTGTCTTCTCAGAATCGTGGACCATCCTCACTGGTCCTGGTGGCCTGTGTGACAGGCAGAGGAGCTGGAGGGCTGAGAGCCAATCCCTCAGCAGTGGGTTGAATGGAGGCAGGAGCTGTCCAGCTGGGGGAGGGATGCTGCTGTGGATCCCAGCATGGCCCAGCACATACCTGAGGAAGAAAAGGAGGAGGAAGAGGAGGAAGCAGAGGCTGCAGCAATGTTATGCCTTGCACGTTCACCCAGTGAGTCCTGCTGTCTGGCTGAAGGAGACCTGGATGCTGACTCAGGTATGTCCTGCTCTCAGGAGTGGACTCTGGCTTTACCAGCACGTTTTGAGCAGGTGAAGGCTCTGTGAGAAGTTCCAGGCAGCCCCTGTGACCCTGCACAGCATTCCTCCTCCTCCTCCATGCTGACATTAGCTTGAGGGCATCACCCAGCATCTTCACACCTCTGCCAAACCTGCTGCCTCCCCTTCCCCTGCCCTCCTCCAGCCCTGGGCTGGCAGAAACACTGCTGGGGTGGCCCCCACACATCTCAGAGGTGGGAAAGGTGAGTCCAGCCCTGCAGAGGGGCAGGAGGAGGCAGAAGAGTGAGGCTGGATGTGGGACACCATCACCATCCCCACCCCAATTGCCAGCCCTCAGGGCTGATCCTGCTGCCCTGCTCTGTGCATGAGATGATGTTGAATATGCACCCAGGGATGGCATTTTAGGCTTCTGGGTTACAAAACCTGACTATTATGAACTAAGTATGTCAAACATGGAAAAAAAGAGCCCACGGGGGATGTGAGAAAGCCATGATTTCCAGAACCACTGAATGAGGCAAAAGTACATGTTTTCATCCAAGTAGCAGCAGCTAAAAATACAATTTAACATATATAAGCATTTCTGTGAGTACTTCAGAGTTCCCAGGGAATTAGTCATTAATTATTCACAGGACTGGCAAGTTGATTTTTTTCTTTTAAAGTCACCCAAAAGAGAGCCTCAACTGCAGGCTTCCTCAACTGCAACTGGCCTTTTCCTCCCGGCTGATAAATAAACCTCAGCCAGCACCACCTGGGGTATCCAGCCCCAGGCTCCCTGCGCTGCTGTCAGGAGCTGAAGGCCTGGCAGGAGGCAGCCCGGGCTCCAGGGTACCCCAGTGCCCAGGGCACGGGGAGCCTCTGCCAGCACCCCAAAGGGCGATCCCACACTGGGGTGACAAAAATTCCTGGGGAATGCGGCGGGGAGCCGGGCACGAGCATCCCCCGGCAGTGCGGATCCCGAGCCCGTCAGTGTGTGCTGCCGGCGGGGCCGACCATGTGCAGCCACCCTGCTGCATCGGGCATCCTCCCTCCTTTGTGTCTGCTCGCAGCCACGGGCACCTCTGCCCCGGCCTTCCCGCCGGCCTCTGGAGCTCGGGGAGGCCCTGGCCCCGGGGAACTTGGTGTTCGGCCAGCCGCCCCTCCGAACAGCATTGTCCATACGGTGTTAATGGCTTAGGAATGATGGGGGGTTTGGGGCAGGGGGAGAAGGCTGGGTTTGCTACCCGGCTGCTGTGCTGCGAAATGAGCATTTACTATTGTCTGGAAAAGGGGATTTCTTGCTGGGGCATCCCGGGAATAGAATTTCCAGGGCGCTGCTGCAGTGTCAGGGGTGAATCATCGCTGCGTGCTGGGGTCCGGGATCCTCTCCTGGGCACCAGCCTGGCTCGGGGCTGCCTCTCCTCCCGCAGCAGCAGCAGCAGGGAGGTCCCGGGGCCCGGCTCTGCCTTTGTCTGCGCTCCCGGCCACGCCAGTGTGGGGCTGGCAGCGAGCACAAAAGCCGAGGCGGCTCCCGACCAGCCGTGATACCAAAGCGAAGGCAAGATTTGGCTGAGCCCCCCCATCCCCATCCTCATCCCCATCCCCATCCCCTCCCCAGGCAGATGCTGTTAAAAGGTACCAAGATCTGCCTTGGCCGCACGTTGCTGCCCCGGCCAGCCACGGGGCTGAGCCCCTCGCTCTCCCCGAGTGCCCATCCTCATCCGTCCATCCATCCGTCCATCCATCCATCCATCCATCCTCCCGAGGCAAAGGGATGCCCTGGCACCTGGAGGCGATTCTCGCCCGGGAGCCCGGCCGAGCGATCGTTCTCTTTACCTTTTGCGAGCTGAAAGACTGGGTCCAGTGGTACAAAACCAATCTGTCCTGGGATTTGAGAGCGGGGTCTGTCGGGTCGTGATTTTCCTCCCTCTCCGTGGATTTCCCCGCGTTGTTCTCCAGCGCCGAGATGGGCCACCAGCTGCAGTTGGTGGGAGTAACATTATTGGGAGTCGCCATGACAGCGAGCGAGCGAGCGGGAGAGGGACGGGGAGCGAGCGGCGCTAGCCCAGCATCACATGGGCTCCTGCCAGCCCATCGCTCCGGGNAGGCATCGCTTCAAGAGAGGAGTCAGCAGCGGAGGCTCCTGCCTGCCAGCTCGGCAATCCGGGGCAGCTCTTCCTAAGAACATTTTTCAGCAGAGATTAAGATTTTTTTTTTTAACTGCTTTAGATATGGCGGATGTGTAATAAATAGGCACAGGGATGGACACTGGCTTTAAAATGCCTAGAAGGTGTCGTGCCTGCCTTGCTTCCTTCACGGAAAGAAGCAGCAATGGCTCTTTAAAGGTATTCAATTATTTTTGGAGAGCACAAATTAATTTCTGCCTGTTGGGTGTTATGTAGCCCATTCAGGGGCAGAGCCCAGGAGCCTTTGGTGTGTACCAGAGCCCGGGCTGCCTGCCCAAACTGGACAAAGTAGGCACAGCTGGGGGTCACTTCCAGAGTTAGCAAGGTGTGTCACAATTCCAAACTGGCCAGGAGACTCGGAGAGCATTGGGGCTTCTGGAGCTGCTGCTGCTCTCCAAGCCCTGTGAGCACCACGCTGAGGTTTGCAGGCACAGGTGTGTAGGCAGCTGGATACAGTGACCTGGACATCTGAACTTGTGCTTTATGACACTTGGCTTTGCCAAGCCCCATCTCCAGCACTCAGGGAGCCTGGAGATATTTTCCCACCCTTGGAATTATTGCCAGTGCCAGGGGATAAAGGCAGTCCAGTTAGGGGTGTTGTAGGGGCAAGTTCTGGTGAGGAGGGGGGAGAGGGCTCTGCAGGCACAGGGAGCCAGCCTGAGTCTCAGGGTCGTGTGAGGGCTCTCACTGTGAACCACTGGGACTGGTGAGGATAGAAACAGGAAGGTTTGGAAGGGCTGGTTTGAGGGGGAAACTGAGGCATGGTTCACCCAGGAGCACTGGGAGGGAGCAGGGCCAAACTGGTACCCAGCTGCATAAATATAGTGCAAGGAGCAGTTTTCTAAGGACTGGGGGATGAAAATGAATTATTTGGTTGTTGTGATGTTCTGCTCCTCGGGGTGTGCAGGAAGGTGATGAGAGGGGTGAGGCTGGGAAGTGCTGTGCTCTGCCCTGCTCCTCCCTGTTCTCTCCCCCACAGGGAGCAGCCCCCAATAACAACCTCTCTCCCCAGCCCACGTCTTCCCAAATCCCTGAACTGGCCTCGGGGTCACCCACAGGGACAGGCTCTTGCTTGGCCTCTGCTTTGGGGCTGCAAAAAACGAGGGAAAACTGAGCTTTGAAGAGCTGTCACCCCATGGAGCAGCACCCTGCCCTCTGCTCCACAGCCTCCCCTCGCTGCCGGCGTCTTTGGGGGCTCCTTGCATTGGAAGGGGACAGGGTGGGTGGGAAAAGGCAGGGAGCAGGTTGCCCAGGCAGCAGCCGTTCTCCCTGGATCGCCGTCCAGAAGGCCCCATCTAGCGGTACAGTTTGTGATGAATTAGTGCTGCGCCGTGGGGAGTAGAACACGACAGGCTGCAGCATCCCTCTGGGTCCTGCAGGCGCACGGTGCCTCTGTAGGGGTCCATTTATTTAGCTGGGTTTTGGCTTGCTAAACTGAGCAAGGCTTGAAGGGCACGAGGGGTGCCAACCCCCTTCAGGGGTGCCCTGACCTTGTGTGACCTTGAGATCATCCCCAGCTCCTCAGCACAGCCTCCCTGACTGCCAGAGGGGCCGGCGTGGGGCTGCCCCATGGGATGCTGTGCAGAGCCCTGGCAGAAGGTGCCAGGGGAGCAGGATTGTGGCTGCTGGCAGCTCGGGAATACTGAATCCGGGGGAGGGTCTCATCTCAGAGCTCATGTAAATGTTACAGAGATGAGAGAACAGGAGGATGGAGTCAGTCACGGGACTTTGCAGGCAAGGAAGAATCCTCCCTGTTTTAGAAGGAGAGGGTGGGAAACAGGCTCCAGAAACAGCTCCATTGATTTTTTTTTTCCCAGTGGCCTGATTCAGTGTCTGCCAATGTAAAGCTCAGCTCGGATTCGATTTGGCTTCAGTAAGGCAAGAGAGAAATGTCATTGATCCAGGGTGCCCTTCTGCTTCCTGCTTTGGTTTAACTAGTCCTGAAACTAGAGGGACAAGGACTTGTGCTCCTGGAAAACACCCAGGCTGGGTCTGCTGAGATAGGAAGTAGAGAGTTGAGATCTGGTAAGAGGATAGTCCTGGGAGCACTGCAAGTCCACTGGTGCTTTCTCAGAATATTTCTAACATATTCTGTAGATTGACTGGGAACAGATCCTAGAGCATCCACACACAGAAAAGATCCCCCAGGCTTGTTGGGGCAGGTACAGCAGCAGCTGGGAGCAATAGGGCTGCATTCAGCACTGCTTGTACCTGGGCATCTCTACTCATCAATCAAGCTAAAGGTGCTGTGCAGGCATTCCCAGAGAAGATGCAGTTTTCCAATAAATCCTGAGGTTTCAGGCAGGCAGCAAAAATAAGTCACTGTGTTATCAGAGTGATATGGATGAGCTGAACTGAGAAGGTTTTGATGGAAACAGTAAGTTTGGGCCTCTCTTAGGGCCCATCATTCACCCCAGGGGTTGGTCTCTGCTGTGCAAATGTCAGCAGCAATGTTCCAGTACATTTGCTGCAAACCTCACAATTGCAGTCAAGAACCAAAATATCTGCCCTTGCTCTGCCACAGGGCAGCACTAGATGTGCTTAAACACTAGCAAAAACAGGGGTTCAGGCAGAAAACAAAACAACTGAGTTATTGTTTTTTTCCCCCTTTTCCTTCCTCCTTCACTAGCAGTTGCTCCAGTCCTCCACAGGACACTATGGGAGTGTGCCCTCAGAACCTGCTCTCAGGCTTTTCCCTCCCACCTGGCATTCTGGCAACCTGAATTCATTTCTCATCCCTCAGTTTCAGGGAGTATCTTGGTCTAGTTTAACCTCCACGATTCCCCCAATTCCTCCTCTCTCTCTGGACACAGCAGGTCTGTGGCACATTGTCCTGCTCCACAACTGGAAACGTGCCCTTCCAACGCTGCCCATCCCTACTGGGTTTATGTAACATCAGTCCAGACACTTCCTGGGGTTCTGCACACTTTATTAAAGAGCAGCACAGCAGAAACTGCCCCAAGGTGACCTTGGCCAGGCTGCCTCTCCACATTTCTACAGAAGGGCCTTGCTGTGCCCCTTCATTAGGCTCCAGATGCAGAGAGGAGTGAGGACAACCAATACCAGGCTTAAATAACCATTTTTGTGCACGTGGAAGAGCTGTGCCTCAGCTTCACACACATGGACTCTGCATCAGTGCTCACCAAGAGGCAGGGAAACAACCCTCTGTCTAGCAACAATTCCCATGGTGTTAAAGAGGGCACAGAACCAAAACATGAATAAAAATAGGAGCAGATATCCTCTGCTGAAGCAGAAACACCCTCCGAAAAATAGCAGCAGCAAAGATAGCTGGTACTAAATATTTATGTTTACAAGCAAAGTACATATGAGACCAGATTTTCTGTAGGGAGAAAAGGAAAGTGGAGAAAACCCAAAGTGTGTGTGTGTATTGCAGGATAGAGCTGGAAGAGGGAGGTGACACCAGAAAATGTAGAAATCAGTTACATTTAATTTGAGTAAGAGCAAATACTGCATGCTAAATATATACATGAAACAACTTAAGAGCAAAATGAGTTTTAGTTGTATTCTTATGTTTTTAATTTGGATTTTAAATCTCAGCTTCCTGGACTTGTAAATTTTAGGGATGGTGAGAAGAAAATCTACAGTGATTATCATCTAGAATGTCTGAGCACAGAATACAAGGCCAACTGCCCACATCTGCTTTTCATCTATTTTTACACTGCTTGTGACTCCCTGGCTTGCTGACCACTCATTTTTCAGCATGTAAGTAAAAATTACAGTACTTTACTCAGACATGGTTGTTGAGCATGTACAGCTGACACTGAAACCAGAGTTTTGTCAGGGTTTTTTTAACTAAAAAGATCTTGAGGGAAGATGAATATATGCCAAATTATTCAGACTTTAAGTTGCTGGGTTTTGACAAACATTTATTAATGCAAGTCTCGGCAACAGAATTTTTTATTGCAGTATTTTCAACCAGCAGGAATGTCATAGCTCTACAGCACAAAGCCAGGATGATACACACGTCTTGTTCACCCCCTTTCCACACCACTTTGTGTATCAGATATGCTCAGAAACATCCTGTATAGATGGTTCCACCCTCTCCATTTCTGAGACTGCACAGCCCAAAAAACCTGGTAGCCCACTTCACTCCCCCCTAAATTATTCCATCTGTAAACACCAATAACAAAATATATTTTTACTTCTAAGAGCTTCACTTATCTGCAGAAAAATAGAACTGCTTAAGAGTGAGTGAGTTAGATTAAGGAAGGGTCCAAGTACACACCCACACGTTCTGGACCTCCCAAAAAAACTGTAAGAAAGCATTCACAACTTGATCCAACTAAAAAAGGAGCCAGCCAGTGTTCAATGAAAGGAGATTCATCCTATCCAAAATGCTGAATGCCTTCTCATCCTTCTCTCTAGAGCAGGATAAAGAGGATGGAGCTGTAGCTGTGAAACTTTTCTCTAAGTACGGAGATACATTAAGAATGAACATTCCAAACACGTCAAAATTCAGAAGAAAACTAAAAGTTTTTTTGGTTTTGTTTGTTTTTTTCCAAAATATAGTGAAAACAGCATACAGAGCTTCAATATCCACAGCACAAACCAAAAACCAAACAGAGCTCATTTGATCTAGAGTGCTTTTGTTAAGGTATTCAGAGACTTTAGTGCATTCTTTTTAGAACTAAGCTCAGAAACTATATTTAATTTTTCATTTTATTAGAAAACTAAACTGTATGAGGCAAAGAAACATTTAATCAAACACACAACAGTGAAAACATGGCACTGACAAGGCAATTAGCCCAACCATTGTATCAAACTCTGCTTCAGGATTCTCTATTGCTTACAGTCAAGTATACATCATCTCCGCCATGTGAGACATTTTCTTGGGAATATATAAGTAGTATTCCATGTATCCCGAGAGATCTTCAATAGTCACGTCATCCACAAAGGCTCGAGCTTGCTCAGAACAAGACCTGTGAGAGCTTGCTGAGGCTGTCCCAGAGGGAGCTCTGTTCTGGAGGGAGTGGGCATGGACTCCCAGGACTGCCTTCTCGCACTCGGACAGGACGCTCCGCAGGCCGGAGAAGGAGTACACCTCCATGGTGCACCACTGCTTGCACTGGCACTTCCTGTCCGTACAAGGGCACTGCCTGCCATTGCTAAGCATGGATAAGGACTGGAAATCTGAGGTTTGCTTAGAATGCAAGCTGTTCTCAAAGGATGAGGGGAGAGCAGGGCAATTCTCCCCCAGCTTCTGCAAAGGCTCTTCGGCGGTGAAAGCTTCCAACGGTTCAGTTCTGTCGTTACTGGCCTCAAGGTGAGAATCCTGCCCGTCCTTCGTACCACGTTCTGCTGGGACAAAAACATCTGAGCTGATGACACCCTTCGAAGTGTCTGCCTGGGGTTTGTGTTTCAGCTGGCTGTTGGCTTTCATGTTGCAGTAGGTGAACTTGGGAGGGTGCAGGACCGGAGACTTGGAGCGCCGGCGCCGCGGGACCCTTGCCGATCCTCGGGAAGGCTTTCTCACACACCTGCAGGGTTCAACAGGTGAGCAAGTGGGTAACTCCAGAATCTACACTACAGCTCAGTACACTCTAAAATGTGATTAAAAACGTTTGACAAGATTATTTTTCTGCTCGGAAATACCAGATGATTGGACACTTACAATCTCTGACACAAACCGTGGAGGACTCTGAAGAAATTGGGGTTCCTCCAAAGGAAAGATACATACAAGGAACCCTTATTCAAGGTGCTTCCCCCCAAGTCTTCTTATTCAAGGTGCTTCCCCCCAAGTCTTCTGCCTTAAGCAGATGATACTTTGTCATCCCAAATTGAACTGTAGTGCAGAACCTGGGTCAGCTGGAGCTGCTGGCAGAGTCACACTGAATATCCAGGTACTTCAAAAGCAATAAAAGAACCCAAGAATGAGGTGAGAGGGGGTTGCAAAGGTTTAAGACTTGCAGAAAAGTACTACTGATGATATAAACAGAAAATAAAGTTTTGGGAACCCTCTCTAAGAGAAGATGCAATATTGCTTTTAAAGACTTTGTTGAAATCAAAGAACAACGTATCAGTTATGGAAACATTTTGTGATAGAAAGATAAGATATCTTGAAGCAACTAATTAAGAACAACTCGCACTGAAAGCAGCCTGCAGCTGTTCAGTGTGTCATGTTTACCCATGCCAGGCTTCCTTGGAGCTGACAGTCTGCTGCTTGGCTCCATCCATGGCTGCTCTTGTCGTTGTTCTGAGAATCGTCCCGTCGCCCACGGACAGAGCTGCAATACATCTGGGGAAAAAGGGAAATGCCACATCACAGAAATGCCTGAGCATATGGCTCCAGAGGCCCACATCCAGCCTCTGTGCTTTGGATGCTCAGCTCAGCTCATCAAATTTGCTGCACTGACCTCCCTCTGTAGTCAGTGGGAGGAAGCAGGGCCTTACAGAGATTTATCCGACCCCTCTTACTATACTGGCCTCGTCAAGTGGGATAAAGATAGGTGAGATGAAATTAAAGGCAGCCAAAATGCCCAGAGGTTGATGTCATGCCCTATTTGTACTAAAATGACACATTGAAGGAATGTAAACTCGGGTTCCAAACGTTCTTGTCAGACAATAGTCATTAAAGATAGTCTCCTACTCCTCTGAAATGCAAAGTCAGGCACCCGGAGCAGCAGGCTGAGAGGGAGGCGGTGGAGAAGTGGAGGAGGTACAACAGGCAAGGACAGATTACTGATTTATTTAGTTCTCATTAAATTTTTGAGATAAGCATGGAATGAAAAAAGCATCTGACCTGGAGGTCTAGCATAAATGCCTCAGCACATGAATCTGTATTTATAGTTATGGTGGCTGCAGGTGTGATTTGGAACATGGGAAATTTTAAGAAACGAGGCTAAAATTCTAGCAAAGAGCCCAAATACTCTGCCCAAAGTTGATCTTAACAGATTAGTCACAAGATTTGAGCTGTTCACAACATATGCCTGCAAAGCAAGATCTTTTTATGCTTAAGATGTCATCAGGAATCAACCAGAAGCCCACACAGTCTGCCAGTGGTACTACATCAAAAGTGTTATGATTAATAACCATAGTTCCTTGATAGAGAACAGCTATTTTTTTCCACATTGCTCAGAAGACCTCCTGAAGTAGAGGGAACGAGTAGCAAAGCAAAATATATTTCCACATGCAGAGGAAGTCCTGAATTCACAGTGCTGATGGCTGTGGGGATGAATTCACAACGTAACACTGTCAACACAAAACTTCCTCTTGTGTTTGTAAATTCCCAGAAGACTTCAAGTGAACTGTGAACTTCAGAGTGTTAGACTGTATAATTTTATCAGCTCTTACACTACATTTTATCAGCACACCCAGTATCTTACTGAATAAGTTTTTATTGTAAGAATGTCTGCAGACATTTTCCTCCACAAAATCCTCTGAAATCAGAAATTCTCAGAGCTCATATTTAGCCTGACCCTTCCCAGTGGGCTCCCCAGCACACTCTGAGGTGCTGGTGCTGCTGTCCAGATGCCTTCCAAGCAAAATTTTGTGCACTAAATAAAGGCTCATAATGTGGCTGCAGATGCCAGTGTTTACAGGAACAGACAAATAAATTCTGTATCACACCAGGTGACTACAGCTATGACAGTTAAAAGTGGGTTCACTGCTTTAGGTGAGTCTTTTCATGTTTCCATGCAGTCACTGTGTGATTTCAGTTGGATATTAGTCAAAATTACTCTGTAATAAAGTACTGCTTTGCATATTAGACAGTTATAATGACTGTATTTCATCTGAAGTGATGCAGTTCAGAGAGAGCAAAGAACCTTTCAACAAATGACTTTTTCTTTTTGAAATGTAAAATAATAGAAAAAAAATTACAAATATGTAATAGAAACCTGACAAATTACATTGCCTTTTTTGTTGCTCACTTACCCTGCTGCATCCACTCTCAGCTTTTTGAATGCTGTTTGTAGACTCTCCTCCTCTTCATCTTTAGCTTCCAAGTCCATTGATGTGCTCTCAGTGGGTAACCAACCGTGCCATACAGAATAAACTGAAACACAGAAATTGGGATTTGATACTGAGGTCTGAACACAGATGCTCTGTACAAAACTGACTGACACTGTGATGGGTGCTCATTCCTCTGTGGGCAATGTCACTGCCTTTCGGCCAGACCTACCCTGGGCTTTTCACTGTGAACTCCAAAGTCTGAGTTCTTCAGAACAAGCTCCGCCTGTGTCAAAAATACCAAAGTGTCTTTTTATCAATGGGTGAATACAGATCCTGGCAACTTGTGTAACTCTGAGCTGAGAGCATGGCACCTGCAGCAAAGCTTCAGAAAGGTTTCAGGAGTCACAGGATGGTTTAGGTTGACAGGGATGCCTGGAGGTCCTGCTCAGGCAGGGCCACCCCACGCTGGTTTCCCAGGACCGTGTCCAGGCAGCCTCTGATTAACCCCAAGGAGGAAGACTCCAGAGCCTCTCTGGACAGCGTGTGCTCGGCCACCCCCAGAGAAAAAGCGTTTCCTCATGCTCACACAGCGTTTCATGCGTGCCCATGGCCTCTGGTCCGCTGCCCGGGCTCCAGGGAGCAAAGCCAGACTGTGCCCACCCTTCAGGCATTTCCCACCCAGCTGAGATCCCTCCCGAGCCTCTCCTCACCGCCAGCAGCGCGGGGGCGGCGGGCACTGCCCGGCGTGACAGCCCCGCTGGCAGGGGCGCGGGGCC
>WBNO01027413.1:210773-245833 GCA_013400575.1 Peucedramus taeniatus | reverse complement strand
CGGTTCCCGCCGCCGGTCCCCTCGTGAGGGCGGAGGGCGCTGGGGGAGCCTCGCCGGGGCGCGGGGCGGTGCTGAGTCACGGCCCGGCGGCTGGGGCTCCCCGGGCTGGGGAGGGAACTCTGAGCGGTTAAAAATGCAGAACTAAAAAATGTGAAATAAAAATGAAAAATAGGCGAGTTCTTGTCCCGCGGCCCGGGGGCTGCCCCCATCCCCTCCCGTGCCCGCGGTCAGCCCGCAGGGCTGGAGGAGCCCCTGCCTTGTCCATCGCACTGCGCTCGTAGTGCGGCGGTACTGGGAAACAGCCGAGAATAAAATGGGAAAGGAAAGGTGTGTGTTTTCCTGGGAGGTAAAAAACCGTAAGTTTCAGCGTGTTTTTTTTACACGGTAAACTTTGGCTGCTTTGCTCAGTAATTGATTTTTTTTACCTGTGTGCTCCTTGGCGCGTGCATCTGAAATGCTTAAGTTTTTATACTTTGTTATCGCTCAGTGAGACTTTTACCTAAATAAATTCCGCATTGTTTTGAGGGTTTGCGGTGTTGGTGATGAAGTGCAGCACGATAAAATATTTAGTCTAAAAACTGGTACTCTATTTTGAGTAATGTACAGTGATTTAAAAACTTTTTACTCTCATCTTTCTGCTAAAGCTATGTAATAGAGGGGTTTGCTGTTTAAAAAAAAAACAAACCTATATAGCCTGATTTTTTTTTTTTTCATTTCAAAGAATCATCTGAGGATGACTTGGGGGCCAAGGAATAAAAGTGAAGTAGAGCTCATCTATTTCACTAGAGCAATAATATTTGGCTAAGAGAAAATATGAGATAGTAACTTGCTCAGATGAGCATCATGTTGTCAGTGTTTAAACTTCCTCTCCTGTTTACTCCCTGTCTGACTCATTGAACACCATGTGCCATGAAATTGTTATGATACATTATCCTTCTGTGTGTGTCATAATGGCTGTGTGCAATCCAGGTGAAATCACAGCACAGTGACAGCCAGAGCAGCAGTGGGGAGGGAGAGCTGCCACCTCCAGCTGCAGTGAGAGGGAGCAGAGATTACCCCCATCCCTCTGCATGAGTAACTGAGCTGCAGAGCTTCAGACAAAAGAGGTCTCAGTGAAGAGAGAGTTCTTTTCCTTGCTACACAAAAAGCTTATGCAGGGCTATGAACTTCCCTTTGCTGAAGTTCATGAAGTTCCTGTTGAGGTTCCCCTGGTTTTTCAGCCATTCATCCCAGTTTGGTGGCATCAGCAGACGTGGTGAGGGTACCCTGCCACATCATCCAGATCATTCATGAAGGTGTTAAACAGGAGTGCACAGTCCTGACCCTGGGATGCACCACTGGGGCCTGACCTCAAGCAAACCCAAAGAGCATCAAATCTAGAAAGATTTGAGGTTCTTTGTAGCTAGATTAAATCATGGCCAGAGTAGATTAAAAAAAATACGTCAGCCAGTTTTTATATTTTTTTATTTAAAGCAAGGCTTTCTGATTGCTTTTTGTATTTATTTGCATTTGTATTTGTTCACAAACTGATGCTGGTAAATTTTAACAACTATCTGTAACCATAATACCATGTTCTGATAGGACTGTGTAACTCTTGCTGGGACCTAGACATAAGGTCAAAAAGTTTTGTTTGGTTTAAAACTTTATCTTGTTTTAAGAAAAACCTCTTGGTGTTTTTGTTTTTTTTTTTAAGTGTGTGTAACACTGAGTCCCAAATTTGGAAAGAACAGTTAGAAGGTTGACTGTTTCTAATAGTGTTGTTCCATCTCACTGTCACCTCTTCTACAATTATTCTGGTAGCACTGTAAGACAAGTGGAAGAGTCTGGCTGGGCTGTAATTTATGTGCAAGATGCTGTTGATACTAAATTTGACTTAGAATTGTTAATTCACCTACAGTTGTACAAGAGGCTGCTGGTTTCATTCTTGGGTATCATAAAGCTTGTTCTGAGTCAGCTTTCAAAAATGTTCTGCTAGAATGACCTCAGCTTTGTGTGCTCAGTATGGTATTTTGAGTTTATTTTCATGTATTGTGGTGCTGCTGGGCAACTAATGTTTTTAACAAGGATTTGGCCCTTATTTTCATGTGTGCTTTTTCTGCTTGTAACAGTACATGGTAATTCCATCATCTCCTGGCCATCCCAATGATGAAATCAGAAGCTAAGGATGGAGAAGAGGAAAGCTTGCAGACAGCATTCAAAAAGCTGAGAGTTGACACAGCTGGGTGAGTAACACCACAGGGAGGCACAGACGAAACATCTTACAAACGGACTCAAAGGGAACACCCTTGCTGTGAAATTTGAGGGAATGAGATAATTGCAAAAGGTTAGGCACAGAAAGCTTTCATTGTAGTTAAACAGACTGAAATAAATTCACTACCTGCAGCCTGCAGATCTTAAGGAATTGTAAATTGTTTGATTGCTGTCAGCTTGCAGCAGGTTTGAAAGAAACCTCGCAATTATGATCATCTGACAATGTGCTTGAAATGAATTTTGGCATGAATTTGGCTGCCAGAGGTTACCAGTACTAGAGTCCATAGGACTAGAACTCTGCTGTTGAAGTTAGCATATTACCATGGTTCTGAAGGCCTGTCATGAGAATAAAATCACATCTTTTCCCAGGAGAGAAACTTTCTTTCCATGTCAGTAGGGAGAGCGTTAGATTCAGTGCATGATTCCCACACAAACTATTTTCATTGCTGCCACAAAATTTCTATTAATAATCAGAATCACTAAATGGGAAAGAATGCTTTTTGTATTGTCTTGGCTTGTGGAGATCTGACACATGGCACTTACCTTCACTGTCCCAGGTGGCAGAACACAAACACCACGTGTCTTCTGTTGGTAATGATAGTTTTAACCTGAAATTAAATAAAGGAAGGCTTCCATATAATGTTTTTTTTTTCTGCTGGCAAATGTGCACCGTTGCATATTACCTGTAGAATCTGGGGTGCCATCAGCTGTTGTCAGTGATGCAATTACACTGTCACTGAAATGAAAGGGTAGGTAAGGCAGCATCAAGGTGGTAACTAGAATTACCACAGAGCTGAGATTGTGAGTAGATGGGCTTCTAAAGTTATCTTTTGTTTAAATAATTAAACTCATTAGTAATGAGTTGCCTCTCATTTCTTCAGTATCTCTAGTACCATCCTCCAGCTGGGCATATTTGATTACTTTGGAGTTTTTACTGGTGCCTTTTTTACTGATCACTTTTACTGGGATCTTGTGTTTTTTATTCATTGTCCTTTAAATGGAAATTAGTTTGATTAATAGTTTGGATTATCTTAGCCCCATTCTAGATCAGTGTGTGGGGAATTATTTTCACTTTTCAGGGAATCCATCCTGTTTACAAACTGATTTAGCATAGGATTTTGAAAATAATTTTCTTGGGACTTCCAGTGTAATATGTGGAGTCGCAACTTGAAAGAATCGTTGTTGGGTTATTGCGAGTCCTTCAAAATGGGAGTGTGGAATGAGTTCAGAACACCAGAAAATTTAGTAAATCTACTAAGGCCCCTGCCTTGAATAGAAGCTGAAGGTCTGACACAACTCTGTGGCTCAAATGATTCAACTTGCAGGAGTATGAAGAGTTTTAGCTTATGTTGACAGGCTATGTTAGACAGAGGCTTAAGTGTTCTTCAGCTAAACAAAGTCTATTTATGTCCAAAGAACATTTATTTTTAGGAAAGAATGGCTTATTTGTCTCTGGAAAAAGAGACGTGTTTCTTCAGTGATGGTGTTTCTGCCTTCCCCTCTCCTGGGAAGCTGAAATTTGGCCATTGTGTGTGTCACTGACACGTGGGACTGGCTCTGCAGCAGAGCTGTGAACAGCATCTCTCGGTCAAAGGGTCTGTTACACAAACCTTGGAGATAGGAGCGTGTCAACACTCATTTTTCTGATTTGGGTCCTTGTGGGCAGGTCTTTTAAGATGTATTCTAAATTATTTGGAGCAGTATTTTCTGGGAAAGGAGATGCACAAGGGTTTATTTTCATAATCATAATGCTAACCAGTGTAGCTGTTAACTCTTCATTCTGTCTCTCACAGATCTACCACTTCTCTCTCTGTGGGTGATGGGACAAGTCCCAGAGCAGTAGTTAGAACAGTGGCAGATGAAACCAAACCTAAGAATGTGTGTGCTTCTAAGGAAACCTGGCATGGGTAAGAGAAGCTTGGGATTATCAGACTATTTCAAACAATACTGCATTGAAAAGGATTATTAAGTAGACAGTTTCTAGTTGGTGCCCCTCCAAACAAGGGACCTGAATTGTCTTTACCAAAGAAGTTTATAAAATACTCACACCAGCTTTTTCTCTTCACATATGACTGCTGTTCTTTACAGTTATATGAAGTGAAAGGAAATGCTGGTCACCTATAGATGACTAAATGTTGTAGATATTTCTCAATGCTAATGTGAGCTGCTGGTTTTGAATCAGACAATCATGAATGCATCTCTTTCAATTGTTGTATGACACTGCAGAAGCTGTCATTGTGCCTTGGGAACTAGATTAAAATAAAAAATTGGTTTCTAGAGTATCTCTGCAGAACTTCATGCTCATCTGAAACAAAACCATCTTTTGCCCTTGATTCATTGGTTTTGTGCTCTTTTGCTTTGTCCTTCTTGTAGCAATTACTTTGTCATGTCTCACATGCTTTACTCATTTTCTGATCTTTAAAGCCCACTGTCTGAGATGCATTTCTGTGGTGTTCCTTTTATATTCTATACAACTGCTTGTCTAGGACTAAGTCAAATTCCAAGACAGCAGACTACCCTGAGCAAACACTCCAAACCTAAAGCTTGTGCATGAAATATAAATGCAGGAGAGATTGTGCCCAGTGTTACTTATAACTCAGCAATAAGTATTTTGGTGAATCTTCATTCCCTTTGTGTCTTTCCCTGGTAGGTCTGTGAAGAAGCCCTCCAGAGGAGTTGTGAGGACCCAGCGTCGCAGGCGTTCCAAGTCTCCAATTCTTCATCCTCCAAAGTTTATCCATTGCAGCACAAAATCACATTCCACATGCAGCCAGCTGGTTCAGAAGAGCCAGGCTGATGCCCAGGAGGACAGCAGTGGGTTTGGGATGCCAGTCCCAAAGGAAGCAAGTGCACACGAACACTGCAGTGTCAGGCCAGACGTTGGCCAGAAGGGAGCTGATGAGTCCTTGGGAGCTTCTGCTGCACGGCTGACATCGGAGAACACACGGGAGAACTCTCCAGCTGCAGCTTCTCCAGTATCCAAAACAAGCCTAAAGACTACGGAGCTTTCTGACTTCCAGTCTATGTCCAAGCTGAACACGAGTGAGCCGTGTGCATGTGCAGATAAAGCCTGTCAGTGCAAACTGTGGCAAGATATGGAAGTGTACAAATTCTCTGGCTTGCAGAACACCCTGCCGCTGGCACCTGATAGAACGGTTTCTGAGGAGCACTCCCAGCCTTTGCCATCAAGAACTCCCTCAAGTTCTCCACGCTCTTGCTCTGAGCAAGCCAGGGCCTTTGTGGATGATGTGACAATTGAAGATCTTTCAGGATACATGGAGTATTACTTGTATATTCCAAAGAAAATGTCTCACATGGCAGAAATGATGTACACCTGACAGCAACGAGCACTAAAACCAGAAGGATGGCTGGTTTAAATCTGCCCTCAGGCACATCATGTGAATATGCAACCCACTCCCTGCTCACTGTGCTTGCAATAAAAACACTTCTTTGCATCTCAGCTGATGTTGATTATTTAAGCTGGACAAACAGTTTAGTTTCAGCATCATAATTTAAGCTTGGAATAGATAATGTGGTAAATGAAGCTAGAGCATACCTGCCTGTACTTAAGAGATCCAACACTTAATTCTACTTTGTTTCCAAAGTTGCCTTTTGCTTTGTTGGAGAGGAGGCCCTAGATCTTGGTGATTAGAGCTCTTCTTCTTAGACACCTGGTGTCATTCAGCTCCTTTGAAATCACTTTGACCTCAGGTTGTAAGACTCAGGCTTGTGGTTTTGGATGCTTGTGCTTCTGATTTTATTTCATAAAGCAGTGTGACCATCTCCTGTCCTCCCCTAGGTACTATTAGTGGAGAAGTGGAAAGCAAACCTTTCATTGAATTTCCAACAGGCCTTGGAGACTTGTGTGCAAGAGAAACACCCTGCATTCTTCAGGGGAGTTGCTGCTGTGGTTAACCAAAGGAAAAGTGAGGGCAAGGGCTCTGCTCACTGTATTTGTTACGGTGACCAAACCAGAATTTGCTCATTTCAGTGGTCTTAATTCATACACTGTCTGTCAGTTGTGGGGTTTTTTTAGCTTATTTTTTAGCCTACTCTATAGGACCAAGTATTACCCTTCCTTTAGGCTTTAAAATCCATAGACTGGAGTTGTCAGTTGTAGGGGAGTCTTGAGCACTGTGTCTCCACTCCAGTTTTGCTAAACCATCATCACTTGAGCTGCCCTGTCCAGCTTTGCATTCTGGCATTTACTGCTTCAGAAGCAAGCAGCTCTCCATACATAGTGTGCATCAGCACAGTGTCTCTTCTATGAGTGTCTAGCAAAGGAGCATTCCATCCAGTAATATAATTTGTTGAGGGTGAGAAAAGTTGTTTGGTTTGTCTTTACTATTTATGGTAATTCAACATTCTGACATGTAAGATGTGGGAGAAGAAATGAAGGCAGACATTTTCCTGCAAAATCATTTGGTGTTACTCTTGGGGTTTTTTTGCAATTTCTGTGGCAGCACCTGGTGTCTCAGAACAAGTGGCCATGTAAGTTTACCTGTTTTGCCAGTTCTGAAGTGTTTCCTACACCTGCAGAAGGGTCCCACATCTCTCTGTGCTCTGCAATAGCTGCATTTCTGCCACCTGTATTCTGAAATTCAAGGCAATTTTTTGGTAACACTTGTCTACAAAACTGGGCTACAAAGTGCAGAATGACTTTATTTCTCAAATAATTATTCTTAACTGTTCTCAAATGCAAATTCCAACCACAGCACCATCGTGGGGCTGAAAGGGCCTTTCAAGACTGCACTGCTTTTACCATTTCATTCATTAGTGACCACAGAGCTGTACTGCAGGGTTTAGGATTGCACTGTCTACTGCTTAGTACTGTGTTAAAGTGGATTGAAATCCAGGAGATGTAAAAATAGTAGAAAAATGTGAGCTGATGCTGACTGAGAAGGGACACGAGCAGTGCCACTAGAGGTCAGCCCCAGGCTGCTGCAGCAGGCTCAGTCTTTGGGGAGAATGGAAATTTTTCTGCCAAAATGAAGAAATAAGAGCAGCTCTTATTTCTTGGGTGCCTCTTATTTCTGTGTAGTGCCTTTCTGCTCACAGACTGTCAGTGCTTTCTGAAGTTTGTGTGGGTTTGTTGGTGGTCAACAAAAGCTCTTTAAATGCCAGAATCTGCATAAGTTATTAATGTTTAAACAAAGTGTGCAATCAGTTCACAACTGTGCTGTGTAATTAGGAAAAGTTGCTAAGTAAATAATTACATAGTCCTGAACTTGGCATCCTCTTGGGACAGTTACGACATCTTTGGGCTTGTAAGTGCTGGAACACCATGGAATAGAAGACCATGAGTTGCTGCAACCACTGCCTTAACACTTTCTCTTCTGTTACCACAAGTTGTTTTCAGATGTTCTGTTCTTCGCAGAAACCATAAAGCAAAACCTTCTGGTTTTGCTTTGGGAAAATGTGAATTTATGGCCCTTAATCATGCAGCAAGAACCTTGAAAACTTGCTTAAGTGGTCTAAAAACCTAGTTTAAAACAACAAAAAAAATTAACTTGAGCCAATTTCAAAATCTGACTTTCTTTAAAGAAAGCTTAAGAGGGCTGGTTCTGCCAAGTGGCACTTCTGAGTCATGTTGGAGTCTGTTACCAAAGAGCTCATTCCTTCCTGTGGCTGAATAAAAGTGAAGCCCTTTGTAATTAACTTTCTAACTTGGTCCTTCTCACCTGTGCCTGCAGGTGTTCTGTGTTTATGTGCTATCCGTACACAGAGCTTCTCTTGCAGTTATATATTGTGTGCTTCCTCTGTACCTTTTCTTCCTAGAAGTGCCAGTGTGGAGATTGGAAGTTGAAAACCTGAGTCCAAACCCACCACTGTCTGTGGCAGCTTTGCTCTTGGGGTTGGTGGGGTTTTGGGATCACCCCTGGAAGGGCTGATAGCACCCCACAGCTCCTGCAGCTTCTCAGCAGGGTGCTCAGTTAGGGAGGGTCATTTCTCCATGGTCTTGCAGGGACAGTGTCTTTAGGAGTGGGATGGGTGTGCTGGAAGAAGAGAGGGCTTGGATTAGCCTGTTAGCTGGTCCTTCAATCCTTGTCCTCTGCCATCTGTATTTGATGACATTATTACACACGAGGTCTCCTGTCACTACTCCATGTGTCTGCAACTGTCTACCATCTTTTCCACACACAGACTGAATTATGCTGCTGGCTGTCAAACAGAAGGAAATTTGGGAAGTTTGTCGTTTGGGAGAGAGAGATAAATGACTACTACTGAACTTCTTTCATTGCCCTAAAGCAGCTCTGGAAGGTCACTTTGGGAAGTAGCAGAGGGGCTGAGTGAGCTGTTGGCTGTGCTCTCACTCCTGGGATCACCCCTGCCCAGTTACACACGGTGTGAGTGACCTGGCCCCGGGCGCTCCGTCCCCGCATCCCGCGGGCTCCGGCGGAGCGGGACAGCGGCTGCCGGCCCGGGGGAGCGGCGGCCCCTTCCCAGGCTCTATTTTAAGCAGACATTTACTTTCCCAGCCTCTTCTCCGCCTGGATCCCTGCCCGGGGCGGGGGACGGCGGGGGGGTGGGATGTGTCTCTCCCCTCCTTCATAAAAGGGCCCCGAGGCGGGGGCCGGGCTCCAGGGGGGTTATTTTTGGGAGCAGCTCCTGGGATCCGATGGCCTTGTTAGGGCAGCGCTGACCTTTNCTGCCCCTACGGGGCGGCTCCCCGGGCGGCCCATGCCTGTGCCCGCGGGGCAGGTACCGGCGCGGAGCGGCTGCCCCTCCGGGGGGGCTGGAGCTCGGCCCGCCCTTCTCCCCTCCCTCTCGTCCAATTTCTCTCTCCTCCCGTGCCCCAGCCCCTCGGCCGGGCCAGGCGAGGCAGGAGCGGCCGCTCTCGGCGCCCAGCCCGTTCCCTCCGGGGATGCGGGAGCCCCGGAGCGCTGCCCCTGGGAACGCTGCCCGGCTGAGGGGCACCGCGGGGCACCATGAGCGGCGGCAGGTTTGATTTCGATGATGGAGGCGCCTATTGCGGGGGCTGGGAGGGGGGCAAAGCCCACGGGCACGGCATCTGCACCGGCCCCAAGGGCCAGGGCGAGTACTCGGGCTCCTGGAACTACGGCTTCGAGGTGGTGGGCATATACACGTGGCCCAGTGGCAACACCTACGAAGGCTACTGGTCCCAAGGCAAGAGGCACGGGCTGGGAATCGAGACCAAAGGACGGTGGGTGTACAGAGGCGAGTGGACCCATGGCTTTAAGGGACGGTACGGCGCGAGGCAGAGCATGAGCAGCGGAGCCAAGTACGAGGGTACCTGGAACAATGGCCTGCAGGATGGCTACGGCACCGAGACCTACGCTGACGGAGGTAAGGGTGGCTCCAGAGGGAATGGGAGGGGGATGAACAGTGTCACAGCCGGCCTGTGACAACAGAGGTTGCATGTGGCCTCTGCTGAAGGGCTGACCTGGTCATGCCCCGCTAGTGAGATCTAGACAGGCACAGTGTTCTACAGTGAGCCATTGGGGTGCTTCAGCCAAGGAGGAGAGCTTGGCTGCAGCCATCTCATCCATGTGAGCGTGCCCCGATTTTCCCAGCCGGGCGCAGGGCACGCGGGTCACCGTCTGAGGACGTGAGGGAGGAGCAGCAGGAGCATTGCCCCAAGCTGCCCTTAAGTGTCTGTTCTGGCAGTTAACACCAACCAACTTGATTTTGTGTAGTCTTTGACTCCTGGTTCCACAGGGACTGGTTACTGCAGCTTCTGGCTGAACCAACCCAGAAATTCCCAGCTGGTGCAGCACCGCAGCGAGCCGTGCGCCAGGCAGCGAGCTGTGAATGCTCTCCTGTCGGATATAAGCCACCCACAGCATCCCAGCACGCTTTCCATATGCATCAAACACTGCCTGCATGCCTCTGACAGGCTGCCTGCACATCTGCTTTGCCAAAGAGTTTGGATTGAGTCTGTCTAAGCTGTTTAGAATATGTCACGCCTTTCCCCAAAATAAATCCCTTTGGTTATTTGGAAGATTTCAACCTCTGCTACTATACAACTGCACCACGTAGTCAGATATTTGTTGTGCTCTGTAAATGCTTGGTCTAATTGTGTTCTTGCCTTAGTGGCAATTTTGGAGTTAGAAACATTGCAAGAATTTCTAAGCAAGTAATTTAGTAGCTCTCCAGCACTGTAACGTTCTGGGCTGCCACATTTAGGATAGCTAAATAGAGAGGGTGATTTGAAACAAATACTCTTCAAAATGTGGATTAAAATTGCATCTATATTTATCTAGGACAGGCATTGGAGTTAGTTTATAAAGCAAAATTAATATAAATCCTCAGAATGAAAAGCATCACATTTATAGACATTAGAAAAATGGACTAATTTAAGACTGGCTTTCAGGGCTATGTTTTTCATAAATATTTCTCAATGAGTTGTGTGGGTTTGTGGCTAACTTTAAGATTGAGAATAAAGTCTTGAAGCTGACCCATCTTCCTTGTGCCTTTGGATGTTGTAGGTACAGACACAAACTGACACATCCCTCCAGCTCTTTAATTTTTTTCCCCTTCTGTCCTGTGGCCATGGAATGGTTTAATGGGTGCAGGTTGTGTGCACAGAACCTTCATGTGAGGCCATAAGAGGAGTAGGTGACATGGAAGGTGTGCTCTGATGAGTAAAGAGCAGCAATCAGGTAACTGTCAGCAGCATTGGGAATTTCATTCTGGAGATGTCAAGGTCTCCTTTGAATTTGCATGGTTACTTCCTTGCTGCTTCCTAAAACACAAATCCTTCTAAAGGTGAAGGGCTACTGGAATTCCAGTTAATGTTCTGGGGGAGAATTTTGAGTGGTAAGATTTGACATAGGGGTTTGATTAGATATGGGACTGAAAGCTTGGGACAGAAGAGAGGGAGAGATGAGCCAATGCTGTCTCCTGCAGGGATATAGAATCTCCTGCTTCTGTCAGCACAGAGCTCCCTGGGGTGTTGTCCCTCACCCAAGAACGTGCCAGCTGCTTGATCCCTGGTGCCACTCAGGGCTGGCAGTTTAGCCCTGGTCTGTGAAGATGTGCCCTGCCAAAGCACTGAGCTCAGCCCCACGAGGCTCACGAGGGCTGTGCTGGGGTGAGCTGCTCCATGTGCTGGGTCATCACACCCTGGCTGATCTGAGCTGTTCATTCAACACAGGAGCTTCTCTGATGGCACAGGAACACGGATAACACTGCAGTCAAAGCCAGGGATCACCATCCAGCATCACATCTTAGGGACAGGGGTCGAATGGTCCCACTGACCTGCAAGACCTTTTCCTGTTTTGTCTCCTCACCTGCACACAGCAATCACCTGCAAGATCCAGATGTGGCCAGACTGCTAATGGGATCTGTTAATGTTTGAATTTGAGGTTGCCAAGATAAACATCTGGAAAGGCTTTGGATATCTGCCGTCCCTCGAGCAGGGGACACGATTCCCAAGCCCCTTGGAAGCTGGCCACACGAGGAAAAGGGCTCTGGGAATGTGCAGCCCTTGCCAGGTCATTAGAAATTTTAGGTCATGGTTGGACAGTTTGCAGATTTCAGGGAAATGTAGCTGATTCTGATGTTTTAAAATAGACTTTAACTTATTATATATACATCTATATATAGACATACATAAAAATTTACATTTCAAAATACACTTAAAATATACTTATAGGGTTGTGTTTGCATCTTGTGTCTGGCCAAGATTTAAAAAAAGACCAAATTTGGAGTGAAGCTTTTTAAAATATCATGTAGAGTTTTGGTGTCTAATAAGAACCAGGGTCATGGTACAGTTTAGCCCAGGCACTGTGTGGGTTATTTGCTTTTCTCCCCACTTCCAAAAGCCTGTTTTTTAAAGCCATGGGAGATGGATGGCTTTAAAGAGATTGAAATCAGCCAAGGGGTTCAGAGCTCCTGGTGTGGCATTCAGTGACATTCTGATCCATCTCTTTGTTATCCAAGCTGGATATCCTCGTGTGTGCTGCTGTCACCAGGGGAGAGCTCAGAGCCCTTCAGAGGGGCAGAATGCTCTGCCTGCAGCAGACAGTGAGTAGGGTTGTGGAAGGCATAGCATGAAGGAACTCATTGTCCTGCAACATAAGCTATGAGTAAACATGTAGTTATTTGGCTTTGCCCAGTGAGTTTTGTCCATGCTGTAAGGAAGGCCTCATTTTTTGGATACTTTTGTGCATTTGACTGTGAGTCAAAACCCTGAGTCAAGTCTTACTGCAGAAAAAATGCTCAGTGAATCATGCTGCACACCCATGGTCCAGCCCAAAGCCTGTCTTTGCTGTACAAATAACTGCTTATATGTATGGAGGGGAAAAAACATCACTTGCAATCAGTGCAGCCTAAAAACAACTTATTTTTGATACTGTAATTTGTTCTCTAGGGTGCTAAGGAAAACAGTGGTGTCGATTAACCACGAGGAAACAATTAGGCCAGTCAGTGATCACAAGACTACAGAAAAGGGAGAAGAAATGCAGAAGTGCTTAACTGGGGAGATGAATTGGGTGATAGGGAGCAGCACAACTCTTGCCTGTGGCAGGGCAAGTGCAGTGGAAAGGAGCCTGCACCAGGACAGAAGGAGCATCCATGGGATTGTGGCTGGGAAAGGATGAAAGGGGCCTGGTGCTGGCTTTTGTCTGCTGCCTCTGTAGCAAAGCTCCTGCCTGGCTGAGTGTGACCCATGAATTAATATAGCGAATTTTTTTACCCCTCTTTTGTAGTTTTCTTTGCCTTTCTTTTCCAGCAGAACCCGTCAGACAATACTGCTGGCACCAAAAGGCAGTTTTTGCTGTTTTTGCTGGCCTGTCCTGCACATGGTGCTGTGCATCATTTAAATGTCCCTGGCCACTCACACTGAGTTCTGCCCTGCCTGTCATTGCAGTGTCTGGGTGACAGCAGGGGACTGTAGGGCAGGGATGCGATTTGAGCTGTTTGCATTATTTACATGCTTGTTTGTATTATTTACATTCATCACTAATTATATGGGAGCCTTGAGACAGGCTGGGAAGGGGAAGTGTGTCACTGCTGGTGATGGTATCTTGCTGGAGGGCACTGAGACCTGAGGCTTTTGCACTGGATGCAGCTGTGCACCATCCCATCCTGCTGCTGGGGTGAAGCACAGGGTGCTCCCACCCCTTTGGAGTGTTTGGAGGGGAAGGCTGCAGGGGTGTCATTTCCATTGGTCCCACAATTCAATCCTTCCCATCCTATGAAGTTACCCAGGCAGCATCACCTGCTTTTGGCTGGGGCTGTGCAGAGATGATGAATTTGCATCTGGGGGTTACAGAGGAGCCAGTGGTTTTTGTCATTAGGACAAGTAAAAATGCAGCCAAAAAATGATTATTGGGGCCCTGTCCCCGACTAATCACACCCTGATGAGATGAGGTGTCTGTCCCACTGCCCTGATGAATCACCAGGGCTGGGGAAGCAGAGCAGTGGGCTCCCTATCCTAAATAGACATTTATTTGTTCCCCATCCATTGCTTTTTAATTCTTTTTACAGAACCTCAGACGCGGTGAGCCCGTGGCCGCCTGGCTGACAGCTCTGCGTGCTGCCCGTGCCCCCTTGCCCAGGCTGTGTTGGAACTGGGGTGTGCTGGTGGCCTGGGGATGTGCAGCCCTGCTGCAGAGGGCTTTTGCAGAGCCCCATTTTCTGTGAACTGCCTGCACTGGGCCGTGTTGGCGAGGCAGGGCTTGGCTCTGCTCAAACCTTGCGTGCCCTGACGCACGGCCGCCGGCGCCTCCAGTGCTCCCTGCAGCCTCTGGCTCCACTCCAGGGCTGCTTTATGGCCCTGCCCTGGCACAGAGCCTCAGCTGGGCAGGAATGGCAGCATGACAGGGACATGGCAGTGCCTGCTCACCCCCGCCTTGGCTGGGCAGCCCTGGGCAGCACTGCGTCGGTGCCCTGCGTTCATCCAGGCAGGGTTGGCAGCTCTGGTCACAGGGATGATGCTGGTGCTGTAGGTGCTGTAGGGGCTGAAATCAGCAGGGAGCAGCCTGCAGAGCTGGTGTTGGACCCTGTGTTGAGGGTGGCACTCCATCCCTGCTCCCTGGAGACCCATTGTGCCACGTGGCTTCTCCCACCCAGCTGGCTCTGGTGCTGTTGAGGGGGATTTGCTGGAGTGCAGCAGCTGCTCTGACCTGACCCCTGAGGAGTGGCTGAACCCCTTAACCTGCAAGATTTTCCAGAGTTCCTTTTCCAGGGAATTAACATGGCGGCATTACCAGCTGCAGCCTGATACGTGTGAAGTTGTTCCCATCCTAGGAGAAGGTCTCCAGTGTCACCCTGATCATGTGTCAGCCCTGCTCCCTGACTGGCGGGTGGGATGGAGCACTGACCTCACCAGGGAGGGACATGGGGGCACTGTGGGGTCTCTACAACTTCAGTTTGCACTAGGAAAACTCATCACCATTTTATGGAGAGGGATTTGGGAGCATGGTGAGGAACATGCCCAGATGCCTGGGATCTTCAGTGGTGGTCCTTGACTCCTGACTCGTGCCCAAACCCATGCTTATTTTTCCTTATTTTTCCCTAGAAGAGCTTCAGACTCATCCAAGAAAATGGAAAATGCCCCCTTGCTCTGGCAGATGGCTCTCCATGGCTGGCTGCAGTCTGCAGATGCCATGTACTACCTGAACCCCTAGATTTTTGTAGGGGAGACCAACTGTTTACAGGGACCCCATAATCCCCTGTGTCTCAGGGTGGGCAGGGGCAGCTCACCCAGGGCAGCAGCTGCTGCTCACTCGGGCACTTCTTGTCTTTCCTGGCCCTCAGCACTGTAAGTTAACACTCCACAGGCAGGTCCAAAGAGGATTTCAACGAAACCTGAAGCTTGGGAGGAGAGATTATGCTGCAGAAGTGGCCTGGGAGACTGTAAAATATGCACTCCCACGATAGCCAAAGAAGGAACTGGATTTGCTCCTTGGGGAGCAGGGTCATCCCTGGGCTCAGTAATAGTGTCTGAGGGGGGAGATTAATGCCTTGAAGATGGGTCACCCCCTTCCATCTGAGCCCAGCCCTGGCTGAGCCTCCCCAGGACCGTGGGAGTGCCTGCTCTCCCAAAATCATGTCTCTTGTGGTGGGTCAGTTTTTTGCAAACCAGATTTAGGACAGATATCTGTGAAAACACCCCCAGCATGGCTGACCCTTCACTTACATGAAGCAGCACCTGGGAGAGTAAAGGAATAGAGTGGCCTTTCCAAAGGCATTTGTGCTCCCCCATCACCCTCTGCCTGTGCCCCAGGCTGAGGGAGCTGCTGGCAGCCTCTCTCCCACAGGCTGCTGGTCTGGGGTGGCCCATTCCAGGTCCCGTAATGCCAGGAGCAGAGCGGAATGCTGCCTTTGTTTTGGGTGGTTTGCTGGTTTCTGAGGCAACTGCATCTATAGACTGATGAGAGCCAGGCTGGGAAGATGGTTCATCCCAGGCTCATCCCATCCCATCCCAGTCCACAGGGCTCAGGGGTGCTCTGACCTTCCCTGTGCTGGCATGGTGGATGCTGTGGATGAAGGGTGCCTGCTGCCCCACCAGCCCCCTGCCCTTCCCAGGAGCTCTTTTTGTGGGGCCTCTGATGCAGCTAATTTAAGTCTCTTGACATCCTGGTGAGAAAAGTCAGAGTGGGGGTCTCCACTCTGCTGGAGCCTGCAAATGTACTCACCTTTGGGATCAGGGGATCTGGAAAGGAGAAGTGTCCCAAGGTGTCACTGCCAAAGTCCTGCTGGTTCTTAGCAGGTTCCTGTACCCAAGGTGCAGCCCTGGCCATGGGGGCACAACCTTTCTGTGTCTCCCATCATTTGACACTGTCTGCCCTCTCGAGCTGGGTCTGGAGGAGTGGGGTGGGGTGGAGCTTTCTGGGGCAGAGCTGAAGGAACCCCACACAGAGCTGCTTCTCTTTTCCCTTTATTGCCCATCTCTTGCTCTGTGCAGTGTGGCACAAGCCTTGATCTTGGGAACTGAGAGAAGCCATATGTCAGTGCCAGGGAGATGTGGCTTCGGGCACCAGGGCAGTCCATGGACATGTGGGATCCTGACTCAGGGGGTCTAGAGCTGGTCCTGGCAGCCTGCAAGTGACAGACTGCAGAACAGGCTGAAAGAGAGTGTCACCAAGCCTAGGGCAGATGTGCCACCGCAGCTCACATGCCCGCTGGGGCTGCTGCCACCCTCTGCACAGCCCGAACTCCACCCCTGGGGGCTGCATTCCGCTCCCTTCTCTGGATGAAAATCCAGATCCCGTACAGTGAGTGGCTTTGGGTCAGCGAAGTGTCCCCCGGTGCCTCAGTCCCTTGGCAAGGAGCTGTCACCTGCCGGCAGAGGCTCTTGGCCTGGTGTCCTGTGCTCGCTGGGCACTGATGCCTTTGCGTGCGGGTGAGCAGCGGTGGAGCCGGGCTCAGCGCAGCCCCCAGCTCACCTCCCTTGTCTCTCGCAGGAGCCAGCCGCTTTCTGACGCTGCCATCTTGTCTCCCGCAGGCACGTACCAGGGCCAGTTCACCAACGGCATGCGGCACGGCTACGGGGTGCGCCAGAGCGTGCCCTACGGCATGGCCTCCGTGGTGCGCTCCCCGCTGCGCACATCGCTGTCCTCCCTGCGCAGCGAGCACAGCAACGGCACCCTGCCCCAGCAGGACTCGCCCGCCGCCAACCCCGAGAGCCTGCCCCTCTCGCCCACCATCACCCGCGGAGGCTTCGCGCTCAGCCTCTACGCGGACGCGGAGGCCGGCAAGCCCAAGAAAGGCGGGCTCTTCCGCAGGGGCTCCTTGCTGGGCAAGCTGAAGAAGTCCGAGTCCAAGTCATCCCTGGCCAGCCAGAAGAGCCGCGTCAGCTTCCTCAAGAGCGAGAGCGGGATCAGCTCGGCCGCCAGCGACGCCACCTCCACCGTCAGCCTGGGCGAGGGCGCCGAGGGCGAGGAATACACCCCCTTCGAGTCCGACATCGACGCCACCACCACGGAGACCTACATGGGCGAGTGGAAGAACGACAAACGCGCCGGCTTCGGCGTCAGCGAGCGCTCCAGCGGGCTCAAGTACGAGGGTGAGTGGCTGGACAACCTGCGGCACGGCTACGGCTGCACCACGCTGCCCGACGGCAAGAAGGAGGAGGGCAAGTACCGCCACAATGTCCTGGTCAAGGGCATGAAGAAGCGGGTGATTCCCCTCAAGAGCGCCAAGATCCGGCAGAAGGTGGACAGGAGCGTGGAGGGGGCTCAGAGGGCCGCGGCCATTGCCCGGCAGAAGTCAGAGATTGCGGCATCCAGGTGGGTGCTTGGAGCTCCAGCACGCCGGTTCCCGTGGGGATGGTCCCCATCCCGTGTGCTCGGGAGCTGTCCTTTTTCTCATCCCCTCTCCTGTCCCCCTGCAGCCCTGGTCCAGAGGGGAGGTGCTGGACAGCAGGAATTGTTACCAGCCCTGGCACTCAGCAGGATGGGGAGCATCCTGGTGCTGTGCCAGGCTGCCAGAGCTGCTGGGCATTGATGGGGCAGCATGAGAAACAGAGGGTTTGATGGTGAAAAATCCAACAGGCTCATGAGCAGCCAGATGTGTCCCAGGCAAACTGGGGCTGCAGCAGAACACAGTTTGGCCCTGGAGGAAGTTTGTGGGATGCATTAGGGTTGTCAATTTTAGCAGCTGAGTGTAATTGCTCCACTGTCCCTCCTGGGATGGAGGAGAGAGGAAATAAGAGCGACTTCAGGGTCTCCCTGGAAAGGGCACGGGAAATTCTCCTCCTCCAGCTCACATCCCTGCCTGTGTCCAGGCTGTGTTGGCAGCACACTCCTCCTGCAGCATTCCTGCCAGTCTCAGAGCTGACCTGGCAGAGAACAGAGATCTGGGAGCCTTCGCTCCTCTCCTCTTCCTTGGGGAAATGTGGTTGTAACAGTCCTTGAGGTTTCACCTGACCTCACCAAGAAAACCTCACCCTGCACAGGCTTTGCTCAGCTGCTGGGCAGTGGCTGTGACTCCATGGCTGTCTTGTCTCACTCCTTTTAATTCCTGTTTAATTATCAGTTATTTCATTATCAACCGGAGGAGGGAAATAAGCAAGGAGGACACCTATTCCCAAACCCCATTCCACTCCTTGGAGAAACCCCCACTTTACTCTCCTAGCAGACATTTCTTCTCCAAACTTTTGTGAGGAGCACGACTGATTTTTTTTAACAAAACCCAATTGCTTCAGAGCCTGGTGGAGAAAACCCAGCAGGGTTGCAAGTGAAGCTCTATGCAGGGCCAGCTAGGATAAAAATAACAGGCTGGGGTGGTGTGGGGCCCTGGATCCTCCTGGCAGGGCAGGCTCAGCCCAACACCAGCTTTGCTGTGCCCGGGAAAAGCGTGTGGCTACGGCGTGAATAAGGAGGCTGGAGCTGCAAACACTGCTCCCCGTGAGCTTGGCTGGTTTACACAAACCTCTTTTTATTATACACTATTTACACTTTGGATCAGAAGCAGCTCTGCAGTGTTTTCAGTCCGGGGCTGGAATGCGCCCGCTGCCCTGGCGGGGACTGCATCCCTCCCCAGTGCAGCTGGGGAATAATTTCCTATTAAGGAAACCTTGGAGCTGGAGGAAATAAGACGTGGAAGCTGGTTTCCTCCAGGGAGCCCTCAGGCAGCAGACCCTGCAGTGGTGTGGCTGCTGGGCAGGGAAGGGATTGTTGTGCTCACGGGCAGTGTGGAGCCCCAGTCCTGTTCCTGCAGCACAGCTTCCAGCTGAGCTGGGCCTGCTGGGAGAGAGGAATTCAGGCTGTAAACTGTAACTCAGCGTTTCCATCAGTGTTTATTCCTGGTGTATCTTGCTCAGGGCAGAGCTGCTCTCTCTACTTGATAAAATTCGACTAAATTGTAAATTGCCCTTTGTAAATCCAACTTGTGCTCTCCTCCTTCCTCCTTTCACCTCAGATTTGGGTAGAGAGTAAATCTACATAATTTTTCCTGGAGAAGGTCCTTAGTTTAAACCCCAGCTCTGCCACTACTTTTGCTTTGGCCTCGAACCTTGCCTCAATTTCCACACCCAGGGCAGAGTAATTGCAGACAGATTGTGAAAATGGATTAATGGATTATTACAGTTTATAGAAGGTCTGCACTATCATTAGCATTGCCTGAGCTCATAACTGTGAGGTGGAGCATAGTAGCAGTGTGGCAGTGTCCCTTACCTCAAAAAATGCCTTTGAGGCTACAGCCATCCATTCCTGGGGGAAGAGGTGACATTTCTGTATGTAAAATTATTACTAGGTACTAATTTTCAGGACACAGCAGGTGGGCTGTGAGAATTCCCAGCTACCTCTGCACACCTGTGCTGTTGTACATGGATGTTTGAGTTTCATTTGCTTGTGGCATTTGGGGGAGCCCCTTGCAGAACTAAACTGCAGCATCCAGCCTCCTGCTGTCTGGGAGTGAAATGCCAGGAGAAGGCCAGATTTCTCCCTTTTGCACCATAAAAGGCTCTTTAGGGATAGAAATTCCGAGGAAAACGAGCCCAAGCACTGGAAGCTGCCTGGGCCAGTTGTACTGCAGGAATCCCAGGCATGTGCTGAGCCCTGGGGTGTGTGGCTGCAGCACTGAGGGGTGTGAGCTTTGGGCAGGAGAGCAGTGACAGCCAGGGACAATGGTCAGTGCAGTCCCCAAACCTCCCCTGTGGCATGCTCTGCTCTGAGGGTGTCTGAGGTACCAGGCTGCTCCACAGCTCCTGTCCCAGTGAAACAGTGCTGTTTCACTTTGGGTGCTCCAGCCAGGGCCATGGGCAGTGCCAGCTGCTGCCTGTCCTGCTGCCTCTGCTGCCCCTGCAGCGCTGCCCTGGCCTCCTCAGCTCCCTCCTGCATCCTCCTGGGCTGGCAATCCAGCTGCTTACCCAGTTGTGCAAGAAGCTGAGGGCATCATCTCACTGTCAGCTGAGAGAACAGCTCTGTTTTTCATTATTTCAGTGGAAATCATTTGGCATGGGGCCATGCTGTCCTGAGCAGTGCATCCAGCTCAGCTAACTCCACTCCACAAAGCCCACTGGTGCTGCTCAGATGTTGGGTAAAAACCCTGGGCATATCTTTTAACAACTCTGGGGATCAGCTGGAGGGATGGAGTTGATGGAAGCTGGAGTGGGAATCCTCACCCAGGCTGCTCTCAGGAGAAAAGTCATCTTGGAATACAGCCTCTGTGGCAGCTGGCAGACAGGGCTTTACTCCAGCCCAGGGGTAGCCACGGATGGATGTGGGGTTAACACACTTAACACACACCATGAGGTGTTCATTAGCCCTGCCCTGTACTGCTGATGCTCCAGGACTTGTCCTGCTGTGATCCCAAGGGCCTCCTGTCAGAGCTGGGACAAGGCTGTTCCTGCAGTGCCAGGTGAAGGCACCTGCTGTGTCCCTCCAACCTCCCCTTTCCTGCCCTCCATCCCGACTGGGGACTCCTTTGAAAATAAGCTGGGGTGGATGGGAAGCACGGGGAGAGCCTGGGATCACAACTGGGGCTTCACCTCCTGGGGGCTGAAGTAGACAAACTGGCTGGAGGACTGTGAGGAGGGGACAGCCACCACCAGGCCAGAGTGAGCTGGTTCAAAGCCATGCTGAGGTGTGCAACAGCTGCCCTGCAGCTTTCTGGGCATATGGGTTGGTACAGAATAGGGTGCTCTGTACCCTGGGTGCTTGATGCTCCTTGTGCCTGGGGAGCAGTGTGTGTTTGCCTGCCAAGTGGGGAGGATGGTCCCACAGAATACAGGGAGAAGAAGCATGAAAATGGTTGGCTTTCATCTCTTCAGAATAGATGAAAATAAAATTAAATAAAATAAAGTAAGAGGAAGGGCAGGACTGTCTGCCCTTTGATATTTTGAAACCTATGTGCTCAGTAGCTGGGCACTTTTACAGGGGTTTTCCTTCTCTCTGGTGCTTTTTAAGATACAATGAGTGTAAATACTGCAAATCTCACCTCTGTCCCATTGCAGCAGTATCTGATATGGTCTGCTTCTGCACATGGTGTGCTTCCCAGTGACTTGGACCAAAATCAATGGAGGAACTTGGCCATGTGTCCTGCAAGGCACGGGTCTGGCCAAGCTCTGAGATCCTTTGAAGGGTGCATGTCCTGGCAAGAGCACCTCAGATACATCTGCTGGATGTCAGGAGATCAATAGGAAAGCAAGATATTTGAGGCTGTAATGGCTGCTCTGCTTAACCAGTTTGTACTCATGTGCTGGCCCTGGAGCCCCTGTGTGGTTCATACCTGGAGAGTACAACTATGAGTGAATACATTTTGGATTAATTTTTGTTTTAATGTAATATCAATAGATATCTGTAGGAATTTCTGGATTGTGTTCTGAAGTGTGGGGCATCAGTTTCTGATTCAGTGGGGTTTGCTCATTAGGGTGAGCCTGGGCTGTGTGGAAGCACAACAACAGTGCCAGGCATTACATTGATGTGGCTTCCCCACCACCAGCACATGGGCATTGCTCAGTGGGAGCTGTTGCATGGTTTTGAAGCCTAAGTTGGTTTTCTATCCATACCCATGACTTTGGGGCACATCTCAGCTCTCCCTTCAAATAACAAGAGCACTTGGCAGCTCCTGTATCACTTTCCAAGCTCTTCTGCCTGGCTGCATTCCCAGCAGCGTCGCCGCTGTCTCCCTGTGCTCAGCATTTCCAGGCTGCGTGGCCGGGCAGCAGCGAGCGGCTCCTTGGGGAACGCGGCTGTGTGGTGCAAATGACGTCCCAAAATCGCTGGAGTCAGCAGAGCCTCCTGACTAAATAAGGGCAGGCAGAGCAGGGCTTTATCAGCGTGGCCTGAGTGTGACAGCTGAGAGCCAGGGCTGGGGCAGCCCACGCTGGGGCTCGGCTGCGCGCTCCCACTCGGAAGGTGCTTAATTTGGCACAGCTCTGCCCTTGTCCCCACTGCTCTTGGGGGTTTAGGCTGCTGGTGGGGAAAGTGGGCAACCAAAGGAATATCTTCCCCAGACACCTCTTTGGTGAGGCATGGGTTGTGTCCAGTGAAGTGCTGGGCTGGTGGCCACGGTGGCCTTGGTGCTCCTGGGGCTGACAGCACAGCTCAGCTCCCCCTGAGGCCAGGTTTCAGACCTGGGATTTTAGATCTGTCGAATCAGACTTGGGGTTTGCTCTAAAAAGGCAAAAAGTTTTTTTTTAAATGTGCTCTTAGCCAGAGGCACAGGCATTAGACACCTCAGGAGTTCAGCACACTCCCAGACTTTTAGGTCTAAAGCCAGAGAAGGGCAGGATGCTCATGTTCACCCTGTGAGAGTGGGCAGCAGCCCTGGCTCAGGACAGCCCCTGCCAGGACAGGAGGGAGCAACTCATCCTTCTGTGCTCTCCCAGCCTCACAGTCTCTCTGCTCCAGGACTCCACAGCTCCGAGTGTGAGGGATGGGTGTGTAATTTGGAAGCAGCAGCAAGCAGGAGGTGGGCAGAGCTTTTCCCAGCCCCAGGTGGGTTACTGGCTGCTATTTGCCAGGGAGGGAGCAGCGTTTCTGCAGACACCAAAGATCACAGATGTCACAGCCTGAGCTCTCATGGGGCTTAAATGACAAGTGATGGAGGTGCGGGGGGACCAAGGAATGCCCCTCACCTCCCCATGGGGTGCAGTGGAAGGGTCACTTCTAGCAACGTACAACCACACCTGGAGGCAGTGGGGTAGCCTGAGCTGAGCACAGCTCCTTGATGACTTGGTATTCTGGCTGCTCCGGGAATTTTGGCTGCCTCACAGCCCCCATAATGGAAATCTGCATCTTGGTATTTCCATGGACAGGGTTTAGAGTCAGAGGACAGGGAGAAACAAGGGCAGCCACGTGGCTCCCTGCTACAGCTGAGTGCCAGGACACAGCATTGAGGGGACGCTTCTCAGTCCTGCTGTCTCAGTAAAGATGTTTCTCACACAGCTCGGTGTGTTTATAAAGAGGATAATCCTGTTTCATCACCCTTGCTTAATAGAAACCCAGTTGCTGGCATCTATTTCTGCACCAGCCAAAGCCCAGGGCTGGGACTCTCCCACTTTCTGTGTGGCACAGCAGTCTCCAGCTCTGCAGAAATATTGCTGTTTTCAAACCTCTGCCTAATCCTTGTTCCATGCATCCACTGGAGAGGTGCAGGGAGAGGGCTGGAGGGTTTTGTGAGCTCTTCTCTGTTCCTGATCCAGTGTGACCATGGGGACAGCAAGCCCCAGTGCTGGGGTCCAGAGCCAGGATCAGACACCCACCCCAGCTGCAGGACACTCACAGTGTGTCCCCCCATGAACGGGGGCTGTGTGTGAGGCTCTGCGGGCTGGAGGAATTCAGTGTCCCTGGGTGAGTGATGGTGTGATGCCTTCACCCCCCTCTTCCAGCCCTCTCCCAGAACAGCCTCATCCAGGCTGGCTGCAGCTCCAGCACTGACACATTTTTGGCCCACCGTGCTCCTTACACGGGATGTGCTCTGACTCCAGAGGAGGGTGCACGGCTTTATCTGCTTTCCACCCACCTCACATGAATTTCCTCAGGCACTTTCATGCCTTATTAGGGTAAGAGGGAACATGTATTTTCAGTAGCTCCAAGGAGGAGGCATCTGCTGGACAGCACACAGCTTTCTCCAGGGCTTCCTGGGTTATCAGGGTTGAGGCAAGCGAGGCTCTGTCTTGCAGGGATCCCTTCAGGAGCAGCAGAGATGGGATGGCAGGATGTCAGCCCTAGGGATGGGTACAATTCAGATAGCCAGCCAGGCAGGGAAAGTGGAATTAATGGGCTGTTCATTCCTACCTTGTGGGAAATCCTTATCTCAACAGCTTACAAATACAGAAAGGGAAAAATGAAGTGTGACTTTAATCTGCAAAAATGACTGTGGAAAATGATAGCATCTCGTTCAATTGATCTGCTGCTGCGTGGAACAAGAGGGCTCTGACTCCCATCCAAATGCTTGCAATCAGCCAGCAGGGAGCTGGGCTTTGAAATCATTGAATTCAACAATGCTTTGCTCAGAGATTATCCTCATTTCAGTGGAATGTGAAATAGCCTTATCTTGAAAAAGAAATAATATTTAAGTAAAACGTCCAATTTAAATAGAAAGCCTGCCTTGCAGAAACCCTCCCCTCTCCTGGAGGAGGGGCTTTTTTCAGCTTATCCTGGTGCTGAGCCAGAGCCCTTTGGCTTTCTTAGTCCAAGTTTTTTCATTTTGCTCCTGCAAATCCTGATGATTCTTCACTGAGGGCTGGTAGGGACCTGGTGTCCCATTTCCCTGGGTGCTCTTAGCAGCCTTGGGTACAGGTGCATGGGAGCTGCAGGCACTGAAGCCTGGGATGTGGGGTGGTGCCCTGCCAGCTCCCTTTCTTCTATTTCCTGGACCTCAGATCTGTGAACAGCAACTCAGGGGACCTACAGGACTAGGAGAGAAAGGCTCCTACTTTAAATTTTAATAAGTAATTAGGGTTTTGGGTAAATGCAATATTTTAAGAAATACGCCTTCATTTCCTAAAAAAAAAATCTTTTTTTAACTGGGAAAAAAATTCCACAAAACAGATACAGCAGTTCCTCACTCTTTTAGTTTGGATTACTAAAATAAAAAAAAACCATTTGATTTAGAAGTTGCTAGAACTTTTGGTTGAAGAAAACAACAATCTTAGAGTGAAAATACAGACTACCTGACCCATTTTAATGCTGATGGATCTGGCAGTCTGGTAAAACACACTCCTCTTATGGATGCTGTCTGTTTGGCAGAGCCTGGGGCTGGGCAAGAGCTCCCGGGTCAGGTGGGCTCTCTCAGAACAAAGAGCTGTATCCCTGGTCTTTCTTGAAAGTGGGAATTCCAAGGGCAGGGCAGGGAGCAGCCCCTGCTCACTCAGTGCGGGTACAGGCAGGGAGGCAGGAGCACACGGGGCATGGAAAGGCTGAAGGACTCTGCTTGCATATGTGCTGTAAAGATGTTTTGATGCAGTAGTCAGTGGGATGACCCAGCTCCTTTCATCTTGCAGTAGTACCTCATTAAATCAGGGTCCCCAGGGCAATTGCTGAGTCCCTTTGGTAACGGTGTCCTGGAAGCTGGAATAAATCACTGGCATTTGGGCATAGCCCTAAGGCTGTACTGCTCTGAGGGACCTGCTCCTGCTCCTCGGGGCTCCACTCAATCTGCACCCAGAGCAGCCCTGAAAACCAGGGGGAGAAGGAGAGTGTCCTGCTGGCAGCTGCAAATCCCCCTTTTCCCAAAAATATCTCTGTGGATGCTCTGACAAGCTGCTCCCAGGCTGGCTGTGCTGGCTGGACAGGCTCCAGCAGGTCCAGGAGCTGCCTGTCCTGCCCGTGGTGCAGTGTCCCTGGGTCATGGTGTCATCCTGGTGCCAGCAGCCCTTTGAGCTGGCAGGCTCTGGCTTGCTCTGCTCCCTTTGTAGCTGGCTCTGGGCAGCTGCTGGCTGCATCCTAGGGGAAACAGAGAGCAGCTGTGGGCTGTGCCAGCCCCACGAGCTCCTCACAGTCCATGGGTTCCTGTGAGGCTGGCACAGCCAGGCCCTGCTGACTGCTGGCCACACAGTCCTGCTCGGCTCCCAGGGCACTCGGGCTGGCAGAGACTGATGGAGCAGATCCTCCCGTACGTGGGGCTGGGGTGAGTAGGTTGTCCTCTCATTGAAGACAGCTGCAGATCTGTCTGCTGAAAGATTAATATCACTTTAACTGTTCCAAAGGGAAGTATCTCTCAGTGAAAGATGCAAGTGGCTCAGAGCTATTTAGAGCTAAGGATAACATTTCGGTATTTTAAAAATTCACCAAGTAATCATAAAGGCTGAGCTCGTTAGGTGGCAGGGAGTTCTGCCAGGCCTGTGCTCCCAAAGCACTGCACAGAAAAGGATGCTTTTCTCTGGGCTGAATGGTCTGGTCATGCCCCTTCTGTGGAAGGAGGAGAAAAGGTCTGATTTATCCAGCCAAGTAGCCTGGGCATCTACAAAGTGCTACCACTTACCTGTGTAAGTGCTGGTATTGAGAGGGAAAAGCCTGGGGCATCTTATGAGCTGCTTTGCAAAGTCAGGATGGTTTCTCTTTTTGGCTTTCTGCTTCAGTAATATGGAGAGGTTTCCTTTAGGATGCAAATTGTGTTGATTTATGCTTATTTCACAATTTAGATCACACCTTGCAGGTGCAGAACCCATATTATAAAGCAGCAAAGGCTCATGCACCCCAGGGGTGTCAGAGTGGAAGTGGAGTGGGTACATGCGTGTGAGTGATGGAGCAAAAAAAGCAAAAGGAATGTGAATGGTACAGCTGTCTGTCAGGGCAGCACACCAATGGGATGGGACAGATGGGTTTGACTGAGGGCAGGGAAAGTGGCATGGGAGGTGGACTGAAGAGGGAATTTCAGTCCCGTGGGCTGGGTACAGGCACATGAGGGTAGCAGAGTTTTGCTGGTATCTGTGTGCATGTGCAGGCAGAGGGAGAGACACAAAGGAGATGGACTGGGACTGAGTAGGAAGAAAGGGATGCTCCAGCTAGAGAGGTGACACAAATATGAAGATGGTGTGTCAAATGGAGAAGCCAGAAAGTTCTGTCCTAGTCAGGATGTAGAGTAATAGAATTCTGGAAGGGACCTTTAAATGTCATCCAGTCCCAGCCCCAGCCCAGGTGTGTGCTGGTCAGGTTTGTGTCCTCTTGCCCTTCATGATGTGAGCACAGAAGGGGCCATGTTGCCATTAACAAAAACACTTCAGCTTTCCCTTGATCCCTTCTGAGTGCTGCAAACATTCCTGCCAAGACAAACAATTATTTTAAGTTTCTTCAGAAGGACAAAATGATTCCTGCTGGATGCTGGAGCAGGGATTTGGCTGGGAGTGGAAAAGCCAGTTTCCAAGAGAGGGGAGTTCAGCAGAAGACTCTCTTCCTAGAAGTGACTCATGAATTACTTTTGCTTAATGGTCTTCTAGACAGCTCCTAATATCAAGAATGACAAGAATCATAGAATCATAGAATGGGTTGGGCTGGAGGGGTGTTCAGTTGGTCCTTGCTCAGGGTTTGCTGAATCAACAGGAGAAGGGGAATTCTGGAGAAGGAAGGACAGTGCTGGACAGGTCTGACATTCCCCCAATAAGAAAATGTGAGGGCAGAGAGCTGAACTCCTCCCCTGTTTCTAGCTGCAAGGTCATTGCTGCATCTTCAGGCACCATAACCCTGTCTGGTATTTGCAGTATTCCCTGCTAATTCCAGTTTCATTTGCAGTCTAATCCAATGTGGATGTGCAAAACCACAATAACTGTCCAAAGAGACGGGTGGGCTGGCTGGGGCTGGGCCTCACCTGTTAGCGCGGTGCTCAGCTGCGGCTCGTGTGTCCCTGGGGGATTTTAGCAGCAGTTGCAGGAATGATTCAGGCAGTGTTTCTGGGAGATGGCCAGGAAGAACAGGAGTGGTGCTCTGTCCTGCACTAGTACAAAAACGATTAGAGCATTAGAGCCATGCCAGAGGAGCAAATAAAGCAGCAGATGCATTTAACCCTCCTGTCCTGCTGGGGTGTGAAGCCCGGCAGCTGCTGTGATCCAGCCAGGAGGCAGTGGCAGCAGGGCTGGGACAGGGGCTGCAGACATTGCCCACATGCCTCCCCTCAGCTCGGCTCCGAGCTGCTGCTCCTCATTGCAAAGAATTCACTGGAGCTATTTTTATAGCACTGCCCAGGGAGATGGCTCAGGGTGCAGTTGGGAAACTCATCCTGGCAGCGCTGCCTTTTGGGACAGGGAGCACTGGTGTGGGTTTATAAAGGTCCCTCTTTGTGTTTATTTCCTCCAGCTGGATGTGTTTATTGTTCGTGGCTCATTTTTCAGTGGTGCCTTGAAAAGGGTCTTTTGGATTCTGCTGCTGGCTGCTCTAAAGCCCCTGGGTCTGTGTTTTGGTTCCTGCTGAGTTCCTCTATCTCCAGACTTTTTCCTCTGCTGGGTTTTGCAGTGGCTGTTTACTGCAGAGTTACTGGGAGCTGACAACACAGCAGCAGTAAATAAAAAAGTGTGGCCCTGATTAAAGTGTACCTGAATAGCATCAAATTTATCAAGGCTGGTATTTCCTTTTTGCGAAAACTCATTTTGCTCTTTGAGAAGATCTTAAACTTGGAAAAATTTTTTCTTCTTGCACGTTTCACTTTGGAGGTTTGAAAATCAGCTTCCTGACACCCTCAAACCTCCCTTTGCTCGTTCTTTCCTTAGCTCCTGCTCCTGGCAGACCCCAGGCCGTGGGATGGGACAGGCTGTTGTGCTGCATGTGCTGGGCTCTCCCAGGGTGGCTGGCGTTCATCTGCTTTGCTGCCAGGGCCAAGTGTTCCTCTGTGCTGAGCTCCCAGGCTCTGCCAGCCACGCAGATAAATAATAAATTCAGGGATACTTGAGGCCAGTTAGATATTATTGTTATGGCTGGACCCTTTCCTTTAGGCTGGGCTTTGTCACAGTGCCACTGAACCCTCAGTGTGGGTTTTTGGAGGGCTGTGAGCAGTACTGCATCCTTTGGTGCCCTGGGGATGTGCAGCTAAATGTTCATCACCTGGCTACTGCCAGATAAATGATCTCAGCAATGGAGAGACCCTGCACAGGGCATCAGCATCCCTGCTGGGGCCAGGCTGCTGGCTGGGAGAGCAGTGCTCTCCTGGGATGCTGACAGGGCTGATGTGTGGTCTGCTGGAGGTGCCAGATTTGAAAGTGCAGCTGTGTTGACCATAGTCCCCACAAATCAAACACCTCTGGATGACTTTGCAAGCAAGTGGACAGGAGCAGAGGTCAGCTGTGTCCCACAGAGTGAGAGCTGCCATGGGGCAGTGCAGGATGCCAAAGTTGTGCTGCTCAGCTTCTTATCATTGCTCCATGTGTGCAGCCCGGGAATGTCCCTGCCCTCACACCCCTCATTGTAGAGCCCTGCTACCCTTGGGCTGTGGTGTCTCACAGTGATGGCTCAGCTCCCCACCACCCACAGCATCCTCACTGCAGCCTCTGCAGCCAAGGCTGGATCTTCTTAGTCTTGCCATCTCTCCTTCTGCAGGAATTGCAGTCAAATAGCATCCAGCAGCTTCTCTGGAGGAAAGCAAAACTCCAGCAGAAGAAAAGCATAACTGGGAGCTACCTCAGCCTCCAGCATCCCCAGGCACCAAGGGATGCAGTGCTGCTCACAGCCCTCCACAAGAGAGCCCCGTTGTCTTGTGTTGTCCCCAGGTGCTGGGAGAGAGCTGAACATGCAGGAGCCATCTGCACCCACTTGGTGACATGTCCAGCTCTGTCCTTACTAGTGAGAGCAGACCCCACATCTAGTGCACTTCCAGATTACTTCTTTGGGAGCTACTTTGAGGAGAGCACTTGCCAAGAGCTGCCTGCTGCTCCCCCAGCTGAGGCCAGCTGGCTGATTGGCTGGGAATAGGTTCTGCCTGGCTCAGAGAGCAACTGAAAGGGAGAATTTTATCTGTTGATGGTGAATCTCATCCTCCAGGAGCAGCAGGACAAAGGCAGGGCCTGGAGCATGTCCTGCCAGGATGAAGAGCTGGATCCTCCCTTGGAAAGCCTCTTCCCTGGGGCCGGCGCCAGGCAGGCTGTGTGCCCCAGGCACAGCACACCCAGCCCACTGTGATCCCCCAGGCATGGAGAGCACACACACATTCCCCTTGGCCCCTGCCAGATTATAGTGGAATTAATCACACTGATTATATGCTACCAAAAAAGGAGGTGCTTTCTCTGTTCAGAACTGGCTCAGACCCCCTGCTTGCAAGCAGCAGCCTAAAAATGCTGTTTTCTGCCTCACCATGTCTCTGGGTTTTTCAGGAGCTGTAATAATTTTGGATAAAAAGACCAAGAATGACTGCAATCCCAGGCAGCTCAACCTGCAGAGAGAGCAGGGAGATAATGTGTGAGTGTAGGCAGAGAGGTGAATCATGGCTCCAGCAGAGTGGGATGTCATCCCAGGGAGGAACAGGCTGAGCCACAGCAGCTCTGCACCCTCTTCTCTATTGCAGGGCCCTGAACACTGGTTTTGGCCCCTTGTCAAGTCACACTGTTGCCTCTATCAGTTGGGATTGATGCCCTACTTTCAGTTCTTTCCCTGCAGCTACTCAAAATGGCATGTGTGTGTATCTTCTCCCTTGTAAGGGTCTCAGAACACCATTTCTATCATCTTTTCATTGCACCTGTTGAGTACTCAGACCTCGGTTTGTCTTGTCTGCCTACTGCATCTCAGTTTAAGAGAAAGGAATCAATCCTCATTTCATGATTAACAGTCAAAAAATTCCTCTGGAGTGTTTTTGCTGCAGGAATGAGAACTGCATCTTTCCTCCTTTTTTGTCCTAAAACGTGACCAGATACCAACCTGCACCTGAAAAGGGCTCATCAGATACCCTATGACCCCATTAAAGGTTGTAATTTGGGGAGAATTGTTGTTTGAGGAATGCTAACTGCTTATCACACAAAAATACATGGATTTGTACATGAAATGGGGAATATGGGGAGCCTTGGAAAATCTGACAGTGAGAGCAGGGGGAAGGCAGCTCTCGGTAAGACCTGAGTGCAACAAAGCAGCTGAATACACTGTTCTTCACACGCCCTTATTTTTAAGGTGCAACGTTGCTGTTTGAAGTCAGCTCCTTCCCAGACTGTGAGCAGCTGGGCTGTAAAGCCATCCCTGCTTTTAGCAAGAAGATCACAGGGCCCCGAGCATGAGGCATGTGAGGAATATGACAGCTCGCCAGTAAAATAACTCCCATAGCCCTGTGGAGCAAGGAGGAGATGTGCTGGGAAGGAGTGGAAAGGACTCAGAGAGCCGAGCTGAGAGGGAGACAATAGCTCTGGTGAGATCAGCCCATCAAGCTGCAGCGAGTAAAGGAGCCCCTGGACAAGGCATGTTGTTTGCTGGAGAGCTACAAGAGAGAAATTTTGGGGAAAACTCATCTTGTGTGCTGAGCAGGGGCACACTGCCTCTGGCGAGGTGCAGCAGCTCAGGGCTGGTGACACACAGAGGAGTTCAGCTTGTGTGATGCCTTGGTCATTCCTCTGAGCAGCACAGCAACGAGCCCGTTCTGCAGTGCCTGCTGCCTCACTGCAGCATGTGAACATGCTCACATTAGCAAACACACCTGCCCTGTTCCCTAGTGCAGCCTTTTCACCTTACCCTTGAGCATCTGGGCCCCTTCCATGTTGAAAATCTGCTCTTCCCTCCCTGAGTGTAGGGTTTTGGGTCATGTGCAAATTGTGAGTGCTGTTATGCCAGCTGGGCTGATTCAGTTTTGGTGGCAGCCAGGTTTGCTGTGTGAGCTGGGATGTCTTTGGCTCAAAGGGTGCTCACTGTTCTCCCCTCTTCTCTCTGCAGGACGGCTCACGCCAAAGCCAAGGCTGAAGGGTCTGAGCAGGCAGCTCAGGCAGCCAACAACGAATCAGGCATAGCCAGAATGATGGCCAGGGAGCTCTCCCCAGACTTCTACCAGCCAGGTAGGATCAGAGGCATTTTCCAAGAGGGGTCTTGCAGTTTCCATGGGGAATCTGTTCAAGTGCTTCACCTACTTAATAACTCCACAAAATGCTCTCCTGTCTCTCCTAATTCCTCTTTTGCCCAATTGCAGCCAGACCCTTGCCCTGGCTGATTTGCTATCCTCCTTGCACCACTCTTCTACTCATTGTGTAGAGTAGCCTGGAGGAAAACCCCACATTTTCTCAGCTTCTCATGTATTTCCACACACCGAAGCCCTCAGAACACCAGGCAGGACAGGCAGCAAGCTCGGGGCTATCTGCAGCTCTCCTGTAGATACATCCCTTGTGGCTTTTTCTTGGAACAGTATTGCACATTTACTCACAAACCCATATCCTGTGGGGCCTCAGAACAATCAAACTCTGCTAATTAGGGGCTGTAATATCCTGTAAGAAAGCAGCTAATACAAAATATTATTTCCCAGATTCTCTATTCATTTGTTAGCATCACTACTAATTATTTGGCTGGGTAAACACTTGGGAGGTTCCTTCTGTGAGACCAAGCACTGAGGATTAGTAGATGGGAAGTGTAATATTAGAATCAGCATTGTGAATGCCATTACTTTTCCCTGGACTGAGTTAACTAGAGATATGTTCTTCCTGGAAAACTTTCCTTTACAGAGAGGGAAGGTAATAACAGAGCAGAAAATAAAATTCCAAGTGTCTATATTTTCATCCTGTCTTTCTTATTATCTGGATTTATTGCTTGGAGTGAGTGTCCCATGGCTACTGAGGCAAGATCACAAGGGACTATGACAGCAGTAAAACTGGGGGTAGAAGCCAAAGGTTGACTCGTGCTCAGCAAAACCTGACACCTGCCCCTGCTCTGATTTCGGTGTCTCTGCATCTCCTGTACCACACCCTGGCACAGTGGGAAATGGGAACAGCTCAGAGCTGGTGCCTGGTTGGGGAGAGTCATGCTGATGGATTTTCCTAAATTCCCTCTACTCTCACCTTGTCCTGCATCTATGAGCTGGGGAAACGCAGTGCTGGAGGGCTGCCTCTTCCTCCCCAGCCCCCAGCAAGGCCTGTTGGAGCTGACTTTGAGTGGGGAAACACCAGAGCACCTGGGCATGGGCATAAGCCAGGCCCTGGCACTTCATTTAACAATGGCTAAACATCACTTGATCCTCACATAAGCCCCCCAGCTGCCATTCACAGCTCTACATTCACCCTTTGCACACTGGGGTATTTATAGCACAGAGACAAAGAAAACTGGAATCCCTATGGGGAGGTTTCGGACATCTAGCTAGATTACTTTTTCCACCCATGGCAATTGAATGAGACAATTCAAACAGCCTCTGTAAAACACTTGGGGCAGCCTGACCTCCACTCCTGGCTCCTCAGGTGCTGGATCTTCTTGCTGCTGTTATGTAGGGCCTCACTTGGGTTCTGGCCTCTCTCAGTGGCTTTCTAAGCTCCTGATGGGTGTTGTTCTTCTGTGATTCTTTTAAACCTCTAAATTCCCAAAGTGCACAATAATATATCTCTTCTAGTACAGTTGCACCATCCAGGAACAAACAGACAGTATTCAAGCCTTGGATTTTGGTAGGACTGAGAGCTGCTGCTCACACAGCCAGGAGAGCCCAGCAGTGTTTGGTAGCTGGATTTCTCCCTGCTATCCTGGCATATTGACCGTGTTGTGCCTGGGACAGGCAATCCTGCTCAGCAAGCCCCATATCCCTAATAACTGTTGAGCCCTGAATTTTAGTTAGGGTATCATCCCTAGTGACTTAGAGCAGGATGTAAGCCAAAACCCTTGCTGAAATGTGCTGGGAGATGAAGGTGGGGACGTGAGCATGTGCTCTCCAGGCAGTCAGGGGGTCTTTGTGTTGTAAATTACCCAGGAAGAGAAGAAAGCAGCAGGAGAGAGCAAGGAGCCTGGAGCTGCAGGCAGCCTATTTTGAGGAGTCTGAACAACTGTTGAAATGGCTTCCAAATATTTCAGTTGCAGCCAGAAATAAATGGCCCTGAATGGGTCACCTGCTGATTGACAGGAGTGTGCAGGCAGAGCAGAGCAGCTGAAATCAGTGCCCTCCTTTTCCCCACTGCCCCTCTGAGTGGAGGCATTGCCTGCATGGACAGGAAGCAGCAGTGTGCAAATCACACCACTGACCTAGGAGAGTTAAAGGAGCACCAAGCCAAATTTCCCAACCAGATTCAGGTATGCATCAGTCCTTGAGATGGAGGAGATGAGGGGAGGGACCTGAAGGCAGCCAGAGACAGTGTGGCTCCAGGATCTGTGTCGTTCAGGAGCACAGAGCAAGCCCTGTACGTCTGCACTCATCAGCATCACTGAGGTTCAGCAGAATGAGGCCAGAGCAGGTGCTTTGCTTTCAAAGAAGTTCTGTGACCTCACACTGCACAGGATGAGCATGATGCTCTTCTTGTTCTCACTTGCTATGAGCATCACGGTGATGTGTGGGGACCCTTCTCCCAGCACATCTCAGCATGTGGAGTACTGTGGAGGGTTGTTATTCCACAAGATATTCCCAGTTCTTTAGTGATGCATTTTGCTGGATATTCAGATTCAGTGTCAGGCTCTGTCTGCATTCCCCTGGCCCAGGCTGGGCTGCAGTTTGCAGTAGGGTTGATAAGAAGTAAAGATTTAATGATAGGTGAAAAATTGAAGTGAGGCAATGTTGCTAGGAACTCACAAGTTCAGTGTGAGATGAGGCCAAAATGAAATCTGAAGCCCTGAGTCACCTTTCATGATGGTGCCAGGTAATTTTGCTGCTGTTGTGGAGCTCAGGGCAGACAAGAGGGCTGTATAACTCTGAACCCTGTTCCATATATAAGAAACATTTTTCCTATCATGATGGATGGCACATAGATCATTTGGGGACCCTGCCTTTCCCGATGACACTGGTTATCCTGTGTATCCTGTGATGTTACCATACTATTTGACGCCAAGGAAGCCACATGGAAGAGTTTTCCAGCCATTAAATAAAAAAATAAACAAAGTTCATTGGGAGCTGTGTCCTCATTAGCCCCAGCATGACCCATCTTTGTGACCACAAGAAGCTGGGCTGAAGATTTTAATTTTCTTTAACCTTATCTATAGCTCCTGCTTGCTCCTTCAGCTCTTCCCAACTGCACAGCCCTCAGTAAAGCTCGGAGCCTTCGAGAGTTCCTGGAGGAAATTCCTCCTGGCAACAGGGTCTGGTTGGGGAGTACCTCCTATCCCAGACTCCAGCCTGAACCCTTGCCCCAAACCCATTGCTGCTGGGGGCACAGCTGCTGATGGTGCCATGGCACTGAGGTACCCCACTGTCCCCTCTCACAGAGTGACTCCTCACACCAGCCCTTCTCTCCGCAGGCCCCGAGTACCAGAAGCGGAAGCTGCTGCAGGAGATCATCGAGAACGCGGAGCACGCGGTCAACATGGAGGAGGAGGCGCCGCGGCCCGAGGCTGCCCCGCCGCCCCCCACGCCGCCCGAGAGCCCCCAGCTCCACGAGCAGG
>WBNO01027413.1:140844-210500 GCA_013400575.1 Peucedramus taeniatus | reverse complement strand
GCCCCAGCCCTGAGCGCAGGGCCGTGGGCCGGGCTGAGCCCGCGGCCGACAGGAAGACTGAGGCCAGGGCACCAGGCCGGACGGAGGCCAAGGCAGGGGCCAAGCGCGGCCCAGCCCAGGCGGCGGCAGTGGTGGCAGCACAGAAGGCGGAGGAGAGTGAAGAGGTGACATGAGGCATCCCAGGACGTCTCCTGGGAGCCACCTTTGTCTTTCCTTTACTGTTCCCCATGAGGTCTGGCAGGATCCAGAAGGATGCAGATCCCTCAGGCCTGGGGCTGCAGTGGGCACTAAGTGGTGCCCAGAGGCTCTTCTGGGGATCCCAGAGCCCTCTGAGGAGTGTTGGCATCCCCCTCTCCTGCTGCCTTCCCAGCCTGCCCTGCCTGGATGCTTGGGCTGACATTCATAACCCTCCTGTTTTGAGCTCCTCCTCTTGACCTGGGCAGATATGCTTTCAGACATGTTGTATTTCAAAATTTGTGCAAAACCAGGCATCTTCCAATTCATTTTATCCACTTTTCTCACCTTCTTTTCCCACCCCATTACCAGCCAACTTGGATATGAAAGTTGGGGGAAAAAAACAGGAAAAGCTCAAGTGTGTTTCTTTTACCCGTTACTTTTTTTGCTGTAGGGGCACCTCATGAGCTGAACTGTGGTGTTGAATCACCAGCCAATTTCCCAGGTTTAAAATATAGTCACTGAAACTCAATTTTACTCTTAGCAAACACAGCTGGAAACCCAGACATTTTATTAGCCCTCTGAGTCCCATCTTGCAGTCCTTTGGACATGAATGATACCGATGTGACTTTAGAAAAGCACAGCTTGGAAATACTTTGGTCTGAAATTACGGCAAGCTCACATGGGTTCATTTGTTGGGGTTTGGAAATAGATGATCTTCAAGGTCCCCTTCCAAACCAAACCATTCTATGATTCTATGATATTAAAAATGACAAGTTTACAAACACAGGCAATGTGGATGCAGAAAGGAGTTGGGAGGAGCAGCCTGACATGGGATCAGGAGTTCATGTTTGTGTGGCCAGGGTCTCTTTTAATCTAATTTAGCTGCAAAAGAAGCCTGATTTAACCTCCTTCAAATGAGTTTGCAGGGAAGAAGTAGGAATAGGATAGGATAAACATTCCACTAGTTTGAAATTCAGGCTGGTTGTTAAGTGCCAGATTTCAGTGCATTGGAAGGGGGTGATTGTGGTATTTTTGAACAGCAGAATCAAGCTGTGTCTGTCTGGAGCTGTGGTGTGTAATACTCTGTTTTGAATTTTTCCCTCAGGGACCTAACACAATTGTGATCTGCATGGTCATCTTACTGAACATTGGTCTGGCCATCCTATTTGTACATTTTTTGACATGATGAGCCTCTTGAACAAGGTAAGAAGCAGAATGAGATTTTATCCTCAATTTGTAGATGTCTGTAAGATTGGAGCGTGGTCAGGTCTTCCACTTGAATTGGGATAAGGGTTTACATTTGGATTTGGTGGCAATGAAATCTTCTGAGGTTTCTCGTGCCTGTGGTACTCTTACCAAAAGGAAAGTGTCCTGAGCTTGCACAAGATTTCTGTCTTGGGCTCAGATATTTCAAACAAAATCTGCCAGCAAGGCTGAACCTGACCCTTGAGCCTCATGTGAACGTAACACAAGAGACACCTCTAAGCTCCTATGAGGACATTGGGCTGCTTTCCCCAGACCTCCTGGGGGACAAAACTGCTCTGCTGGGGCACTGCTTTCTGTCATGTTGTTAGTCTCACTCAGCCTGCACAGGTGAAAGCCTTGCAGACAGCTGTGGTGGTGTGTTGGTCATGTGCTTTGCTCTCCCTTGACTTTCCCATTTATCTGTGTCTGGGACAGGCGTCGCTGCTGGTGAGACCTCAGACCTTGGCGGGGATTAAAGCTCAGCCTGGAAACACCTAAGAGGAGGACTTGAGATCCCAAGGTTGCACTGCAAACATCAACCTTAAATGAGAGTGTCTGAAGATCAGTTCAGTTTCCTGCTCCCAGGCTGTGGCTGGCCTCTGCAATCTACCAAGGAAAAGCCAGGGTTTCTGCACTGTGGTCTCCTCTTCTTTGTATAAAATAGCAGTTGCCTTAAATTATTCTCACCAAAGTCATCAACTGTCCTGCCATACCAGGGATGAGGGATTTATCTGTAGCTGTAGGAAAATGAGTGAGAAGGTCTCGTGTGCACACTGATGTGTTTTGTAACTCCCTTGGTTGACTCGGTGTCAGAGATTTTCCGAAGATTGTCATCCATGGCATGGAGATGAAGCAATACAGCAACCAGAATGACTCATGAGAGCCGCGCCATGGCTCGGGGTGGACGGCGCTGCTCTCCGTGCTTGGAAGTCATCCAAAGGGATGAACAAAAAGTCTTTCCTTTCCCCTGTCACCTGGCATCATTTTCCATGTATGGAGGACTGAGAGGGGGAGCAAGTTGAAATTGGGCTTGTTGAAGTGTGACCCGAGTCCTGCCCATGGCGGCCGATGCACCACGGATGGGGCCGCGGGGTGGGGTGTGAGGGACTGGTGGATCCAAGGCTGTTGGTGCCTGTGAGGGTGCTCTGGGTGGAGATGGGGTCTCTTTTGGGACCAGGCACCATCCAAGCACTCTCCTGCCACCAACAATGCTCTGCACAGAAGCAGCTTGCAGTGGGTGGCTTCCCACTGTAACAGGAAAGGCAGTAGGTGTGCTGAATTCGTCCCTTTACCCCTTTTTTTCCATGAAAATGTTGTGAGTTACAGTGAAAAGGAGGATCTTGCTGAAAATGCCTCTGTACACCTGCAGGTTCCTCCCCTTGGTGTGCCGGGCTGCGGGGGGGTCCTGGCCTCTCACTGCACCCAATGAACAGACTTTCCAGCCAGAGCATGCAGGGTGGCTATTCTGGGAGAGGTTCCCTTATTCCTGAAAGAGAAAAGGTGCAGAGATGTGAGCGACTGAAGCGTATTTGGGTGTTGGGCTCAGAAATATGCAGCAGCCAGGCTTTGAGCAGTGGCAGAGTACAGTGGGGCAGTGTAGCTGTTGCTCGTGTGTGCGAGCCTGAGAGGCCTGGGCGATTTGCACCCATTTTCCCAAAGCTGTGACAGGGAGTGACCTTTGGAAGGAGATTTTTCCACCATGATCTGCTCTGATCCTTAGCAGTGAGAGCTTAGAAAGTCGGCACAGATGAAGTTACAGTTTAGTGTGAGGCTGAGTGCTTGGACATGTTTCTTCCTTCTTTTAAGAGCAATGTGTATTTTCTATCCCTTTTCAAGATAATCAGAGATGTTATTTATAGTTGGTTGTGCACCTCTGTGTATCCTGAAGTCCCACAGCACAGGACTGGGTGGGAAAACCTTGTTGGACTGGAAAGAATGGGGAAATGATAATTAAGGAAAAAAACAGATGCCCGGTCTGCTTCAAAGGTCAGTCTGAAAGGATTTCAGAGACAGAGTGGCAGACACACAGGGGTTTACACTCACTGGAGACACGGGGCAAAACCTGCCTAATTTATCTACTCTAGTTATGGCATAAGAGAGTGAGAATAATTCTGTACTTTTCTTTGTGAACCAAGTCTATTTTTTAACCTTATTCAGCTCAGGAACATTGCCACAGTAGCAAATACGTGGTATTAAGTGTGGGAGAAGTGAATGTGATCCTTTCCTAAAAGCCATGTGGCTGTACCAGTCCTGAGAAAGCTGTGCAGCATCATCTACACTTCCACAGAGCATAGTTTAGTAGCAATTTACTTATTTTCTTTTTTTTTTTCTTTCCTTAAATATAAATGTATTGCAAACCCCAGGCTCTGCTGCCTTTAACATTTTGTCTCCATTTGCTGGCATTCACTTGCCAACTCTGCAGTTTCAATATGCCAACTGCTTTTATTCACCACCAAGAATTTCCATTGAGAGACCTGAGGGGCTTTTATTTATCACTATGCACAAAAATGGATCTTTTTCAACAGTGCTAAGGTAATTCCTTCCCTCCCCCTATTTTTTATGCATGTGATATGCACTCAGTAATGTGCTTTCCTCCTAGTAACCTTTTGAGAAAAGTAGGTAGATTTGCTTTTATGTGACGTATAACTGTATCCATATTGCACTGAGATATGGATATATTTACATAGAGACAGAGAGCCCCTTAGGGATTTCATTTTATTAGATGCAAAATACCAGATTTACCTCAAACTGCATGCTTTCAAAACTGACTAGGATTTTGTGTTACACTTTTCAGGTCTTACAAAGATGCAGATACCTTTCACTCTTCACACAAAAATACCTTCATCACAGATTTTGCTAGCTGTTTACTACAATCTGTGTACTGCTGTCCAGAGTTTTCTGTCGGTTGTTCTGCTGGATTATGTGCAATAATAAACAGTTATCTGCTCACTCTATCCATGTGGAATCTCCAGGTTTCTTTCCATGGTGACACATTCACTCCAGTTTTAAAGCAGAGAGTAGTGCAGAATTTCCCTGGTGCCATATGGATGTTTTTTAGCTTTTTCTTAATTATCTGTTTCAAAATTTTACATTTTTTTTTTTAATTGATGGGGGCACTTTGCAAAGAGAGTTGTTTTCACTAAATGCTTTTAGGCAGCCTTTAAGGACCCTGCAACTCTCTGAGCATATTCCATTACATCCCATCATGCTGGCCCCTGCAGGGGTTGCACAGGGCCAGGAGGAAAGGCAGCTTGCTGGCCCAGAGCCTGCCCAGGCCATGCAGGTGGCTGCTGACAGGTCCTTTGCTGCCTCCCGACTCCAGGGCTGCTGCCAGGCTCATTCCAAGCTGTGTGTCACTGGCTGCTCCTCCTGGCTTTGGGGAGGAGTGATTCTCCCCTGCCCGTGCCCCATCCTCTCGCTCAGCCTCCTGAAACAGCCCGGGGGAGAGCAAAGCCAGGCACGAGGCAGAGGGAAATGGCAGCTGGGTGATTTATGGGGGAGGATGGATGAGCAGAGCCCAGCACCAGCCCGGGGCAGCAGGGCCCTGGGGCCTGAGGAATCCAGAGTAGCTGAAACCTTCAATCCTTTTTCTATTTCTGGAGCATCTCACATGAGCAAAGCCGGACTGTGCAGAGAGGCTGGTGGGACACAGACTCAGCCTTCCTGGGCTGGAGTGCTGCCCCTGGCTTCTCTGGGTGTGAGGGGTCTCCTGGCAGAAGATTTCATGCCCTGGTAGAGATTGAAGGAGCTGAGTTTGATGAAATGATGGCTTTACTCTCCTCTGGGCTTGCTTTGCTTCTGGTATGGAAGGAAGCAGCTACATCTCATTCATCAGTCAGGGGCAGCAGGGTAACTGTAGCCTTGTGCACCTCATAAATCTCAGGCTGATGAATGGAGCAGGTTCTTGGCTCATGTGTTACAGAGGCAGCAGGGAGGAAGGTGGGTCTGCTGCTGAAGCAATGACACATTGCTTTAAAGGTATTAATAAAGGCAGAACAAAAAGTCTGCAGGTTCCCCAGGGTAGGGGGGACAGTGCTGGGTTCTCTGCCTCAATAGCTGCTGGTTTCAGGGATAGCATCCCCACAGTGTCCAGCCAAGTGTCCCCAAGGGCAGGCAGGGAGGTGTCTGATATGTGAGAACCAGGCTAAAGGCACTGCCTGATCCTGTGTCGAAGGGCAGGAGCCTTACCCTCCACTGGTGGGAGAGAAGGTGCAATCTGAGCCTCAGTGTCCTCTGACAGTGACCTGCCCAGGCATCCTGGGGACAGCCATGCTGTACTCCACTGTCCCTGTGGGGCATGGGGGCTCTCAGGAGCCACCCTCTCTTTTGGTCTTCATCTTTGCACAAGAGGAAGGGTCAGAGCTGGGGTGAAGGTGGCCCTGACACTGAGAAGGTGCTGAAACGTGCAGAAGGGTCTCTGTGGTCCTCTCTGGCCCAGAAGCCAGGAATGGGTTTGGCTCCACACCACTGCCTTTGCTTCAGGAGCCTTCCTGGAGAAAGCTAGCTTGAGCCCCAGGAGCACTAATACACCAGGGAACAGGCACCACCAGCAAGGGCATCCCATGCCCAGCTTGGGGCTGGCAGCAAGGGGCCTGTGGAACCCTCTCCTCTCCTCTCCTCTCAAAAATACTGGCTCTGCACAGCTGGAAAAAGTTCCTTTTAATTTACTTCCTCTGAGCAACCACTCACACTGTGCCCACAAGGACAGGATCAGCCAGCTTAGGAGCCCAGTGGGCCCTTGCTGAGGACCTCAAAACCATCTTAGTACCAGGACCACCCCAGGGCCTTCTCCTTAAGAGGGTAAAGTTTTTATAGGCTTCACAGCTTGTGTTTTCAGGCATGAATTCCCTATTGGCAGAGCAGTGAGCAGTCACTGGTGCACTCACAGCATCCCCTGTCTCTATAGAAACAGCACACTCTGAGCCAAATTCATCAATTATAAAGCACAAATTGTCTTTATTACTTCTGCCCATCACCCATGGCACAGGGACCTGTGGTGTTGCCATCATGTTCCCTCCCTCAGGCAGTATTTGGGAAAGTACCCCAGATTTGGGGCACAGGCAGTGCCCTCCCATTGAAGTCTGCATTGAGACCCTGGCAGGACAGAAATGTGTAGGGCTGTCTAACTGCTAAACTGAGAGGTTTTTAGTAAATTAAAGTCAGTCCCACAGGAGTGGCAAGCTTTGATCCACCGTGTGTCTCAGGGCAGTTCTGGAACTCCTGCCTTGGTTTGAAGAGTCCTGAGGAGCAGCCCCTGAGTGAGTGCAAGCCTGGAGGCAGATCTGGGGGCAGCGCTGGCCCAAGAGCTCTCCAGAAGCTTTGGGAAACAGGAATTGCAAAATAAACAAGTAACTGTGAGTGATTGCATTAATATTGCTGTAGGACTATCCCCAGCTTTTATTAGCAGCTCTTTAATTGTGATCTGCTTGAACTAATTAGGTCAAAGAAGCAGCTGGGGCCATACCAGATTGAAAAAGGGCTGCATCCAAATATTTCCCTAATGTGTGGTCCCCCCTTTCTTGTGGCTCTTAAAAATGTAAGCAGTTGTTCAGAATCCTCTTTGGTGATTTGAGTATTATTCATTTAAAGGTGCTACTATTTTATCTTAGAAGCATGGTTGGGTACCACACAGTGGAAGCCTGTTCTGGTTGCAGGGAGGTGCTGGGTGCCCTCACTGTTTTTAAATCTGGTTTTTCTTGAGAATTGCTGGTATTTTGTTGGTTACTCTGTAATTTGGCTCTGGAGCAGGCTGGCTTTCAGAGTGCTGGCCAGCATTGTAGGGGAGAGGCTCTCCCAAAAAACACCTGCATGGCCATTCTCCTGTGACACAGACTGGCATAGATGCCCTATTTCCCCAATTTCCCACCACCCAAATCTAGAGACAAAGTGAGAAGGCAACCTGATAGGGGCTTTAACTACAGATTTTAGTAAGTTACCTAAACTTGTGTGTTTTGTCAGAGTAAATAACCCTTGCTGAGGTCCCATCCATGCCCTGCATACAGGCAATCACTGTGTGGCCTCTACCACTGGGACCAGCCAAATTCAGGTAAATGTGCTGCATGTGGTGTCTCCTAAACTGAAACTCCCTGCTGAATGCCAGGAGCTTCAGCCAGCCTATGGTTCTCCAAGCACAGAAACCTCACTCACCACTTCCCATCAGCTCTTCCCCAAGCCTCTGCCTCCTCCACCCCCCTCTCTGCACGACTCACAAATTCTTCCCCTCACCCCAGGGCTCTGCAGCACTGCCAGATCCCTCCTCTCCTGCCAGGGGACTTACTTGCTTGTAATTGAAGAAACCAGATGGTGTTTTACCAGGTTAACAACCCCTGAAAGGGCAGGGGTTAGAAATAATGAGCTTTAATTAGGAGAGTAACAGGTTAGATCATGTTGAGTTGCACTTCAATGCAATAAATTACTCAGGAGCAATAGATTCTTTATTTGCTGGCATGTTTATAAACTCACAGCCCACACTCATGCTGTTGAGATGAATAAATGCTGAGGATAAAATACAGCTTGAGACTTTACGAGCAGGGTGGGATGTTGCAAGGTACAAGGTAATGCAGGCTGAAGCTTCAAGGGAGCTCTCTGATTTCTTGCAAGGAATTAAGGTTTTCATTCAGACCTTGAATATCCAAATGAAGTTACAGTGATGAGTTATTTATTTTAATTCCTTTCTGCTAGTAATTTATTTCCCAGCAGCATGCATCTCTCAAGCAGCATCTCCTTGGCAAGATAAGTGGTGACCTTCTGCCTCCACTTCCACCTAAAAGTCTCTCAGCTCCTCCTAAAGTGTCAGAATACATGCAGGGGGAAGGACCAGGAACTCATTCCTCATCTACAGAGTTTAATGCTCTGGTGCATTTGTTGGAGATCTCGTGGTTCCAGGAGAATTTATCTGCCAATAACTTCTCAAAAAATAGCGAAGGGTCATGCAGTACTTGGCAGCTAAAAGCAGAAAGGGGAAAAGACAACCAGGTTTTAATTGAATCTCAAGTAGGCTGAACAAATATTTCAGAACTATCAATTAGCTGTTGGCCTGAGGCTGAAATTGAATTAAGAAAATAATGATTTTAGGGTGTCTCCATCTGGGGGGAGACACAGAAGGGGGAAGAGTGAAGATAGGAAATGTGATGAGGAGGTGGAAAACATCCTGCTGGGGATACTTCAGAATTGAGCTGCTCCTTGTGTTTGCAGAGATCAAGGCTGTCAAACTGCACAGCCCATGCCTGGGAAATGCCCTACGTCAGGATGCAGGTGGGTTTCCAAGCTCTGGCAGTAAATTCTCTTCCCACATCCTGCTCTCTGCACTCGCAGCTTCAGGGTGGAGGGCTGGGACACAGAACCATCCCTGAGCAGATGCTGCCTGTGCTCAAGGCTGCAGGGAGGCAGCAGCAGTCACCCAGGGATCCTCTTCCCCCTGCTCCACCTTACCCTGATCCCTACTGCTCTGGTTTGTCTGCACATGCTTTTATCAATGGCTTGTTCTGAGCTGCTAAGGAAAAATCTGTTCTAAGGGAGGGGAAAGGTCTGTACTATAAAAAAGATTGTTACAAGCAAATCCTTAAATGTTTGGCAAAAACACCTTCATTTTCTTCAAGAAGTAAATCCCAAATCTCAGTGCAGAACTTTCTTAACAACAATAAATAGGAACTCTGTTCCTAAATTCACATTATACAATATATATACAAAACAGTGCAAAAATAGCATGAATCCTTAAATTCCAAATGCATTATGTTTAAAATAATTGCAAAAAGCCAATGTTCTCTTCCCTCATCCTATATCTATTTTAGGGCAATGTAGATGGTTTAATAACATGCAATATAATAAACATACATGCAAAACCTCCCTACACACAAGAAGATAAGTCCTGGACAGTTCCAACACACTGAGGGGACTTAAGGTCTGACTCACCCAGAGAAGCAATTTCCTGTAGAGGCAGAATGGTTAATTAGCATCTTGAGCCCTTGAAAATACCATACACATATTTTCCTGAGTGGATGCAAAATTCTAGGCTCTTTTAACACTGTAGTTTGGTGAAAGCCAGTGTTGACTAGTGAGGCTGTTCAAGTAATACTTCTCAGTCACTTGAGGTTTACTGGTGGCAGACACTTGTTTTATTTGGCAAGAGCCCTAGGGTTTGGCTCATGTTTAATCTATTTGATTTTACTCATAGTCCAGATAGTCTCTTGCAAGTCTGGGGCAAGTGTCCTTGGACTGGTCTGCTGGATGCTGCAGGGTATGAATATCTACTTTGCTTACAAGACGACAGCAGCAATAAATATTTGTGTCACTAATCATAAAACACTTCATGGACTTCACAAGTTATTCCCAGGAGATAAGAGAATTTCTTCACCTGCCATTGAAATGCACCTGTAGCTGGGGCAGAGAGCAACACTTGCTCTGTGGTAATGACTACACACCACTGGGGCTTACAAGACAAGAGTACAGTTTCCAGCTGAAGCAACCAGAAGAATTTGGACAGGAAAGGTAAAGTTACCCAAAAGAAACTCGGACCACAACATTGGAAGTACTTCTGTTACATTAGGGAACACTCATCATTAGTTTGTTCATTATTAGTTTGTTCATTGTAGCAAATCCATCTGGTCTGGACCTTGGGTTTCTGTGCTACCAGCACTGCAGTGTTTCCAGAGACATGACACAAGGCTCATGACACCCAACTTTGGTTATTCCTAAAGCAGGAGTCTCCCCCTGAGAGTCCCTTTACAGTCAATGGCCTCATGTCTTGGAGGCATTCATCTCCTTTGTAGGGGAGTGTATTCCTCACAGGAGAGTGTTGAGATGAGACACGTGAAAGTGCCTAATTGTCCCCATTAACTTCAAAGGAACTCCAGAAGAGCAGCTTCCATGGGGTGTCTGTGTTAAAGGCATGTCAATTTAGGTAGGAGAGACTCACTCTAAAAAGAGATGTATTTTTTCCTTGAATGCCTTTCTGCTCCTGGGATTCCTTTCAGTGCTTTGGCCCAGCTCAGCACTTGCACATAACACAAAATGGGGTGGCACTGCTATATTTAACAACAGATGTTTTACAGATGCTAAATATTGACATATGCCTAACACTTCACCAACAAGAATAAATTAGCACTAAGAAAAAGCAAATTAATTTGCCTATAACAATATGTTTTGTTAAATGCCCTGAAGAAGTATTGAATGAAGCTTGCTGCAATGCCAAAGCAATTCCTCTTGGCACGCTCCCAGCACAGTGTGTACAGCCACACAGCTCCCACTGCCTGCATTGTTTCAGGCTCACAGGATTTGTTTATTTCTCCTTGCAGGTGCAGGGAGCCTGCTCAGATCCTCCTGCTCGGTGAGGTTGTGGTCAGAGCTGTGGTGAGAGCAGTCCTTCACAGCACTGTAGTACACCGGGGCTGTGGACGGGGCAGGGTGCTCAGCACTCTTCTCCTGGCGCTTGTACAACTTCCTGAAGGCAGCCCTGAACTTCTGTGACATGAGGTTGTAGATGATGGGGTTGATGGCGCTGTTCAGGTAGATGCACAGGCGGCAGAAGAGGAGGAACCAGGTGTTCAGGTACGGAGGGTCCACGAAGGAGTTCACCACCACCAGCGTGCGGTAAGGCAGCCACAGCACGGCGAAGAGGGCCACCACCACAGCCAGCATCTTGGTCACCTTGGGGGGGAGATGCAAAAAGAGAAACAGCCAGATGGAGCTAAATCTCCAGCAGAACTTTCCCACCTGGAGCACTGTGCAGAGGACTCGTTTCTCTCTCTAAGCATTTAAAAGAAACACCCAAGCCATGGGGCTATTTCTCGCTGAAACCGTTTTCATCAGGGAATAATCTTGCATAAATAAAAACAGAAATTATAGGTTTTCATCTACCATTGAAGAGCTTCTAAATCTCTTTAGAAAAAGTATTCACCATCCTGGAAATAGGCTGGGATAATCATGGCAATGTCTATGTCTATGTCTATGTCTATGTCTATGTCTATGTCTATGTCTATGTCTAAATGTACTAGAAAGAAAATTTGAAAATTGTACATAACAGTAAATGAATGGGGAAAATACTTGTCTAAAGGTGGGGACCTCGGTTTTAGGGGTGTCATGGGATACACTTCATCTCCTTCTCTAGGGTTTCCTGGTTTCCTACACCACCTATATTGTTCCAGGGAATAGACTCTTGGTACAGATCAACCCTGGAAGCAGAGGACACTGTCAAGAGTCTTATATTATTTGGGCTGATGATAGGGCTTACTTAGCTACTTTCTATGGGTTACTTTAATTTTCAGCACACTAGGCGAGTACTACATAATCATATTGGGAACAAAAAGAAACTGAGAACTCAGAAGTGAACAATAACTGCCCTCAGCTCAGCATAAGCTTGTTTAGGAAATCACAGTTTTCTACTAAAACACCAGTCATCCTAATAATTTCAACAGCTATTTCTGGTAAGTGACAATCTTCCTCAAACAAATTACTAACAAAATACACACAAAGAGGAAAGTATGACTAAACACTGATGCCACGTGCATTTCTATGCAGTGGTGTTTCAAACATCAGAAGGGGAGTTGTGTAATAATCCAGTTCTTAGTATGGACATAAGCACCAGGATCACATTTAGAGTCTCTCAGCTTTTCTTGGAGTGCTTTTTTACTTCATCAAAAGAAAATATGCCTTCCTATAGTGCCATGAGTAGAAACTGGAAGTCATTGCTTGTGGCAACAAAACTGTCCCTAGAAGAAAGGAACTAATACCAAGTTGTGGTCAAAACAGAAGGGTTTGCTGTGTGTGGTTTAATGGAAATGTGAGGACACTTCCAAAAATAAGATCTTGCAGTGATACAGTGAGTGCTGAGGCTGTTGCTATGACTGAAGCTTGTTTGCTGTCACAGCTCGTTGCCTTTTGGGAAAGATATGAGAGAATGTACAAGTGGTGTCTCACAAAGCTCTGTCCAGCCTCTGCCCCTGTCCTGGAAGGCACAGACGCTTCTCCCCAGTCAGTATCCTCCCTCCTCGATCCTGCTCCATCATTCTGAGTTGTACATCCTTTTTTAAGGAATCCCACTCCCTCTAGTGGTCTCTCTCCGGAGGAGAAATACGGACTTGGAGGTGTTCGTAGAAGCGATAAATAATAAATAAGATAAATACAGCAAAGCTCATCCCTTGTGGTGTCCTGCTCAGGATTTAAGTGCTTTTAGATGCACCAGTGAGAGAACAGCAGCATCTTCACACCCCAAAAGCAGCGCAGTTCTGGGGCTGTGTAGGAGCACAGCCACAGAAAATCTCCCTCAGCCATCCAAGCAGAGGAGAAAATGGGAATCTTTGAGAGAGCCCCTTTAGGACCTTTCCCCAGGGAACTCTGGGCATGGGGCCTGGAGGAACCAGTTCCCCTATAAAGAGAGGCCAGAGGAGGAATGCTGATGTGAGTGCCTGTCCTCTGCTCAGAGGCACCTCCAGAGCTACACACACCCACCAACTGGAAGCTCTGGAAAACTGCTTTACAGTTTAAAAACTTAGTGCCATTTTTATTCCTTATGATGGCAGCACTGTGATGTTAGGCTGCTCAGGGGAAGTCTTTGCATGCTTGGATATTTTGGGAGGTAATGATAATCTCCAGTAAACTCCTGGTGTAACAGTGAAGAGAGCACAAGATGTTTCCAGGAGCTGGAATGCCCCAGCAGCCACTTGTCCTAATGGTGCAGCATTGCAAGGGGAGCAGCACAGCCCCTCCAGCAGCTGCCCTGGAAGGAGAAATCCATCAACCAGTCGAGAGCTCTCACTGCCCAACACCCTGCCCGAGGCTCCTGCAGCAGCCAGTGGTTGTGGGAGAGTAGGCAAATGCTTCTGAAGAAGTCAGCACTTGCTTTAAATCTTTCAGAAAAAAAAATAAAAAAGGAAGGAAAAGTTGGACTGGAAAGATGTAGAAATTCGTGAGGAAATACACGTTCTCTGAGCTGTTTGCTTCCCCTCTGTGACCCTGACTCATCTCTCCTGGGGAATGGAGGTTCCTGTGCAAGGCAGGCAACAACCTACTGAGCTGGAAACAGGAGGACTTTAGGGCAGGCTGAAATCTACTTTAGGCTATCTGGAAATCACAACAGAACTAGTGATTTCAAGGACTCGAGCCAAGTTTCCAGATTCAACCCTTTCCTTTAGAAGGAAAGCTGAATGGGCCCTGCCTATTCAGAATGGGACTGTCCCATGTCTGGAGACTGACCTGTCCAGAGGGATGGGACACGAGGCAGTGATTGTCCATGTGAACAGAGCAATCAGCACACAAGGAGGCAGGAGGAGAAGGACATGGGGAGACAGCAGGCAGCTGAGAGACACAGAAGTCACCAAAATGCAAACACACCACTGTGACACCGAGGTGACTCCCCCAGCTGCACTGACTGAGGGGCTGCAGCCAGGGCTGGGCTCCAGGGGAAGACAGTTCTCCCTTCTCTTTGCTCCTTTGAATCTGAGTTCACCTGCACAGGACACTGTCTGAGAGGTGAGTCCCCCTGGCATAACATGACCCAGCCTCCTCGGGGAGACAATCAATAATTAATTAGCCAGCAGAGGTGCCTGCACTCCTGCCTCTCCCCAGCGGGAGCCCTGTCCCTGTCCCGACCAAAGCAGGGGGAGCCCATCTGTGCTGCCAGACCCCAGCTGGGCTCGAGGGGCTCCTTTGCAGCAAACCAGCACTCCCCACTCCCTCCACCAAGGGAAACAAAGTACTGTGGCAGCTCGCCCCGTGCCAGAATGCCCCTCAGAATGCCCTGCGGGCAGAGCTGCCTGCAGCCCGCATGCCCAGACAGGGGGCAGCCCCTACCTGCTTGCGGGAGCCCAGGGCCCCCCGGCCGCCCCGGCAGGAGAGCTTGAGGGAGCTGCCCTGGTGCACGGAGCCCAGGAAGGAATGCTGCGGGCTGCCGGGCAGGGGGCTCACGAAGAGGATGCGGGCAATGAGGCCGTAGAGGACAGTTGCCAGCCCCAGCGGGATGACATAGAAGACAGCAAAATCCAAGAAGTAAATGGGCATGTAAAGGCTTCTGGAGACGCGGTAGCCACAGATGACCTGCGCCCCATCCGAGAAGGTGACCTGGGTGGTGTCCACCAGGAAGAACCACATGAGGCAATAGAGGGAGGTGAAGAGCCACAGAGAGGCGATGATGCGCCTGGCGCGGGACACGGTGCACAGGAGCTGTGCCTTGATGGCGTGGCAGATGGCGATGTACCGCTCCACCGTGAAGGCGGCGATGGACCAGGCGGAGATGTTGATGCCCAGGTACTGCAAGTAGGTGATGCAGAGGCAGCCGGCGTAGCCGTACACCCAAGAAGCCACCACTTCGGAGATGTTGGGCAGCCCGGCCGCCAGCAGCACGATGAGGTCGGCCACGGCCAGGCTCACCAGGTAGCAGTTGGTGGGGGTCACCATGTGCTTGGTGCGCAGCACCACCAGCACCACCATAGCGTTGCCCGCGATGCCCACGCCGCAGATGAGCAGCACCAGCAGGATGGTGACCACCTGCAGCTCCAGGGGCTGCCGGGGCATCCTGCCCAGGCTCTGGTTGCCGCTGCCCAGCGCGGCTCCCGGGCTGGCCGAGCCGTTCTCCATCGTTCCTGCGGCCACCGGCGGAGCCCCGCGCACCCTGCGGCGGCAGCGGGGAGCCGGGGCTGCCCCGAGCCCCCTCCCCGCCTTCCCGCCCACCCCGGCTCCTCCCTCCCCTTTTTTTTCTCCACGATTCACCGCAGGTCTCGCAGCCGCCCTGCTCCTTGCATCCCCCTCCCCTGTGAACTCTCCGCCTGCAGGGGCAGGGAGCGGCCAGGATCCCCCCAGTCCCCGGGACCCTTCAGGAGCTCCCGCGAACCAGCCGGGACTGTCCGGAACCCCGGGGCCCTCCAGGTCTCCCCTTAGCCTCTGGGAGCCCCGGGAAGCACCAGGCCTCCCCCAGGACAGCCCACAGCCCTCCAGGGCTCCCTCGGTCCCCGGGACCCCGCATCGCCTCCCGGCCGCATCCCCCGCCTGCGCCCGCCGGGTCCGAGCGCACGGAGGAGGAGGAGGAGGAGGAGGAGGAGGAGGAGGAGGAAGGGAGCCCAGGCAGGGGATGGGGGTGCAGGTGGGAGATCCCAGGGTGGGAAGGTGCAGAGGCTGAAAGCAGCCCAGCAGTGAGTGGGACCCCGGACTGTGGGTGCCTTTATCCGCAGCCGAGGCACAGACTTCACTGTTCCCCCGGGGCAAGGGGAGATGAGGGTGAGGAGTCTTTAATCCTCATCCTCAGGAGAATGGGAGCAGAGTGATGCTGGTGAGATCCACAGCCTTTCCCGTTTGCCTTGGGCTGGGGCAGAGGATGGCACCCCTGAACGTGGGGTAGTGACCTCCTCGTGCTGGCTTTCCTGTAGCCATCCCTGTCCCAAACAAGCACAGTGTCACTTCTGGGGGAGAAGGCTTAACCAGTCCTGGACTGGGAGATTCCAAATCTTTTCAACAATGAGGCTGGGGTATCTGGTATCTCCCTGGTGGTCAGGTTGGAGATCCAGTGTCTCCCTGATGGCCAGCAGTAGCCACAATTTGCTGCCAGGCTCTATGCTTGCTCCTGATATCTCTGCAATCTGTCAGAAAATGCATTTTCAAATTGAAAGAGCAATTGTGCTAAGGGGCCCCTAACCTGTGGAGTGGATGAAAGGACAAGGGGAGATCTCTCCTTTTTTTAGATTAGATTTCAATTAGAGGCAGAGGTGTCTTGTTAACCCCAGACACTGAGGCACATATCCAAAGTGTGAAGGATCATTCTGATGCTGAGTGATTCCAGTCCAGCATTTCACAGGCAACTTTTTAAACCTGGGCTACACAAACCTGGGTGGATAAAATGCCTTTTGCCTCAGCTCAAGGAGCAGCACTCTGTCCCCAGGCTTTGACTTGCTGGGGCAAATACCATTTTCCCCTTTGCTCTGGGAAACCTTATGCTGCTCTTTGGCAAACAATCCATGCAGTTTTTCACTACTTCCCATGATATTTCATTCACCTTTGTGTCAGTTTTAGAGGACAATTATTCTCTTCTTCTCTTTCCATTTGGTTTCCTTAGGGCTCCACTGGCAGCCTGCACCAGGTCCTCTGTGTCCTGCCAGCCTCACACCCCTGCCCTCTACAGCCCCAGGTTTGGGAGGCACGGCAGCTCCTGCCCTTACTGCACTTTTGTGGGAAGGACTGGCAGTGTGGGCACATGTGTTTGCTCACACAATCCAAGGGGTTGAGTATTTCAGTGCTCTGGAGTGACTCTTACACAGACACAGTTCCACTGCTGCTGTCTGACAGTGATGCTGCGAGTCCTCAGGATGTGGAGTGTGTCATAGAACTGTGTGTGGGAGAGGAGAAGGGACAAACCTGACACAAATGTCCTGAGAGGGAAGTTGGGTTCATTTGCTTCCTCAAACCCATTTCAGGAATTGGCTTTGTGGGATCAGGAAACCAAGACAGACTCCTGGAGACACTGGAAAAAGCTTTGTTTTGGTTCAGACCTGGAACACTGTACAGGATAATTGCAGGTAATTATTTCCCTGGCTGCTTTGCTCTGTGGCACTGACACTCCAGCAGTTTTTAGTGCAGATAACAACAGAATTAAAGCAGCTCCTCCTGCCAGTCCCTGAGCTGCTCTGTGGCCATCACCAGGCTGGGGCTGGGCTGGGGGGAATGTGTGTCAGCCCAATGCACTCACTGGGGATTCTCTTGCTAAAATTGAGAGGTTTGCTGTGATGACTGGTTACTATTCCCTTTACAGATTCCTTCAGTAACTGTGATGTTCAGGATGTGACTGAGGTGTGTATTTAAGAGGCTACCCAGCTTGACACTCACATAAAATATTTTCTTCCGGCTTGACTTAAATCTAAATGTTTTGATGGCCAAAGACATTGATTTTTTTAAACTAAAATTCCATGTTTTGTTCTTTTAAGACACATCAGCATTTCCTTCTCTGCTGGCATTGCCTGGCACTGCCATGCTCTATGAATACCTGCCACCACCCACTCTCTGAAACATCAGCAAAGAGAAGTCTTCCTTTTCCTGAGGTCCCCAAATGGGAATGGCCATGTCCCTGGGTGCTGGCAGGGCTGGTTTTGGAAAGGGGTGTCTGTGCAGCTCTGTGCCCAGGCTGGGTGCTCAGGCAGTTCAGCCCTGCCTTCATGATGTCCATGAGGTCTTCTTGCAGCTCACCCCTCTCACACAACCTCACTGGGCAGCTCCTTAGTCCTATGAACAGAAAAGAACTCTGAGGATTCATATATTAAGTAAACAAAGCTAAAAGAAAGTGATCCTCCTACCTAAATCTGTGGAATACTTCTTTCCATTCCCTTGGGCTTCATTGCTACAAATATTAAACCCATAAAACTTCTGCTGTTAGAGCTGGGGCACAGAGGTGGCAGTGTCCATGTGGTGCCAGTGAATGTGGAAAATGTTACAAAATGGTTTTGTAATTACAAAAACCCCAAGTGGTTTTGAGACACTGGTTACAGGGTTTAGGGCCCTGGGCAATGGCCAAATTTTGAGCTGTGAGTGATGGTGGGGAAGCAATTCCCACTTCTGCAGTCCTGCAGCTCAGCAAGGACCAGCAGGAAGGTGCTGGTGGCTCTGCTGAGCAGTTTGAGGGCTGACAAGTGCCAATAGAGGTGGGGAATGAATCAGTCTGACAGAAGCAGCAGTTATTGTTCGATCAGAAAGACAAAGGAGAGAGAAGTTCTGTCAAAATCACCTTCACATGTTTTGGAGTCACAGACAATAAGCAAATTGCTTTGGGGCTTTCTGGGTTATTGCCCTCAGAGATCAAGCAAAAAAGTCAGCTGTCAAGGAATTAAACAGATGCAAAATCGATTTGGGTTTGCGCTTCATGAACACAAAAATGTGGAAAAAACCACCCTGGTGGTTTTCTACTGGTTTCTGTGAACAGCCCTAGAGGGAGCAGCTCACAGAGCTGGGCTGCATCACATCTGTGCCAGCAGTGTGGAAGGGAACAGCATTATGGAAAACGTTGACTACTGAAGGAATGGAAAACAATTAAGAGGAAGGCAGTGATGTGGATTTCTGTGGGTGAAACCATTCCAGGCTTGAAGATGAGAATATCTTCAGGCTCTTCTCTCAGGTCCCAGGACAGGCAGCATTTCCTGTGGGGCAGTGGGTGCCTGATGGACCTGGTGGTGCCAGGAGCTCCAACCTCTCATGGTAACACTGAGCCCGGGGAAGAGCTCACAGGGAAAGGATGTCCCGGGGAAAGGATGCTTCCCCATGCTCATATGAGGACAGGGGTTTGTTAATTCCAGGTTCAGGGGGCACAGGCAGCTCTGTGGGTCATCTCAGGATCCTCTCTTCCCTGTCTCACTGGCAGAGTTTCCTCCTGGCTTCTGGGTACCTTCCCCTCTGGTTTGAATAATCTCTTTTAAAGATCTGTTGCTATTAAATCTGTGATGCACCATGTCTTGAAAATGCCTTCAGGACACAAAGGAACTGGTGATTTTTCTTCAGCTAATAATTATAATTTGAGCTTTTAAAGAAAGTCAAGTGAGGCCACTTTCACAAAGAGGAAAATTATCCTTTCGCCCTTCCCCTGCTTCCTTGCTGTGTTTGCAGACTGAGACCTCAAGGAAAAAGCCTCTTACTGCCTCAAAATTATCAAACAGATACAAACAGATATTGCAAATGAGGGTCTTGGCCAGGGCCAGCCATTCCTGAGCCTCCCATTTCAGAAGATAGATTATTTGTGAACTGTCTCTACCAACATTTTAATGAGTGCATCCTTCAAACTCTGCTCCACGTAGCTCCTGGAAGGGCTGAGCAGCNAAAAAAAAAAAAAATTAAAAAAAATGTGCAACAACATGCATTGGACTGATTTGATAAGTCAATGAACCAAACCACTGAGGATTTATCCAGCTCTGCAGAGAATACCAGAATGGGAAAGGATGCCCTGTGCAGGTTTGAGTGAGGCCAAGTGTGCGTGGGACACAGTGTCATTTACAAAGCCTGTGAAAACAAACACTGTCATCCCAGGGGATTCCCCACCCTGTGCCACCAGCAGTGCTGCTCTGGGCTGGCTCTGGGAGCCTGGAAATGCCATGGGAGAGAGGGCCCAAAGTGTCCCTTCCTTTCCCACTGAGCCCAACATCCATGGATGGCATCACTTACGCGTCCCATGGCCCCTGCAGGACCTTGGGCACCAGCCACAGCATCAGGTCAGGGTTCCCAGCTCTTGCTGTCACCAATAAACTCTGTCACCTGCTCCAGGGTGCTCCATCCTCCAGGAAATCTGCCTGGATAAGCAAAAAGAGAGAAGCAGGTGGAAGCACTGGCTTTCAGGGCAGCACAAAGAAACAGAAACACTCAGAGTCCCAGTCTTTCTGGAGTCCTGATGTCTGTAAGAGGAAACTGTGGTTTGGGCAACCAAAGCTGAGCCTTTGCCAGAACCAGCAAGGCTTGGAGCTGTGCTGTGAAAAATGACACATCCTCTGATGTGCTTTTGGGGCATTGTCTGTGACACATCCTCCTCAATCTCACATCCTATTGCTCATCCCAAGGACAGCAAGAATGGGAGGATGTGCCTGGAGTCAGGACAGAGATTGGCAGTTCCCAGAACAGTAATCAGGGTGGATGCATGCTGGAGGGGCATCCTGGGGGGATAATAGCCACAATAATGCTGAGGGGAGATAAAAGTTCTTCAAGAGATATTATGAAAGAATAAAAACTCTGGCAGAACAATTAGACTGTAATCACGGGTTACTTCATATTCTGTGACATCTAAATGTCATCACCATAACTCTGTAACAACAAGCACTTGGTACAGCACACTCTGCACACCTGATGAAGTAGCTTTTTGCTTTTATTAATGTTCAGTAATATTTCCTTTTCTAAAATTTGGTGCATGGAAGTGTCTCTTCTCCATTGCAATTGCAGTGCAAATAATATAGATAGGATAAACAAAATAAAAATTGAGTTTGCTTAAAAATCAGAAAATACTTCTGGACAAAGGTTTTTGTTTGCTTGCCTGTCTGCTCTGGTAGATGCAGATTTGTGGCTATGAGTGAGATCTTTCCTAGAGACTGTCTGAGCTGGATTATTTACACTTGCACCTATATTAAGGCCATTCATTCTGGCCTTCCAGCCAGCCATAAGCAAGAACTTAGCATTTATTTTACCTAATATACCTGAGGCTGAGGAAATGGAGTCAGCTCACCTCCACCCCTCCACTAAAATACACCACAAAATTCCAAGGGAATCAGGGGCTTCAGGGTAGAACTTGTCCTATGTGGGAGTTTCTTTCTGTCCCCTGAGTTTGTTGCACTGAGGAAAAAGCAATCCATAGGCCTTTCTTTCTTGTGGTTAAAATTTTTCTCTAGGTAATTAAGAAGCCTCAAATCTCAGTAAGTGCAAAGAAGAAACCAGGCAAGCAAAACTGTGTGTCCTGCCAGGCTGACAGCTCCTCACGTGGTGGTAACTCCTGGGAAGAATGGCAGCTGTGGATACAGACCCAGGGCCACATCTGGTGGCAGCTGCAGCAATTTGAGTGAGTGACAACCCCCTGGCAGCAGGGGCACGGCATCAGCAAAGCTGGGGGCTGGCACTGGCACCAATGAGCCACAGCCAGGGAGTTTGGTGCCCATCAGCAAAGGCTCCCCAGCCCCCTCAGGGCACCCCAGCCCTGCCTCTGCCTCATTGCACACCAACCTCTGACCCTGAATGTCATTGCAGGCCCCCATCTGGGGAATAATTAGCACTGGCTCCATGATTGCAGAAGGCTGATCAATCACTTTATTGTACCATACTATCTTATACTATACTTATTGAGAAACCTGTAACTCTTCCCGACAGTCCGATACAACTTTGACCTAATTGTTCAATCCATCAAAACACCATCCAGTGTCCAACTAAGAAATCACCCCTTGGTAAACAAATCTCCATAACACATTCCACATGTGCACAACAACAGGTGCAGCAAGTGGAGATAAGAATTGTTTCTCATTCTTTTCTCTGATCTTCTCACAGCCTTCCCCAGGAAAATCCTGGGAAAGTTCTCTGTTGCTCTCTGTGGCCAGAGAGCTGCTGCCACACCTGAACTTCCAACTCCACCAACATCCAAACCCAGAAGCCAGGTGTGCTGAAACATTTCCCTGCAGCCAGGGACAGCAAATGAGAGAATGGGTGGGAGCAGCACTGACCAGCAGGGATTTTCCCCAGGGAGGAGGTGGACACTCAAGACCTGGGTGAGTGACACAGGACAAAGCCTTGCTCCCCATTTCCTCCTGCCTGTGGAGGGATGTGCTGAGTGAAAACAAAGGCAATGAGAGCCCCAGTGAGCAGGAGTGAGGGTGTGAGTATGGAGGGGCTCTGAGGGATGAAAATCCCTCAGCAAATAACGAGACTTGTACATTGGTTCTACTTAATAAAAAATATGTAAATAAATTAACGTTTCCTGCTGTATAATTTGTTCAGCATTTCTCTCTTGCACCATCAAGCAAATCTTGGCAAGGCAGCTCACCCCTCCAGTGGGCAATACAGCTCCATAATAGGAGTGTTTGCTATTTTGTCACACCTTTATTTGGCTGAGGAACAATGCCTCTCAGGAGAGCAGAGCAATTTCCACCAGCTCTGCCTCCTGCCAGTTCCCCTGCCTGGGGAAAACATGACAGCCCAATTTGGCACCAGGGACAACATGGCTGATGTCAAAAAGATGAGTCTTCCTGAGGAAAATCTCCTTTTTAAGTCGTTCTTGTTGGAAGACAACATGCTGCTAGGATGTTTTGTTGTCTGAAGGACTTCTCTCCTCCCAGCTATTTGAACCCCCAGCTCCAGATAATTTTAGCTACTCAGGGGAAATCTTTTTGCTTTCACCCAAACAATAGAGCACAAGGCATTTTCTACAGAAACACCATGACAAAGCCCCCAGTTGCTGTAGAGGCACAAAGGTGCTTGGATTAATCATTGGAACAACACGGAAGATGAATTTACCACGGTTTTGTAAGATAGATGCTTAAAAAAATATAATCCAAGCATACTTGTTTCAAGTACCTCAGAAGATGAGAAAATTCAGTGCATCTGGCAGCAGCTACCACTTAATTTCTGTCATTTAATCTCATTGAGGTGCATTATGTCAAATAATTACCTTAATGAAGGCTTTAATGGAAGAAGGGAGGAAAATAATAGACATGCTTCGAAGAAATGAAGCTGTGAAGTTGCTTAGTTTTTAACCTGGCAGGGATTTATCTCCCTCTCCTCTGGCTCCTGCCCTTACAGAGGTGTCCAATCTGCCTCTCTAGCAAAAATAACACATTTCAGATGCTGCCCAAGTGATGCATTTATTAATTCAGATACAATAACATCATTTCTGAGTTTGAAACAACCCAGCATTTAAAACAATGAAATCCAGCCACTAACCCAGCACTGCCAAGGGACCATTAAGACATGTCCCCAGTTCCACATTTATGTGTCATTTAAATCCCTCCAGGATGGTGACCCTACCACTGCCCTGGGCAGCCTGTGCCAGTGCTTGGTAAACCTTGAAGTATTTTTTCCCAATATCAAATCTAAACCTCTCCTGGCACAACTTGAGGCTGTTTCCTCTCATCCTATCACTTCTTACTTTGCAAGAGAGATCGACATCCCAATTGACCCTTATTGACTGTTCTCATTCTCTTCTGAGGTCCTGCAGCTATTTTATTCATATTTTATTTTGAACAGCCATTTTGAAGAGAATTTGTAAAGCCCTCATGTGCTGATTTCCACCACCCATGCCCACGATGTGACTCTCATGGTCATATTGATCTTGAATTTACTTCAGCAGGTTGAAGTGACACTTTCTTTGGTGAATAAACTATCTTCTAAATTTTTCTGGTCTACCCAGATTTCTGTGCACAAAACCTGAAAGAAAAACTAAATGAAAATTAAATTAATCAAGCCAAATGACTTTCCCTTTTTGTTGTCTTAAGGTATAACTTAAGAAAGAAACAAACAAAATGTGTACTTCTTCCACTACAGATGTGGTGGAGAAGGTAAATGAGCTCCTCTCTGACCCCAACTCCCATTTATTTCTCAGTTAGCCTTGCTGCAAATATGCAACAGGTGACTCCAGACCTTGTAGATATTAAAAAAAAAGGAAAAATTAGTCAAATTTCCTCAAATTAATGCAAAACCAACTTTTTTTTTAAAGTTTTCTCAGTTTCTTTTTTACTATTTTTTCCCCAAGCTCCAAACACTTCCCTAACTCTGGAAAATTAAACATGTGATCCTGTGACAGAAGCCTGTGCTGTGGTATCAGACATCCACCTGACTTCCCAAAGCAGCCTTCACAGAGTTCTGCTCCTTCCTGTGCCTCCTGGACAGTTTCCTGTACAGGTGGAGCACTCTCTTCTCCTCCCAGCTCTGGAAGAAGGAGGCGGCGATTCCGCGGCACAGGCGCCGTGCGTAGGTTTCCAGGAACACGGTGGCATAGAGGATGCAGAAGAGCAGCCCCACAACGAGCAGCACAGAGGGGTTGGGAGGTGTGGGGGGGCTGATCCTGCAGCGGGCAGAGCTGAAGATCAGATCATAGTGGTAGATCCTGTTGAAGTCCCCGAGCAGCACTTCCTCAGGACGATGCCGGAGAAGTTTGAATATAAATGGCACGATTCCTATTTTAGCCTGAAATAAGGAGAGTTAAAATGTAAATGGGGTATGAAGAAACCAAAATCAACTGATTACTACAGAAACATCTGCCTGGGGGTGTGGAATCACTGTTACAGCACTAGGAGAAGGACACTGAAGGGTGTGATCACTTCAGGCTGAGTAACAGTGCAACGTGTAGGCACTGAGCACTGGGCAGGGTGAGAGCCAGTCCTATCTGTCATCTTCATCCACTGGAACAGACAGCATAACAGGCATTCCCTGTATGAGATTTATGGGGGAAGACATCATCCAGACCATGGTATTAGTGGCTGAATATCTGAATATTAGAGGCTTTTTCTAAGCCCTGACTATCTTCCTGTAAATCCATCATAAGCAGGTATCTGCAGTAAGGATCCTGGGCTGGGAAAGGAGGCAGGCTGTGTGGCAGAAGAGGGAAGTTAAAACACCAAGCCAAAGAATATTGAATTAGAAACTGGGGAGGTTTGTGGAAAGGATTGCAGTGGGCAATAGCAAAGCCAGCAAGCAGGGATTTCTACTGAAGAAAGCCTGTGCAATAGGATGAGGAGACATTCTCAGTGTTCATCAGCTGCTTCCTTCCTGTTGGACTTGCACCCACTCTGCAGTGGGGGCACAGTGTCCAAGGGACTCCCATTCCTCCTCCTTGCTTAGGGAAGGGGCCTGGAGACACAGGGACATCTGACTGCCTGGGGCTAGCAGTGTCTTTGCAGCATGAGGCACTATTTTCTCCCCTCCAAGCTCCCAAGGGGCTATAACTTGGAGAATGTGTCTGCTGCCATTTGATGCACTGGGAGGAGCAGCTGAGGTTTTGCCACTTCCTCCTTCCCCAAAGCCTGTTGCTCATTCCTCTGGCTGCTGGGGAGGGAAGTCAGGATTGATTACAAAGACTGCAATCCCCACCACCCTCTCCCTGAAGTGACACAGTGTCCCCACACAGGGCAGGGCAGGGCAGGAGACCCCAGCACTCACCTTGTATTTGATGCCGAGAGTGATGGGCACGGTGGAGAACTGAGCTGCCTTCCTCACCGCCGTGTCTGCCACGCTGAACGCAAAGTGGTCCATGGCCACCACCACCAGCATCAGCATCAGGGCCACGGTGACCAGCATGGCTTGCACCAGGCACAGCCCCACTTCTTTCCTGGACAGCTTCAAACCTGTTGGTCGGATGAGTTTTTTGGATGAGCCCACCAGGAGGTGAGCTGCTCTTCTGTCCGCAGCTAAACATTCCAGCTTCTTGGTGATGTAAAAATTGTCAAAGCGAAGGTTGGTGAGATAATTCTTCAAATACCAGGTGGACTCAAAACAGAGATAGAGCATGAAGAAACCAGCAGCCAGTCTGTTGGCTACTCGTACAGAGTCTTTGACCAGTACCTCAACAGACAAGAACTCTCTGCTAATTTTTTCACCAGCAAGGTGCATTTTTTGGTAAATCAAGGACCTGTTCTGAAGCAATGAAAAGCGAAAATGTCCATTCATAGGCTTTGAAAGGGAATGAGTGTTTTCTTGGAGTGCATCCCCAAACTCCCAGGAAACTTTCTCTAGCAGGGCAGTTGAGTTCAGAAGGCTGTCAGAGGAATTCTTGCAGATGCACTGAATAATCTGCAGTATGGTTTTAATGTTGCTTATGATGTTGGGAGTTATGTTCACCACTGCAATCATGAGGCAGGTCGAGAAGAGAAGCTTCCGGCCCTGCTTGGTGCCCAACGTGGGCATGATCATGCTGAAGACACAACGGGCAGGATGCACCAAAAAGAGAGTCAGGAGAAGGAGCAGACTGAAGGAGATGGCCACGGCAACGGAGAGGTGCCAGGAGTATTCCAGGGAAGCAAACATCCAGTTGTAAAAGAGGCCTCCTATCACTGCTGTAATGCAGGAACACTGCAGAAACAAGGCCCACAGCTCTCTGCCATCTCCTGGGACAGGTTTGGAGTAAATCCACCACAGGTCTGCCATAGTTCTGCGCATCTTTGGAAACAGAAAGTCTTCACAGTAAACACGGGCTCTCATCCTGGAAAAACAAGTACCTGGGTGTTAGCAGAGGAGGTTCATAAACACTGATTAGAGGGCTTTCTTGAGATGATCATTTATGGGGTTTTACACTGTCTTCCTCTGGGTGCCTCTGGTCTCACCCTCTACTTCCCTGCTAACTTCCCTGAGTAGCTGGGGCTGAGATCTCCCCTGGAAGCAGTAGGACAGGGAAGTTCAAGGGGTTTATTGAAAAATAAATACTAAGTACTATGCAACTGTTCCTCTATTAATGCAAGTACAGGAAAACATTGTGTAATTCTATAAAAAACATAATAGAGTCCTTCTGAGGGGTCACCTCATTGGCAGTAGTTGAGGCTTTAGTGCTTATTTAGAGGGTGTTGGAGGGAGAAAGAGGAGGCTACTGGCTTCTGTGGAAATTGTTAGACCAGATCTGTATTTCAAAGGTGTTACATGGACAAAAGGCAGTGCTCTCCCTGCCTCTTAAGAGGAGGCCAAACACAAATCTACGTGTTTAAGGGTGACAAACAGAGTAAACAGTTTCACACTGAAGCTGCAGTGCCAGAAGAAGTCTCCAAAGACAAGAATTTGGCCACTACAGTTAGGATGAAATGTCCCATAAAGCTATTCAAATGTCTAATGGAAACAAACTTTTGGGAAAGAATATAATGTCTCAGGCCTCACATCTGGAGTGACTCTTCAGAAACCAGAAAACCTGGAGGGGAGCAGAGCCTGTTCCAAGGGTTAAACTCAGCCAGGCAATCCCTGTCTCCCACTGCTGGACAGCAGACTCAGCTATCCTTTGAGGGACAATTTTAAGTAGGAAAGGGGGTTTTCTGTGAAAAAGCCACACAATAGCTATCAAGACAGAGGGGAAGAGAGGGAATAAAGCTGACTCTACATACCCAGTGGCAGTGAGGTGCCCCAGACTTGCCCGAAAACTCTCCATATTCCAGTGCCTTATTGCTCTGAGGGAGGATCCCGGATGTGGCTGTTGGGAGAGGCAGGGTAGGAAACCAAGGCAGCACCAGAGAACCAGGACTCAAAACCCAGAATGTTTTAAGGCAATTCAGATCAGCAACACTGACAATCCCTGAAATGTGCAAAACCTGGTGAGCGAAGCCCAGGGAATACCAGCACTACAGAACAGTGCCAGGATGCACAGCACTGCCCAGGCTTTACACTTTTTCTGGTCTTACCCTTATTGCAGAGAAGGCTTATTTAAATGACACATAGGTGAAAAAAAATGAGTCAATGACACATGGGCTGACAAAGATGGAACAAGGATCCTGGAACCTGGGGTGTCATCATTCCATGTGGGGAAATCAAATGACTACTCCTCACACTGCCCACCAGCAAGCAGTGAGCAAGGCTGGCATCTCTCTTAGGGCAAAAGGGACCTTTTCCTCTTTCAGACATCAGTCATGGCACAAAAGGCACAGCAGGATCCAGCAACCCAGTTGGTAACTGCTCATCTGTTCTGATGGGCTGCTGCTCCCTGCTGAAACTGTGTGCAGAGTTCACAAATGGCTTCAAGGCTTATCTCACAGTCCTAGCAGAGGAAGAGGAAGTTTCAATCTTGAACCTTTCTGAATTCTCAATAGCCAGCAAATCCACTGCAGAGAAAACCCAGCCACAGTCAGGATTCCCAGACTGTTGAGAAGCTCCCAGATGCACAGGCCAGGATGTGCAGTCCCCAAGGGCCCAACTTGCCTGGCTCCCAGGATGTGCCCAGCAGAGCTCCAGCCACCAAACCTGCTCCCTGGAGATGAGGACCAACCACAGTGTTTGCTCCTCAGTCATGAGCTCGGGGGTTACAGGAGCCTTCCCTGGCTCCCACCAAACCTGCCCCGTGGCCAGATGCTCTCATGCTAAGCCACCATTTGTGGGCAAAGGTGACACAGCTCACCCAGCTGCCACCGAGCCCATCCCTTGTGGGGACCTGCTGTCCCAAGCCAAGCCCTCCCACCAGCTGGGAACTGCTGGGCCCCCGGGATGTTCTCATGCTCCCCTGGGTGGGAAAGGGCAAAGGGCTCAAGGTCAGCCCTGTCCCAGCCACCCCTGGGGACAAAGCACGTGTGGCTCTGCCCTCCAGAGAAAGGTGGGGGAGCAGCACCTTCCCCAGGGGACATGGCTGGATCCCACAGCAGTGAAATGACACATAGGTGAAGGAATGACGAGCACAGCAGGCAGAGCAAACCTCTGCCTGCTTCCTCTGCCCTTCCTGCAGGCACCAGCTCCCTTGTGCCCTTGCTCCACTCAACAGCTCTGCTTTATAGCTGAGGGTTTTGTTTTTCCTGTGTGGCTGGTGGAGCAAAGCTTTCCTCCTGGTGCCCCGGAACACAGGGGCCAGATGAGAAACCCTGCCTGGCTCCAGCCGGGAAGAGGCACCAGCCAGGCGGGCAGGAAAGAAAGTGCTGTTTGTTTGGAGCATCCATAGCAATTGCTTGCACAGGCCATGAATTAGGTCTTTAATTCAATGTGCACACTAGAAGGGACTAACCCAAAAGACCCATAGCTGGATCCTGCAAGGCTCATCAGCTTCTTCTACGACTAAACTCCTTTCTTGCTCTACTTCAGAGTGAACTGGTATTAGCATCAGCCCCTGGGACCCCTTCCAGGCTACACAGGCAGCTTTCTGGGGCAGAAAAAGAAATAAATTTAGCAATAGGCTATAAAGAACAAAAACCTCTCTAGTCCACAATATCGTGGTGTTTCTGAGTCTGCTACACCATCTGGCAAAGGCACCTGAGGTCTGTGGGGACACTGAGCAGTAACTCTGGCAGCACCAAGAAGTGTTTGTTTGCAGTTATACTTAGATTTTTTCCTCTGGCTCTACTCAAAACTGTTGTCTGCAGGACCTACAACAAGGGCAGAAATCTGGGGAAACTTCCATTTTATACCATGAACAACCTGTAAATGAGCTAGAAACCTAAATGCCTAACCTTCCCCAGAATACAATGAACAAGCTTACTTTGCCAAAAAAAAAACAAACAAAAAACAACCCAACAAACAAAACACAGCAGCAAAAAACCCAAATACCAGCGTGTGTGTTCATAGGGATACCTGGGAGGTGAAGGCTGGGAGCGGGAAGGGGGCAGGACTGGGACACGGGAAAGGCAGGACCATGCATGGCAGTGAAACAACTGTGACATCTTGTGGTCACACTCTGCTCAAGGACCCTGAGGTCTGGCTCATTTTGGTTCTGCAAAAAAATACTCTGTGGTTGGGAGATAAGAGAAAGAGCAATGCTGTGTCCTCCCAGGATGCTCCAAGGTGCCTTTTCCCACCCTGTGTCATTTCCAGATGGTATAAAAGGAATTTGCTTTCTTGACAAGCTTCAGTCTCTGCAGAGCCCAAGCTCTAAAATTTTATAACATCGCTGATTTTGACTTTTTAGCACTACAGGAGGAACCTGAGCCCCACATGCCTGTGAGCAGCTTGCTGGAACTGTGAGACAGCAGAGGATTCCTTTGCCAGGAAGCAGAGCCTGGCTTTACCTTTACTAGGGATGAGCACTGAGCTTGTACCCACCAGGACAGGGGTTTTAAACTCGGTTCTGAGTTTAGACTGCAGTGTTTGGGGTGGGCCTGTGCCAAGACACCTGCAGGTTCAACCTGTGGTGACAGTGTCACCTTGTCATGGTGACAGGGATGGGAGGGGGTGCAACGCTGTACCCCAGGCAGAGGGTGGGGTAAATGAACATTACAGCTTAAGAAAATGGCTGGAGAAAGATGAATGAAGGGCTAAAATATAATTCTTTAAGTCTGAAGATAATTCTCCATGGCAGTATCATCAGCACCTGTTGATCACATTATTCTGCCCATTTGAGAAACTGAGGGTATGGGAAAGGTTAACTAATTGGAGTGGTTCTTTGTTTGTTAAAATCACTTGCAAATGAATGACTTACAGTAACACAGAGCCAGGTTATGTTTCCTTAGGTTACTACTATAGAAATATAGGAAAATCCCAGCAATATCCTTTATGAGGGATGAATACAATAAGGAAACCAAGGCTATCTGACCTGTAATAGCTGAATTCCCTATCATGCTGGACTTTCATTTGTTTCACGACTCTTTCCATACCTCTCCTGAAATTCCAGCATTGCTGCTGAGTGCAAACTGAGGAGCACAGCTCTGGAATAGCTGTAAGGACCCACAGAGCAGCTCCTCCGTGTGAACAGTTTGTAAAGCAACTCGAATGCTTCTGGGATAAAAGACAACGACGAAATGCTTTCCTACTATAAATAAACCAAAATTATTTTCCTCCCAGTGTCTCAGGAGAACATATGGATGTTAGTCCAGGACTAGATGAGGAACATCAAAGGAGTAAAGCAGAGATATTCTGGATGTTGAATTTCAATGAGTGGCATTTCCTGTTAATTAAAATTCACAAGGAGGCTGCTAATGTGAATGGCTTTTGTGATGGTTGTTGGATTTTTACATTCCTAGTGAAATGGTGCATAGGAAAGCAAAATTCCTTTAAAATAACACAGTCAAAGTTATAGAAGGTTACTATAGCACTTGAAATACCCTTTCCTGGGAATGTTCATATCTCTACACATATCACAAACCCTTCAAGACTAATGGGGTTGACTAGCCATTAAAAGCTGCTTTTGGCAAATCTTAGTACTAGCAGCAGCAAATGGAATCAGAAATTATTCATGCAGGCCTGTTCACCTTTGAACCCCAGAAAGACTAAATCTTAAAATCTCTGCTTAAAAAAAAAATTAAACTCAAGCATGCCAGACTAGTCCTACTCTCACAGAGGTCTGGGTATAAAAGAGCAGAATTAGGTAATGCTGTTGTCCACATGCTTTAAATCAGATCCTCTGGGGAGCTCTGGGAAACACAGGGGCTGCAGATAGAGTTGGCAAACAGGTCTTGGATCCTTAAAGAGGTTTAGGATCCAGGTGCTTCTTACACCTTTCCCAGGTGTGCCAAGGCCTTGTTGTGGGCCTTGGGTAAGTCACTGGTCCCCTCTCTGCCTCAGTTTCTCATGTTGGCACAGAGATCACAACCCTGTCCTGGCTGCATTTGTGAAATACTTCCTGATCCCTGGATAGACAGTGCCACAGGCATGCCAGGACAATGGAAGTGATTTTTGGAGATTACTACATAAACTCTGTAGTCTCAGCTCTGCTTTCAAGCCAAAGAAAACTGGATTCGGTCACCTAGGATGCACCAAGTCAGAGCTGAGACCATAAACAAACCTGTGACCCCAACACCTGCGAGGGAGCTGGACTGGATGTTACCCTTTGGAGCTGGATGATCCCAGAGCCTTTGCTGCCTGTCCTCCAGGCTGCAGGGACAGAGGCAGCTCTGTGGCCCTGGCTGACCAGGATCCCCTGCAGCAGCAGCGGCTCAGGGCAGTGGGACCGTGGGGCTCCTTCCTGTGGCACAGCCTGTTCCCTATTCCCTGTTTGTTCCCTTTTCCCTGTTCCCTGGCCTGGGACAGCAATCCCGTGCTGTTCATGGACAGCTGGTTGAGAAAGCAAACTGCAGGGAGCAATTTTCCCTTCCCATTCAGCCCATCTTTGCTAAGGCATGACGAGGAGCATCCAAGCAGAACGACAGTGCCCAAACCCAGCACAGCCAAGCAGACAGGGATTTGGGGTATGCTCAAAGGCTCTTTAGCAGAGCAGCCTGGAGATGCTGGGCCAGGGATTTTCCCATGGCTCCACTGTTTAGCAGGACTGCACTGCCCTCCTGCTCCTCCTGGGGAGCCACTGCCCAAACCAGGGATGAAGCTGGAGCAGGGGGAGGCTTGGGCTTTGTTTTTCTCCCCTCACACTATAGAGCAAACAGGACCATGTAACGTGCTAACCAATGTGCTTTATTTTAAGTTTTCCACAATCATTAAGGATTTTGTTTGAACATTGAGGATTTTGTTTTAAAACTTGATTGATCAAAGTTCCACATTCAATTGGTTTTGGCGATTTCAGTTCAAACCCCTCGAGTTGCCACCTGCCACATCACCCCAAGGTGACCCCTGCAGCAGCAGCAGCAGCTGTGGCTGGTGAACATCTCCCTGCCAGCTCTCCTACCTGGCCCCGGGGGTTACCAGCAGCACAGGAGCAGGGGGATGCACCGGATCCCTACCCCGGGCCAGTTCATCTTGTCAGCTCCACCAGTTTACATTGTCAGAGAAACCAGTCCCAGCACAGGGATCCAGTCATTCACCTTCCATAAAACAAGAATCAGATCCTTTATCATTCAATCATCTATTTCAATGACTGATGATTTAAGTTTAATATTTTATATTCTTACAGAAAATAAAAATAAAAATAATTGGATAAAATGGTGATTAAAATCACAGTCAATTTGCAATGCTTTCATTGAAAGTACCCAAGCAATCTGATTTAAAAATACGTTAAGAATCAAAGCCTATTTTTTAAGAAATGTCAATAATATTCCAATGCAACTTGTCCACTGACCTGTGACTCAGTGGGTCATTTGTGAGTGAGTCAATCTCACAACCTAAGACTGGCCACAGTTACCAACGGTGAAACACCACCGATGTCCAAGGTTACGTCAGGCATTAATTTGGTCCTGAACCCCAGCCGTGTACTCAGTGCAAAGAACCAGGCAGCAATCGCTGTCCCAGGCTTCAAAACATTGAACATGTTTGGAAACAAACTGTGGCCTTCCAGTTTCCAAAGCATGGAGCAATGCACCGAGTCCTACCGACACATCTCCTGAGTCATCCCTTCACACACAAACCTGAAGAAATGGTCTTCATCCTCCATGAGAGAGTTACTCATGAGGTGGCAAGGAGACCCCAGCCTTACACCCTGCCAGAAGCACCCGGCCACGCCGCCTTCTCCCCGGCCAGATTCTGATACACTCACTCACATTGGGTTGCACATAAATAATCCAGTTGCCTCCACCCTGTTGCCAGGGCTGCTTTCCAAAACGAGGTAGGGTATCAGAAGCCCGAGCAGCAAGGCTCATCAGCTCTTAAGTGGGGACAGGCATCTACCCAAAGATGCTCCGTGCTTACAGGTTGTCCAGTTAACAACCACCTGTGACAGAAGGACTCTGGGAGAGTCGGATTTGTACCTGCAAAAGGTGGGGAAAGATCTCCAAAGAAAATAACAAATGGATGTTGTGTGAATTCTGTGACCAGAATTCCTAAAAATAAAATTAAACCAGAAGGTCCCACACAGTGTGAGTGGCCACGTGGCTTTTCCTCCTGTGCAAACTCTGACGATTCCAGTGCCCCAGTCCTAAGTGAGTGAGTCCTTCCCCGGAGGTGGCTTTGTTCATATTTTATTTAGTGCACTTAAAGTGACATTTTCTACAGCTGTCACAAGTGAGGTGGCATTTTCTGCATGGATGTTGGCCCATGCAGGGAAGGTCCCCAGCTGGAAGATGCTCTTGGCCCATGTGTTCATAGCCAAGCTAAGAAGCAGAACTCCCATAAGATTCATGAGCAACCCAGTTCTTGCCTACAAAAGAAATACAAAGACAGCTGTTGAGTTTAGACTGGACATCTACAGCATGTGAAGCACGAAGCTATTTGAATGCAAACATTATAAAAATGGAAGGCTTAATTGCTGTTAATATTAGCAACATTTTAAGCAGGCTTAAAGCCACAAAGGCCATTCTGCAGCTGCTTACCAAGCTTTGATCTATCAAAAACATTAACATCTGTTTAGCCTCAGGAATGTGAGCAGGAACTAGGACTAAGCCTAATTTTACTCATAAGCTTTATTTCACTGAGATGGGGAAATTTTCCTGCAACCAGAAACCTATGAAAGTTGAGCTGTTGACATTAGAGAAACAGGACAAGGGGCTGGGGGATGCTGACCACATTCAAGACCACTTTTGTCACCATTTGGAGCCATGGTGGCTCCAAATTTCAACTTCATACAAGCTCCTTCCATCCTGTGCGTTCAAACACTGTTGAGAACAGTATCAGACTTCTGTCTTCTCATTTTACTACATATTGAGTACTACCAGTACATAAAAATACCTTCTTTAAACACTCAGGCTGATTGCTTTCATCATTTTATGTACCTAAAGGAACTTACCATATCCTTGACCATCAAATGTCCAGAGGAAAATGCAATTGAGTTGGGAGGTGTTGAGACTGGCAACATGAATGCATAGGAGCATCCTATAGTTCCTGGTATCATTAAATAGAGGGGATTCACTTTCAGACGAATGGCCTGGAAAACCAGAAAGGAACAGAAATTGGACCTTGGGGATTTGAGCTGCCAGCACATGAACCAAAGGATACAAATAGCCAGTGTGCTGTGCACAGCCCTATCCCACACTCTGTAATAAATTATCACATTTCTCACAACAAAGTCTGAAGGATTATTATCCTTCAGTGCCCACGTTATGCTACAGGACTTGTTGCTCCCAAGGGTTTTGAAGAGCCTGAAGCCCAGGAGCAGGAAAACTCACCAATGCCTGTCCCAGCACAGACCAACACAAACCCACCCACCCAAGGGGCAGGGCAAGGAGGGGGCAGAGGAGGAGCTGCTCTTGCCATGGGATGGCCTTACCAGCTCTGCCAAGACAGGCAGAAAGATGATAATAGTGGCAGTGTTGCTGGCGAACTCCGTGAACAAGGCGATGACAACCGTGATGAGGATGACAGCCACGGGAGGTGGCACTCCCTCCAAGGGATGCAGGCGGCCTCCTATCCACACAGACAAGCCAGACTCCTGCAGAAGGGAGAGTAAAAACAGGACTCATCCTCCTGCCTCCCTGCAGAGGAACTGCTCCTCTCCTAGAACTTGTCCTCAGGGTGTCTCACAGCAAGCAGGTCGCAAGGAGTTGTAGCCTCCTTAGATATCTGCTGTGTATTGTTGTCACTTGGAGTTGGCAAATATGTCCTTTGAGTGTGATGACTCCGTTGATACAAGTTTTCCAAAGCCAAATGAGAACACCAAGTGACACCCTGATAAGATCCAACCCTGGTGGGTAGGATGATGCCACATGGCATCTGCTGTGGGCCTCACCTCACAGCCCTTGGCCATGGCAAAGCCTCCTCCAAGCAGCAGGATGATGTTCCAGGGCACTGTCTCTTGGGCCTTCCTCCAAGTCAGCAAGGGCTGGGTCTCTGTGTTTGGTGCTGGACAAAGAGGAAAGGCCTGTGTCAAACACCCACCCAAAGAGAAGCATCAGTCATCACCTGACTGAATGATACCACGAGTCTGACAGCAGTGCTGGAACTCACTGACCATGAGCTGCTGATCAAATACACACATGGAGTGTCTTGAGTTAGCCAGCTAAAGGAACATTTAACTTAGTATCAGATATTAAAAAAAAAACCCAACATTCTAGCAATAAAGTTTTCTTTGAGGCTTTCTTGATTTAATATTTAATATCAAGTTAATTTTCTCTCTGTTACAGACATAAACATTGTCTTCAACAGATGGGGGTCCATATAGAAGAAGGAAATATTCTGCCATTTGAATTACAAAGATGTTATTAATTTTCCATTTGTCATTCAGCAGCCAGTGAGTTTTACAGCAGAGAGCTCATCTCCCCTAAAAGCCATTTCTTAATACGTGATAAAGTGAGCTCTGTTCTGTGGAAGGATGCACTAATGGGACTGAAATTTTCTGTTGAAAAAGGGCACATATTTTATCCACAGGAGGCCTGATTAAACATCTTCCTGTGTATGGACAACACAACAAACGTGCATAACTCAGAGCAGCTGCTATTTTGTTCCCACAGACCCCAGGCAATGCTCCATCATCCACAAAGGGCCTTCATCAGCTCCTTCTCCCCATTCAGATCATCTCTTATTCCAAGCAGTTTATGAATTAAAATTTGTATTTCATTGCTTCTCAAGAGGACCAACCGAAGACTTCAAAATCTGCTTTTGAGAGTTTGAGCTTTAGGAGTTCAAATTCTAAATTATTCTAGAAACTGAGGAAGAGCACCTATATCTGAGAAAGGACAACTAGCCCAGCTCTGCCCTCTCAGAGGTCCATGCTCCCCTCAAAGGACAGGAGCTGTTGGGAAATCAGACACCAAAGCTCTGTTCCTCCATCAGGTCTGCTGTGGTAACTGAACACCAATTTCAGGTCACTTCATCCCACCATGGCATCAACCCTGACAGCTACAGTAGAAATTGAGCCATTCCTGCCATCAGCAGCAGGGCAGTGACTGCTGGTACTAAGAGGGAAAAAAAAAAAAAAGAAAAAAAAAAGAAAGAAAGAAAAAAAAAAAGCAAAAAAAAAAGCTTCTCTAGGATCAAATGGCACCTTCAAGCAAGACTGCTCCACACAGCTCCACACTGCAGCTCCAACACAGGCAAGCACAGAGTCCCTGCCTGCAGGGGTCTCCTACTCACCTTTCAAGTCAAACCACCACCTGAAGGAAGGTTTTTGTGAAGGGAAGAAGAACAGTATAATCACAATGGTGATTCCTGTGACCGCATCTGAGATAAACCTGTCCAAAAGCAGCAGAAACACTTGTAAGAAGCACAAGCCTGTAGAATTACAAAGTTTATGAGAACAGGGATTTGCCAAAGAAGATTACAAGTTTCCGTCAGGTTTGAACAATGCTGGTTGTTCACAGTTCTTTTCTTTTTTAATTCCCTGCCGAGCTACATTTCTACCATGGGCTGTGAACCCCCAGAAAAGCTGCCCTACAAAAGCAAAAACCAAGATCTAATCCCCTCCACAGTGATGTTCTGGTTTTCTGATTGCAGAGTTATAAGGACAAGTTTCCTGAGCCTATTTCAGGGAGGAAGAGAGACAGAGCCCAAACCATCTTACTTATATGAGCTCTTTGCAAAATGCTCAAACTCTTGGGTGAAAGGCAGGCTCCATCCAGTAAAAAGCTTGAGCATGTGTTAGATTTAAAGACCTATTAACTGATGAGGAAAAGGTCCATAACTACTTTGTTATACTAAAGAAACATTTATCAAACTAGGATTTTATTTGAAAAAAACACAAAACAATGAAGGTCTCTTCTTTTAAGAAATGACAACGCCCTCTCTGAGCTGTAACATTCCCTAACTGCTGTATCTACTCATCTTCACAAGGTATGGTTGTCACAGGAGACACAAACTTGGCAAACAGACAGGATAGCACTTGGAATCAGCTCCTGCCATCTCTCTTCAGTGCTCAGACCACTGGTGAAATCAGAGGGTTGCCTAAAGAACTCAGTATTTCACTGTAAATATATCTATAAACAGCATTCCCAACATTAAATCCTAGGGATGACCTCAAACAGACACATCACAACTTCCCATTAGCTTCATGCACCTCCTCTAGGAGAGAGAAAATGCAAGGTTGGCTCTGCTACTTGATGCTCAGTAAATTTATTCCAGGAAATCTGAGTAACAGTGTTAAGCAACACAATCAGAAACTCAGGAATGTCAATGACTTGGAAATGTTACTGCAAAATGGCAGAGTGGAATGAAAATGAAGTCTTACCCTGGTGCAAACAAGCTTGCCCAGCCTGGAATGAATTTGGGATCCCTGGAGAACAGCATGATTGCAAACATGCAGAAGAAGAAGAAAATTGCCTGTTCTGCAAACCTGAAATGAAAAGAAATGAGGTTAAAATGCTGATGTGCTGAAGGGGTGGATCCAAGCTAGGACAAGCATCCAGCTCCTGCTGCAGCATCTTGGCTGAGAAGTGAGGCTGATTTTCTAAAAACAGCTACAGGGAAACACTGGGACAGATTGTAAATCTATTTGCAAATACTGGTGTTTGCCAGCAATACTCTCTCATTGGAAGACATTGAGGAGAGGCAAGATGGAGAGCAGGAATGGCACAAGAGTGGGATGCAAGGCTGACCCTCTGGGTGTGGCAGAGAGGAAGGGCCAAGCAGCTCCTCATGGTCATTCCTCTGCCCATGTCCCTCCAGGACACCAGCCAGGGATGGTGGCACTGCAGCTCAAGCAATACAAAAGGATGATTGAGATTCAAACCATACATGAGACAGCAGGAACAAATTCCTCCAAGGTCAAAATCTAAACACTGTCCCTTAGACACATGACAAGCAGCAGGGTAAAAGGTAATAGCATTCACTAAGTATCTAGTGGAGTTAAGGTTTAACCAAGGTTTAAGATGATGCCTCAAAATTCTATTTAAAATCTCTCTGAGCACAAGCAAGGGCATATAAGCCCTTGGGAAGAAGCTGCTTGAGCTGATTTTTAGTTATGGGGTTGCTAATCAAATTGGTAGAGCTCAGCTTAATGGACTTTCCCACTCCTAGATCTCAAAGTGGGACTTTGATTCTTTCAGAGACATTTTGCAGGCTGCTCGATAATGTACTGAATGGAACAAATAAACCAATTTCTTTCATTTACAGCACAGGCACAGAGAGCTGTCTTTGAAGAACCACTCCATGTTCCACACAACAGAAATAATTACAATGTCGATAGCATGGCACAAACATCACTGGATATTCACAGCATTGCCCTGAGTATGAAAACATTATTTTACAGATGGGGAAACACAGACCATTTAAGGATAAACCCTACAGTTTCAACAGTCTTCAGTAGTCTTGGCTGCCCAGAATATCAGTGGATGGTTGGACATATGCAGGGTTGGATTTCTGGAGATTCTCAGCTTTTCCCGCTTCCCCCCATATTTTTGGCATTTCTCAGAAGTCTAAAACTCTTTCTTTCACCTGGTGCCTTATTCCAAAATATAATCCCCATCACTGTAGTTTCTACCAGCTTTTACTTTCCTCACTTGACTAGCATAGTTGAGGGAATTATTCAGAAAAAAAAAAAATTGTTCCATGGCATGGATCTGACTTCTTTCTGTATACTTTCTCTGAGCTTTAAGATTTCTAAAAGTATATGCACAATCCATATGATTCATATCCACAATATGATTCACCAGCCTTCTCAGCAAATGCCTCCTGCTTTGCAGGACAGGTATGCACAAACCCTTGAAATCCAGCCTGTGTGGGTTAGCACCTAACACACACAGAACTGGGTTTATGTTTATTCCTGGAGTAGAAAAATCATAAAGAGTAATTAAACAACCCAGCATGAATTCCCTCTATAACAAGAATGTTTTTCTTCAGAAGATTTCAGTGCAAGCTGCTGTTTGCAATTCTTCTCACTAGCAAAGGTGAAGGGGCTGGAGCATCCAAAAAGCAAAGTTCAGCAGGTTACAAACAGACTGAGTAGAAATATAATTTTCTTTTAAAAGCTCCATAAGTCCTCCACTCTTAAAACAGGATATTTCCAAACCCACTTAATTTCTTTCCCATTTCTATCCCAGCTTTACAACTCACTTTGTTGGACCCAGTTTCTGATAGTCCTCCTTTATCACCTCCTTGGCTCGGGCTTCTGCATCCACTCTTATATTTGACTTTTTTGTTTTCCAGCCCCTGCCAAGAAACAAAATTATATTTTTACATGCCTCTGACCTAAGTGACACATAGGAAATAATGCATTTTCTACACAGCACATGCAGGACTCAGTGTCCTTCTCCAGCACCAGCTCTTCAAGGTTCAAAGAGCTGCACATCTCAGGCAGCTCAGTTTGTATTATCTTCAGATTATGAAGACTGAAAACGAAAATCTCTGCTGAGATAAAGATAATAAGGCTCTATTTTATATATCCTTTGTATTCATACAAAGGAGACCCTGCAGAGGTGAGGAAGTTTCCTCTCATTTATATTCTGAACTGTTTCCTCCAGCATGGGCTGTGATTGCCAAATGAAAGCCCAACATTGCAGGATTTCCTTGTCTTCCTTCCAAGCAAGTCACCTACTTGGGCAGAATGACTAGGAATGGGGTAACACAGAAAATTAATCTGTCCCTTCATTTTCCAAGTCACTTGTAATTTCCTGGGTGATCCCAGGATGCTGCTGAGGATCAACAAAAAATGTGAGGAATTTCTAAGTGGCCGGGAATGTTAATGTGCTCCTGGCTAAGCCTCTTATCCTGGCTGCACTGGCTGCTCACAGTTTGCTCCTTTGTAGCATGTGCATACAAATGATATATTCATATCTTGCACTTCATCTCCCATCACAGCCCATGACACTGAACCTGGTTTCTAACACTGCCTGTGACCTTGATTAAAGCTACAGCCCCAAATTTCTGTATCAGACACATCTGCCCATCCCCATGGTCCCTGTCCTTCCTTAATTCATTTATTGTTTCAAAGGGTGGCTGGATGTTCTACATAGATGAATGGTTGATCATTCAGAAGCTCCTGCTCTTCAAGTTCCTGGCCCTTTAATTTCTCGGTTTTGGGAGGTGTTATTAACAGCAGCCTCAGCTCAGCCAGCCCACACCTCAGCCTTTTAATGCCTTTGGGATTCAAGCAAAGCCCAGGTGTCCCCCTGCCTGTGCCCTGCTGCAGACACCCAGGACCTGCCCACAGAGAAACCCAGCCACTCTCCCCACGCAGTTACAGCCCAAGCAAGGCTCCTGTGGAGCCTTGGCTGTACTTGAGGAGCTTTGCAGTGTCCTCCACGGGGGAATTCTGGCATCTGTGCTGGCCCAGCTATCCCAATAGAGCCGTGCCTCGTGCTGGGGGACGAGCCAAAGCAAACACAGAGCATCACGTCCCTGAGCTCCACAGCAGCTCTGCCTTTCCCAAAGCTTTGGCCACTTCCCTCACCTGAGGGGCTGGGGATGTGCCATGGGACACGGGAACTCAGGCTCAGCTCTGCACAAGCCCTGGCACACAGTGAGAGCAGCACAGCTCTCAGCAGTGGGAGCTGGCCAAGCATCACACAGCAGCACACAGAGCCTCCTGAGAAGCCCCACCAGCAAGTCAAGGACAAGCCTCTGGCATTTTCTGGATTAAAACTTTCCCATTGATCTTTTTTTCCCTATGTCTGAGACAATGTAAATATTTGGACACCTGTTCTTTTTCCCCTCTCCCCACATTTGCATTTTAAAGTCAAAACAACAATTAAAGACTTTTCTAAATATCACAAATTCTGTATGGTCCCTGGAGGAAGCAAGACTCTGACTTTGGTACCATCACTTGTGAGAGTGTGGAGGGGGAAAAAGTCTCCATGAGCAGCAGAGCAGTGCTGCAATTGCTTTAGGTTGTGCACAGTAAGGGCTTGCATGTGTCCAGCAAAGATTTAGTGGAAAAACATGTTATTGTCAGTTACAGATTAACACCTCGTTGTAAAATTAAGCCCTGTTGTGAAGTAATCTGTTCTAAACCCAGGTTTTTGCCCCAAGAAGAAATCTTGTCTCTTCCATGGGGAACTAAGATTTTATCACAGTCTTCAAAGCTAGATCCTGCTTTTCCTTCTGTCATTAAAAATCTGCCATTTACCCTCCACAGGCCAAGGTCAGGCAGTAAAACAACCTTTAAGTTATACATTTAACTGAATGAATATAATAAATACATACTCTTTACATGTATTTCAGTTGGATAAAGTATATGTAACTATGAGATATTTTTAAAACCTTCCTGTTGTATATCAGCTTTTTAAAAATAGATGAATTGTTATGGGATGGGCCTGCTAGAGTGAGTGCAAATTCCCCCACTCCCTGCTTTCATTTCCCACTTTCCAGGAGATGATCCTGGGTAATATCAGTAGATTTAGGATGAGAAGCATGATGAACACATATTTCATAATGCCAATATAACCAGACTACATATATGTATAGTGAATACCAACATACCTCAGGTTAATTCCTCCATACAGGATGGAGATCCATAGCCATCCCATGAGAAGAAAAATCAGCATTAAAGGAAATGCAAACATAAACCAAGAACCAAAGTTCACCACATCACATTCTGGAAAATAACTAAGCAAATGGGAAAAATCAAGTTAATGCAAGATGGGAAAGCAACCCCTCCATCCATGGGTAAACAAGCATCTGAAATCAGCAGTGAAATATCCCACAAACCTGGACCTGTGCATTTAAAAACTACTCCTGTGTGTGCCTTAGGAGTTAACTGGACCCAGGGACACACTGCCACCCCCATCTCACCCAGCCCAGCTGTGAAAGCCTGCAAGGAAAGATCTGGAAATCTCCCTCCAGTTGGACAATGCCTTCATGCAAATGTTCTCCTGAACATCCAGGATTAAATCCTGCTACAGAAACTGCTGGAGAGTGGGGACATGAACCTGGCAGGGATGCTGCAGTTCCCAGGACAGGCTGTATGTGCTCCTTGTAGAGGTCAGCAAAAGTGAGAAATACCTGTGGGCACCTGGGCTGGCACAAATCTCTGCTCCTATGCACATAGGAGGAATCTTTTATGACTAAGAAAACAGGCCAGAAGTAGTGGGTTCATTATTTTTCTTTCTCCCATACAGCAGTAGCTATAATTGCTCACAAAGCACTACACAGTCTGCTTCATCAAAACAGTTACCAGGTTCATTGTAGGTGTGGAGTCAAGTCCCATTAAATTCAATGGGATTAAAAGCATCAGTGAGGTGAAGCACACATGCTCCAGTTTGGCTGACAGCCTGCCTGGCTATGCTGGAAACCTGCTCATTAAGTCCAAGGTTGGTGCACTCCCTACTTTCGTTTCCCAAAACGTTCTGGAAGGGCATGAATTTTCCAAACCAGCACTCAGCACATTCCTACAGGGATGAAGAACGTGTCTCTGTCTTGCAGGATTTACAGGGATCCCCAGGACAGCCTCCCATACCTCTTCAGCTGTCCCAGAAGGATGAGGTTTGGTGCAGTTCCTGTCAGAGTTGCTGTTCCTCCGATGCTGGCTGCATATGGGATTGAGATGAGGAAACCTTTCCATATGTTTGTTTTGTATTCTTCCTCCTTCTTTAAGTCTGAGAGAGCATCACTGGAAAGCTCCTTCTCCTCTGCCAGATCCTTGCTTTAAAATAGTCCAAAAGAGAATCCGGTGAAAGCCCTGGTTTAAATACAGTGCAACCACTTCAGAGCCTTGACAGAAGGAAAAATTCCCAATTTTTAGAAATCCAAGCTACCAGTGTGCTCAAGGACACCTTAGCAGCTCGGTGCTGCAGAGGGGTCTGCTTGGTGAAGTGCCACATGGGACTGTCAGCCTTGCAGAGGACAGAGCACCCCCAGACCCATCCATAGGAGCTGAGGGTGCCTGTGCCTTGCCCAGCCCCTCAGCAGCTTGTAATACTGAGCATAAGGTCCACAGGACTGCCAAAAGGAAAAAGAACTAAAATTTGATAGATTTGAGGGAAGAAACATCTGTTCCCATGTTCCTGAAAAGATGCTTCCTCCCCATCCTTGTTCTCAAAGCAGGACCATTGCCAGTGTGCAAATCCTGGGGGGTTTTACATCATCAGCTTCACACATTTGATGTTCCTGAGAAAACCAAGGCACAAATCCCCAGCAGGAGACACCCCTGGCTATGATTCCAGAGTGGCTGAAAAAAACCTCTGTAATGACTGGGACATGCAGAGGGATGCTGGACACACAGAGGAGGGTTTTTATCATCAGGCTGCTAGTGACCGGGATGTTTGGTATAATCAAAACATTGCAATGATTGAATTTCAAATTCCTAACACTTGGTCTAGGTCAGGGGATAATTCTCTCTCAACTCTCTAATACAAACTTTATAGTTAACTTACTCCTCAGTACTTGCCAGAAACTGCATCTCAGTTGGTACAGTGTAAAGTTTATTCTGCTGTAAAGATGCTGAAAAAGAAAGATGAGGACTTTAAAACAGTTCAAAGCATCTAGAAAATTCTCCTTGAACCAAACAGAGGGACAGAGGAAACAACTACCATTTTAAAAGAGGGGCTGGGCAAATGAAGGGTGAGCTCACAGCAAGGGCATGGGGTCAGGAGCTCACATCTGGCAGGGATGAAGGAGCCCACCTCATTTGGCCACTGCTCCAGCCCCACCACAGCACCCAGCTTCTCCTCCAACACCAAGGCCCTTGGTCTCTTCACAGCTTCTGCCACAGGTTGGCCTTTGGGATCTTCTAACACAGCCAAGACTGCCAGGGCATCCCTTACCATGTCAGGGGTTTGGGGTAGGTTTTCTTGGGGGAAGATTAACCTTAATCATTTTTAGGAAGGAACACTGTTGGGCCTTGTTGTATCTGTAAGGCAGGTTCCCCAAGGCACAGCAGGAGCACTTCCTGTCACTGAGCTTCATTCCCATGGGGTGAGAATTTTACACCCTGCAGACATCTAGTGCAGTCACCATAAGGCTGTAATTCCTTCTTTAAAGACAACAGTGAGACACATTTGGGGATTAGGTTTTGTACCAGCTCCTTCAAAAGCCACCCTGACAGCAAGGACCATTCCAAGCCCATCATCCTCTCCACAAATGCCAGACCCTGCAGGCTGAGCAGCCAGTCCCAGTACACTGGGAGCTGCACACCACTTGAGCACACCAACCCATGGAAGAACTCAGAAATCAAAAAATGGATCTGCAATACAATCTCTCTCTGTTACCAGACCTGACATTGAGGCTTGTGGCATTTGTGGTCACAGCTTGACCTCCTGAGGCTGGGAGATGTGCTACCAAACCCCATTTCCCATGTTCCTCACAGGACTGGAGCATTTGTGAGTTTTATCCACCTTCAGCCCAGGTGGCCCTTCCCCACCCCTGCTGGCTCTGCTGCCTTTCCTTGCCCTCTCTGTGTGGTTTTGGTTCCAGAGGTTTGTGTGCCTGCACTCTGCAGACAGCCACATATAGAGCCCAATTCCTGGTACTGCCACCCAAGCAATCCCCAAATTTCCTTGCACCCCTTCTTAGCCCAAAACCCAATCCCCTTCCACCCAATATGACCTAGAGAGCAAAGGCATGGAGAGAAGTCAGTGGTCAAAGTCTCTGGACTCACTCAGGTGTGCACCAAAGACGCCGTGCTCGCTCCAGCTCAGTGAGCCAAGGATTTTTGCAATGTCATGTTTTACACATGGCCAATTTACTGAATTGGAGTTAATTGGCTTTTCACACACATGCTGAGCTTTCATCCCAACCTTGCCACGATGCAGGGATGTAATTAGGAGGATGAACATTAACCCATGGCTGACTGTTGGTCCCTCAATGGATTTAGCTCAAAGGCTCTTACACTTCTGTCCCACTGAAGCCCAGTCCTGACTCTGCAAAAACATTTCATTCTACTTCAACATTTTTAATTTTTTTGCCCCTGCTAAGCTCAAACTACCAGTCCATCTGGGCAGGACCATCTGTGAGTTATCTTTCTAGGAAGAATTGCAAAGGTAACCATGCAAAGGAAAGCCAGGCATAGTGCAGAGCTTTTCCTACAAAACTTATAAAAAAGGAAATGAAAATTATTAGAGGTCCATAAGTCAGAAAAGGCCAAAGGTAACAGAGTTTGGACCCAGCTGTGCACACCTCTCACAGAGCAGTATGAGGATTCTGTGGCCATTTCACCAAAATACCTCATATACCTTAGAGGCAGAAATGTTTTTCCTAGAAAATTTTTGGTTTAATGACATTTTTACTGTTTCTAAAAAGTTGAGAAGACCTGAAAAGGACTATTTCCACCCACTGAGGGATGCAGGCAGCAGTGCTGTGGCCACACCCTGCCAGCACTGCCCGGGATTAGGCACTCAAAGCAGGCACACTGTCCAAAAATGCACATTTCCCACCTACCCCTTACACCTCAAGCACTGAAGGCAGTTTATCTTGAATTTGCAGAATATTCTCTATGAAGGAAAAAAAGAATGGAAATATTTTCCTGTGATTTTTGCCTGGAGATATTTAAGGTGCTCAGAGAAATGAAACATTGCCAATGATGGGTTAGTGGGCAGAAGCAGGAGAGAGGTGAGGCACAGCAGCTCCCAGCTTGTCACACACCTATTGCTGGAGATGTCAGACAGAATTGTAGGGCTCACCTCAAAAAGGAAAGTTCTAGGAGCTGAAAAATGTCTGTTAGTGTTAAATTTATAACCCTGCTTTGATTCACCAGAGCCAGCTGAGACTTCAGCCACCCAACCTCAGTGCCTGCTCTCCTGCATCAGAAGCCAAGCATGTGAAAATGAACAAATGATTACACCCAGTTTTAGCTGTCAATGACACAATAATGTAAATATTTGCTGATCTGTAACATGCTGCCCACATAGCTGAGCATGGACATAAGTGATCAAAATCTTGAGATCCTCTCCTCAGGAAAAAAGTGTCAGCAACTGATCAGAGATCACTTAAATTCAGGCACTGTGTGTGTAAGCAAAGTCCTACACAAAACTGGTTTCAAACACTTGTTGAGATATTTTGCTGAGTCAAATGCTTTGAGATGTCACATATTCTTTATTTATTATATTTTAAATTGTTATTTTTAACCACCCAAATATTTTTGGCCTCTATGGACTCTATGACAGTGTTATGAAACCAAGTCAATTGGCAAACTGATCTTATCACGTGCCATTGTTCAAGTATTCTTCCACATACAGCTCCCTTCACAAATGAATCTTTTTTTGAGCACAGATCACAATTCAGAGAGATTATAAACATTAAATAAACTATGAAATGAGTATACCTTTTTCCCATCTCCACTCCTAAGTGTAACATCAGATTCATCACTTTTGAGTGACTTCAGGTTTAGGGCTTCCTTCAAAGAACTCAGCTTTGCTCATCCATGCAGAAAGATTACAGAAAAGGATGAGTCTACCTTGGGACACTAAAGTTCAAATAAAAAGTCTACATAAAAATACAGATTTTGATGTACAAATGTACATTTTACACTGATTCATCCTTCACTTGTATCATAAATAACTTTTAAAAGCCTTTATCTCAAAAAAAAAACCCAGCAAAAAAACCACACAGTAAGATAAACATAATCACACCATCACATGATATTTGCAAAGCATCACTTTATTCATTCTTCTACCTGCATGCCCCTCCCTTGCCTTTTCTGGTTTCTCTTACCACTGCAAGTGTGAGTCAAGGATGTTAATTCTGTGTTTAACAGTGTCTAGGACAAAGTGGAGAATCTTCCTTTTATGTGTTACAGCCACAACTACACAGTCAATTTCAGAGGCTGGGGACAAAAAGGTTTAAAAGCAGACTGAGAAAACACAGAAATTATAGCAAGGAAATCAGTAGGGTTGATTTTAATAGATGTGAATAGTCAAAAATTCATAAAGCAAACATGATAAAGCAACCTGAAGTGCAAATATCTCATGATTGCTAAACATCAGTGATGAATGATTAACTATATCTTTATTAGATGTGCACGTTTGAGCCTTCTTCTGGGGACTCCTTTATCTGCCTTAGGACTCAGTGGGAACTAAGAAGCCATTGCTTTTAAATCACAGAGGGAGATTAATTACTAATTAGTGCAAGAAGAAGCAGCAGCAGAAGAAGAAGCTGTGACTACTGCTCCAGCTATCAGCAGTAGCTGCAAAGGGGATGTCAGGATGTCCTTTCTGGTTTGCTGTTTCTCATCACTGTCTGCAGAAACCCAAAGACCTGGTAAGTGGCTTGTGAAGAGAGGGCTGGAGAAAGGCCTTACCTGACCACATACCCCTGACCTATCCTCAACCTGCTCAGGAACAACACCAAACAGCAGCATTGAGATGGAAAAATTCACAAAGCACTTTATACACAGATATTTAACCTCCCAGCCTTCCCTTGAGTCCTTGCTTTCTCCTCCAGCTCAGGCTCCAGTTCCATGGGTGAACAAACAGGAAAACAAGAGAACACTCGTGTCCCAAGAGCACAACAGCTCTGTGTGCCACAGGGAGGGACCCCACCCATCACCTGCCCTATCTACAGCCCTCCCTGGCTCCAGCTATCCCCACAGCATCCCTACAAATCCCACCACCACCGTGCCAAGAGCTGGACTTTAACCTGTGCCAGCAGCAGGTTATGGAGCAGGTTGGCTGGGCATCACCTCCCTCTGGTTTTCCAGGCCACTCATTAGCATTGCCTCCTGCATGGCACAAGGAAAGGGCAGGATAAAAGGGAGTTTTCTGCCAATATTCTTCCACCATGGGAGTAAAGTGTGCAATAAAGTGGGACCAGCCCTGAGATTGAGCTGCAAGCTAATGAACATGGTATTTGTGCCAGTGAAGTCAATAAAATGGGGCAGATTTGGGAGCAGCAGGGCAGACCTCAGCTGGCTTGCACTACTGCCCTGTCTCAATTACCTTGGTTTTCTTCATTTTCCCTGCTCATATCCTTAGATGTGTCTTTCTCCCCAAAGAGGCTTTTTAAAATTGCATTTGCAATTGGAAGCATCATAGCAGTGGAGGCAGTATTACTTAACCACATGGACAGGAAAGACGTTGTCAACATCATCCCTAAGATTAGTCTGAAAGAGAGAAAAAAGGAAAAGCTGAGTTTCTTCAGTTTGGCAAGTTCTCTGACACATTAGGAGGAAAAGCTAATGTGCAGAGATAACAAAACCATTACCAAAAAAGATTTCTATGACCCTCCAAAACTGAACCAAAAGATTGGGGCTGAACCAAAATATTCTCCCTGTGTTGCACTGGCTCAGGGGCAAACAGCTGAACAAGCACAATGAGCTGGAGAAAAGGGGGTGTGGACAGCCCCCACCATAGCAACAACACAGCAGAGCCTCTTCCCAAGTACCTGCAGCTCACATCCCCCAGGGAGGACCCCCTGCTCCCATAGTCACCTGGCTGGCTGGACTCCCACCAACATGAGCACCCGGAGAGCAATCCTGCGGTGTAAATTCCACTCCTCGATGGCCGAGGCCATGATTAAACCACTGAGGAACAGGAAATTGGTGTCTAAAAAGTATTGTGGGCAAACTTTGTTAGAGGGGAGGATCCCCAGGAAGGGAAAGAGGACGATGGGCAGCAGAGCTGTCACAGCCAAGGGCAGCGCCTCCGTGCACCAGTACAGGGCCATCAGCAGGATCACATAGAGACATCGTCCTTCCTGCAAAAGGAGGAGAGGAAAAGGGAGATGTGGCATTACAGAGACATCTTGTCACTTGGAGACACTTAGAGAAGCAAAATGCTTTAGTTACTCCCTTAAGTACTTCTCCCAAATCATTTCTATCAAGTACATCTACCCCCCTACATTGTGTAAGGGGTTCAGGACTGAGCTGAGACCACAGCTCAAACCAAAATTCTCCTTGATTGCCTGATTTTCCCACATGCTGCAGGCTTCTTGCAGGCAACAACCAAGGAGCCTTTGGAGAGCAGGAACAGTCCCATAATGTTGAATTAAGGCTGGCATTGCTGCTAACATGCTCAGGTGTCTGACCCATTTAATGTTTGTGCTTTCCCTCCAACTTCCACAGACCATGCTCCGCACAGCTATGCAAAGCCAGCCTTGGGTGATGTATGTCCCACACATTTGCAATAGGCAGCACTGAGAAAGGTTCCTTTGCTTGGATCAGAGTCTCCCAAAAGATTTATGAGAACCCATTCCATGGCAACTGATCCCAGTCCCTAGGGAAATCAGTAAATCAAGCACCCTGGTGTCACACCACTTCCTGCGGGCAGGCATCGCCTGGCATCACCCTGCCCTTGGCCAAGGCTGGCAGAAACCCAGTGCCCCCACACCACAGTGTGAATTCAACCATGCACCCAGGAGGCAGAAACTAGACCAAAGCCATTTGTCACAACAGCCATGGCCAAAACAATGAGCAGTGGAAGGAAGTCAGGAGAGCGGCCCTGAGCCCAGGATGGGAGAGCCCAGCGCAGAGCCGGGCTCGGTCACGGCAGGGCTGAACAGGGATATTGTCAGCAAGCACAGGCAGAGTGCCCACAGCACTATAAATAACTGCTGAAAATCACTTGGAAGCCACAGAACTATTTATTTTATCAGCTTTACTTTTCCAGCTTGTTGAGCAGGTTGAATTGCCACTCAAAGGCACCTCTGTCCCTCTGCTGGGATCTTCCTCTCCTGGACCAAGTCTGGGCTTCCGAAGGGGAGATGATGGCTCTGCTCCCTGCCAAGGCTGGGAACAGTGAGGGCTGGGGACAGTGGGGAGCTCCATTTTGGGGATAACGTGGTCCCAGCCCCATCATTTGAGGGTTCAGCCATGCACCAGAGCAGGTACAGCACAGCCACTTGTGTACAGCCTGTTCACTTACAAACAATTTGCTGCAGGCATGGGCTGAATGAGGTCAAAACCAACATGGATTTATGTTCACTACATATGCCAGTGAGGGTTTGAAAGGTGGAAAAAATGACAGAATTCCTTATTTTCTTTTAGCACCCAGGCTTTGCACTCACAAGGGCTCCTGCTAGCAAGGCCCCAGCACTTCAGTGTACGTGGAAACACGAGCACAGCAGAACTCAGTGTAACTGATTTTTTTCCAAACACTAATTGTAGCAGTGTCAATGCCTCATATGAGGTGCCCAAGATCTGAATTTGAAAATCATTTTCAGACCTAATTTTAGATGACAATAAAATGACCTATGAGAGTGTGTGAAGCAAAGCCCTCAGGCTCAGCTCAGCCCTGGCACCTGGCAGCTCTCGTGGGCTCCCCGTGCTTCATTTCCCCCAAACCAGCAGGACATGAGCAGCAAACCTGGCAGTGCTAAACTTCAAAAAAATAAAGAATCAAGTGTTTGCTACTAGATTAGTGGTTTAATTCCTGTGCCAACTGATAATTCCTCTTTACTATAGTTCTTTTTATATGCCAAAGAAATAGCTTTGCTCTCATTAAGCTCTTTTCCATTTGATTTCCAAAGGCCATATGGATTTTTTTTTCCAACTGGCAAAATATTCTTCAGTTTCCTGCAAAGAAAGTTGTACCTAATTCAAGTTCAAAATAAAGACACTTTGGCTCTTACAGGAGTAGAGCAACTGAAAATATTTAACAATGATAGAAGAGCATATCAGTGAAGGCTTTAATTGACTTTACAAAATAGATGATGTGCAATTTAGAAAACTAATTATAAGTAATGGATATTTATTCTCCAGTATATGGAAAATGTTCTGGAAAACACTGCAATGAGACACAGCATCAATCTAATAACTCCTCTTCACTGCAAGATCAAAAGCCAAGGGGTAAAAACGAAGCAGAGCAGAAAGAATTGCTATGTGAAAGGCTTCCCTGAATTTCTGAAACCTATATGGATCAACAGGAAACCACTTGAAGAAAGCAGTAGTGCTGTTTATCCAGTTTATTCTATCCTAAAGGAGGACAAATTGCAGCTGTATTGAAAAGGTTTTTGAGATAGGACCACCATTGAACAAAAAAGGAACAAGACCAATCCACCACAACTTCAATTTCAACCAAGCATTCCCCAGAATGAAAAAAAGAAAAAAAGTCATCATAAAATTGAAGCAAACTCTATATGAAATTGAAAGCTTTTTTATTTCAAGATATTTTGCAAATATTAATTAACTGATGTCCCCAGTGTTTGGTAGCAATAAATGCTAACAAATGTCAGGAGAATGGTCCTTTAGGGATTGGGCCAAGGGTGCCCCTGGACAGGCTGAGCTGAACTCACTGCTCTGTGTGGCACCATCACCCCCACATGATCTTGATCCTTCCAGCCCTTGGCTGCAGCCTTGTCAAGGCTCCTTCTACTTCTTGTATCTCCCTGCAGCTTTGTATTTCTATTTTTCAACAGAATTCTATCAAAGTTCATGGTGGCACATATGAACTTTAAAATGGATCTTGTGATCAGGTTAATTTTACAGCTATTTAATCATTTCCAGGAAAGCACTTGTGGCTCTGGACTGCAGCAGCTCTTCCTCCTGTTGCTCAAGAGCCTTGGGATCGACCTCTGCCCCTGCAGACACAGATCCTGTCTCTGCTACACTCAAAGCACTGGGGATTTTCCACCCTGGGGGACCTGCTGAGCTGTGGCAGAGGAAGCCAAGCCACGAGGTTGTCTCCTGTGGGCAGGAGCCCTGGTGATCTCTGGGAAGGGCAGATGAGGTGCCCCAGGGAAAGGAGGCTCTGGCAGGGAATGTGGGTCAGGTAAGGAGAGCTGGCTCGCCCAGGCAGAGCCCAGAGACACAGGCACAGCCACCAGTCCCCACTGCCAGCCTGAGAGGGACACCAGGACCTTCAGCTGGACCTTGTTCCCCATCAGACCCAGTGCCCACAGCTTCCCCAGCAGGCAGGCTCAGCACTCAAAGCAGCCCTGCCCTGGCACTGCCACACTTTGGGTTGTCTCCTTCAACCCCTGAATGCTGCATGGTCATCTCAGCCCCATCAGCCCACACAGGCTCCCCCACCACCCTATAACCAGGTAAAAGAGTGGCAGACAGGCTTCCTCCACGACCTTGATACCAATGCCAAGAGAGATTTTGGCTGAATTGGAGCTTCTCAGGCTATTTTATCCCTCTGCTATCACAAAGAAACATCCTACCTGTGATATACAGAACTACTTGGAGTAGAAAACAAGCACTGAGTGTTCTCATGTCACAGCTGTAACTGTGCTACCAGCCCCACTGTGCCCACTGCCTGTTCTCCAGCAGGATGGATCTGTGAATCTCATTTCTACTAACCCAGCTCCTGCAAGCATTATGTAATCTGGACTCAACCCAAGCCCTGTTTACCAGCCCCCCTGCCAGTGGAGTCATTTTGCTCCTGCTGGCTATTTGCAGAGTGGCTAGAAAGGGGCCAGTAACACAGGGCCACAAAGCTGCAAGAGCTTCAGGGAATCTATTTTCCTCTTTTAAAATGGCATAAAGCCTATTAAACACTTTTATTTAAACTTCTTGAGGTATTTCACAGCTGACCAAAAAAAAAAAATCTCCATTTTTATCTGAGCTTCAGCTATCTCATTTTAAGTGAGCAAAATTGAGTGTGTGGCAAAAAGTCACCAACTCAACAAAGCAGCCTGGTAGACTCCTCACTGCTCTTGTCAACTTTCACACATCCCATACACACAAATACCACATTAACCACCTTGGCTGTGGGTAGCCAGTCCTGTAGCTGTGTTGAGCTAATTACATATTATGATCTCCCACTTTTTTTTTTTCCTAAGATACTTCCCAAGGGAGGCTACAGATCAGCCTGGCATGTGGTCAGCATCCCTGGTGATCTCCATCTGCACTGGGGCTTGTAGAAATACACCCAGTTTATTGGTACACAACAAACTCTTCAGCCAGCTCTTGCAAAATTATTCTATGGAAGTTGTCTGAACATACAGATTTTAAAGTAGCCAGGGTTAGATGTATGAAACTTTAAATTTAATTTAGTTGCCGTCACAGTAAAAATATTTATTATCAGTCAATTTCTTATGCTGTAGGATTGCACTATCAGAACTTGGCTCAGTATAGAACAAAAATGCTTTACTGAATGTGGCTTTTTCTGCACTGTCCATCTGGCAGCAGATTACAACATTTGTGTTCATCACCCTCAACAGCCTTCCCAGGGATTTTTTTCCTCAATTCTTCCACATCTCTTTTCATAGAGCCACAGAAACAAGTAGTTTGGAAAAGACCTTTACAATCATTGAGTCAACCATTGCAGTCACAGGCAGGAATCAGGCAGACATGTTTTATATGCAGTCATGTTTTCCAATTATTATTAACTCTTGTCAATAAAGAGTTCCCTTCCCCCAACCCAAGTATTGTTGCTTTCACATCCTCCCAGTGCCAGCTTGCTCTTTGCCAGGCTGGCCCTCTCTGGACTGAAGCTCACAGAGGATGGGGTAAAATGTAGCCACTGTACTTTCAGTTATCCCCCTCCTTCCCCACTGAAGCTCTTGCTCTCATCTTTTAACCAACCATTGCTTCCAGTTTTGTGAAACTGGCCTTCCCAAATCACCAAGCACAAACATTGCAAAGATGGACTTTGTGTATGAAATGCAAAACCAGGCTACAATCACTTATTTCTCCTGCCAGGCTGCTTCCTGTTCCCTGCCTGTCCATGCTCCTGCTATGCTCTCCAGCCAGGATCCAGCTCCCCTCCAGCGTGCAGGACAACCCATTCCCATCCCCTTTGTCTACATTTGCATCCCCCCTCTGCCCACAAAGACACCCTTCATGCTCTTTGCTTTCCAGTGCAAGCAGTGTCATTTTTCTTCTAGAAGATCTTAAAGTCTCCTTGTTCTAACCAGGAGGACCCATCACATCCAAGTTAATTTTAAATTGCTCTATGGCCACCGAGGAAGTCAAGTCTGTTTTCTGAAGGCACTGGGCCCTATTTGCCTGCTCAGAGCTCCTTTTAGCAGATTTGGCTGCCTCAGCTGTTACCAAGCCAAGAGGCTGTAGACATTGAGTTCATTAGAAGCTGTTGGAACAAGCTCTTTGCACAGCTCATTAAAAGTGCCCCCATGCCCCTTCCAGCAGAACAGTTCCTCCAGCCCCTCCTGCCCTGCCCCAGCTCTCTGCAATCATTCACAGCCCTCCGAGCAGGGGGGTCACAGGCACTTCCACTCACGGGACAAATATTCAGCCATTTCAGCAGCAGCCAGAGGTGACACACAGACCCTTGTGCAGAGAACTGGCTCCTGGGAAGTGGCTCCACACAGAGCATTTCCTTCTGCTGCCTGATGTGATGGACACAAAGCACTGCTCCAGACACAGCTTGGGAAGCACACCCTGAGGTCTCAGCAAACACACCCAAAAAGCAGAAATTTCATTTCTCTATTTAGCAGAAAGGAGGCTGTAGACAAAACCATTTTCACCAGCCTCCCTCTACACAACCATCACCTACAGAGGCCATCGATTAAAAAAAAGGGGCAATTAACATAACAGCAGCAGTGCCAGCCCTGTCACCATCCCTCTGTGAAGGGACTCACATAGGGATCTGGAGAAAAACCACTGCAGAGTGACAGCTGGCAAGAGCTCTAATCACAGCTTGAAGATGTGGATGCTGGAGTCCATCACCAGTAAGCAAGAGCAGACCTGATAGATTTTTTGTTCACTTTTGTGTTTCCAGGGGGATGTCACTTAAGTGTAGGTTTCCCTGGAAAACCCACTGCACCCACATCAGAGGTTATCACTCAGAAAGGACATACTAATCCAAGAAGCCACAGCCTGCTGTGTTCTATCAGCTTTAGGTCATGAGTTCTTGGTCTCTAGATCCAAGTGAAATGCTGCCCTTGAAACCAAAGCTGAGGTGGCTTTTTATGGTGGAAATCCCTTGGCAGATTAAAACTGCTGAGTATCCCAGTAGGGAGAACATGAATGGTGACATGATGTGAGAATGGATTTTTAACACAGAGCAGGAAATTACTGCAGAGGTGCCTGTAAGACACATTCTCACATGGGAAGGCTCCTCCTGAGACCAGCAGAGGCTGAGCCTCACTGCTTCTCCTCTCCTACCAGTGTCTGTTGCACCCTGCCAGGCAGCATCCCAACCATCCCAGCAGGAGCTCAGGGCTCTCCAACTTGTCCAACGTCCCCACATTTCAGATGTGCAAGCACTCGGCAGCATCGCGGTTGTTACAGTGACTGCACATCACGCAGGAGCTCCTGTGTGTCATCCAGGACAGCCTGCTGTCCCTGGATGCCCTGTGCCTGGGACAGGCTCCCAGTAGCTCCAGCAGCAGCCCAGTCAGTTCTTGCTGAGCACCTGCAGCAGCTCTCAGGCCTGGCTGGGCTGGAGTCCCGTGGCAGGACAGAGCGCCTGACCGGGGCGGTGCAGCCCAGGGCATGCAGCCTTGGCCATCACGTGCCAGGACAGCTTCCACACTCTGCCACCCCTGATCCCCTGCCTGCTGACCCCTCGGCTGTTCCTCCCCCGTGCTGTTTTCACAGTGTGGTTAACAGCATAACCTGCTCCTTCCTCTCCCGCTGCCCCTCGCGGCTCAGGCTGCGGACGGGGGGTCAGGCAAGCTCCAGACGTCAGAACTTAATCCCCTGTTGATGCAACAGCAAGTTTCTTTTCTTGTTGAACAAGCGAGAGAGTTTAGTGTTGAAATCCTGGATGAATCATTGACCCCTGAACATGAACAGATACAACTGTGTACAGGAGTTAACAGCTGCAGGTTCCCCCCATGCCAAACCCTGGGAGAACTTGGGAAGCTGCAGTGGGACTTGCTTGAAATATTGCATTGGTTGACTCATGTGAGCATCCAGGTTTTGACAGGTACCAGCCAGTGTCACTGCTACCACCTGTGATGCTTTAAAGCCCATGGAGAATGAAGAGCAGACCCCCAAGGCGAGCAGCAAGCTCTGCCAGGGTCTCCTTCCATTCCCACAGCTGTATCCCTGCTTTGCCACTTGCTCAGCTGCAAACATTTCCACTTTACCAACAACATTTTTTCTTTAATAAAACAGCATTGATCAGACCACTCTGTCCATGAGGTCCTCCGTGGACTGCACCCTGGAGTGGGCTAGCAGCTCACTGGAGGAGCTGAGCAGGACTGAGCAGCACCATTACACCACAGGACATTTTTTAGTTCTGTACATATACAGAAATCTCTTTCCTGAACACCCAAATCCCTGTACAGCCTGTGTGACACTACACACTTCTACCAGCACACAGAGCACCTAGATCAAGGCCTTTTCCACAGTGCTGGGTTCATCTGTGATTTGTTCTCACAATTAACCCCTGCACAGACCAGACATGAGCTTGCACTTAGCATAGAGTGCACCTCCTCCCTCTCTAATCCTATCTCACAATTTTACTAAGTGCCAAAGTCAAACAAGATGCTGTTAAATACACTTGGAGTCATTTGTTCAGCTATTGAAAATGAATGTAGAAATGTAACTATTCAGTCATGAATCTGCAAGGGAATTTAGCACCTGTTGAGCAGTGTTTTCTACTCCTTGAGGCAGGCATTTAACACAGTCCTATTCATAACTCAGCCAATAATATAAAACAGAAAAAAGTGACATTAAATCCAAATAAATGTATCTTTTAATATATGGTGTCACTAAATAAAGCAATGGTCAATCTATATAATTTTTTAATTTAACAGGTGTATTTTGTATCTCAAAAGAGGTTTCACCTGACAAGCACTGAACAGGCAGAACTAAGTGCCAACTTTTGTGTCGCTACAGCACCTAAACAATTCTGTATTCACTACATACTGATCATTACTTATTTTCAGATGTAAAAAAAGTCATTCTCAAATGGATCTGAGTCAGAACACGAGGGTGAAATCCTGCTCTCGCTGAAGTCAACGGTGCAAAATTCCACAGTGTCTTCACTGCCCCGTGGACTTCCACCCAAGGCTCAGAGGTTCCTGGTGCACAAGAGCTGTGCAAAAAAAAAAAATCCTCCAGCCCCCAAAGCCTTGCCACAGATTGCTTTATGCACAGCTCATCACATGCTAAAGCACAAACCTTTAGTGGAGACCAGTTTCCACATTTACAAAACACCACTTATCTTCCTCGCAAAGTCTTTTCAGATACAGCACCAAAGGTCCCCCAGAGAGTCACCCACAGCGGTGCGGGCACTCCCAGCCCTGCAGCACAAACAGCAGCACAGCTCTGCAGGTCCCTGTCCCACTGCCGCCACCGCTGCCACTCCCGCCGCTAAGGGGATGGGCCAGAGATGCCCGGCAGACTCTCAGCACCGGGCACTTGCCTTCTATCCCCGCCCCGGGTGATGCTGGCCTTGCCTCAGTTTCCCCAGATGCCATTTGGGCACTACTGATAAAAACTACAGGGTGCTTGGGTACCAGCAAGAGGCACTAATTATTGCCACTGAGCTTGAGCTGATGCTGAACCATAGGATCCTCCCACCTCCCAATGTCTATATAAGAAACACTAAACAGAATTCACGTTATCTATCCATTCTTCCCCCTATAAACCCGATACGGGCGCAGGATGCCCCCTCCATTCGCACTTTAAGTTGTTGCAAAGAGTGAGGAGCCGTGCAGCCCCCACTCTGCTCCACGGTCAAACCCCGGCAGGCAGCAGGGTGCCCCTCTCGAGAGCCGAACGCTGCTGGTGCTGAGACAAGCGGTGGCACGGAGAGCCCGGGCTGTGTCCCCGCTCCGCGTCCCGCAGTTTCCAGGGTGTAACACCGCTCCCCGTGCAGCGCCCCCGCTTTGTTCTCCTGCTCCGTGCCCCGCAGCCTGTCGGTGCCCGCGCCCCTGGCCCCGCAGCGGCGGTGCCCAGCCCGCAGTGCCCACCCGGGCTCCCCTGTTGGTACCTTGGGGGGGAGGCTGAGCAGGATGGGCACCAGCGCCAGCGGCGCGCACAGCAGCACCACGAACCTCCGCACGCTCCACGCCTTCTTCACCAGCGCCCCCAGCGCCGCCATCCCGCACCCATCGCCGCAGCCACCGCCGCGCACCCGCTTTATCCCCCGGGAACGGCCCTCCCGGTGGGCGGGACCCTCCCGCAACCCCCCCGCAACCCCCCGCCCTTCTCCGCCCCGCCTCGCCCACCGCGAGGGGCCCCGCACCGCCCCGCGGCTCTGCGCCCCGCTATTCCCATCCCCTGTACCCGCCCTTTATACGGCCCCTGTATACCCCTCCTTTCCCCCATCTCACCATTTCCCAGCCTTTTTTCTTTTTCTTTTTCTTTTTCTTTTTTTTTTTCTTTTTAAAAATAAGCAAACACAACCAAACAAAAGGTCAGCGGCGCGGAGCGGGGTAGAGCCATGGGAAATAGCGGAAAAGCAAGAGGCAAAGTCTTGACTCACACAAGTGTGAGCCCCAGCAAGCAAGCGGCGAGCCTTGACTGTACCCTGGGTGTCCTGTCGGGCTGGACCTTCAGGATGCTTCATGAGTCAAAAAGAAAACACAAAAGCTGCCCAGTTTGAACTCCGGGGTTGGATTTTCTTGCCAGCTCTGCCCTGTATCGTGGCCATCAGAAAGAAGATGGGGAGTATGTGGGGCAGGACAGGATCCCCTCTCCTGACCGCAGTGAATCTCAGCAAGCGCTGCGGAGGCTGCCGGTCTCGTCTGAGTGCAGTAACACCCCAGGACACCGAGCTGCTCCACTGTCAAGATGAACAAGAGATCAAAGCCAAGGGAGCTGCTTTCTGCACCGCCTGGGTTCTGGCAATTGAAGGTGAAACGAAGTCGAGTGGTGGGGAGAAAAATGGGAAAGCAAAGTAACACCCTTAGTACTTCATGAGCATCCTCTGAGTGCCATATATGATAGAGAAACCTCACTGTTTCACAATTAATCAGCTCTCTGGAGACTTACTCTTCCTTGGTACCATTTCCTAGATCATCAAGGAAGTTGGGAGTCAAATGCATTGGTTTAAAAGCAGATGTGAGAAAAGCTCATCCCCCTTATACAAACCATGAATCACTGGCACACAAGGAACAAGAAATTTGAACGTGGTGGTACAGTCAGCAATAGAGACAGGACTGTGCTCCCATCCGAAGGGACTCTGCTCCTGGTCCGGATCCACCTCCTCCGTTCCCCTCCCTCTCCTTAACAGCATATATGTAATTTTGCACAAATAGTAACAAATCAGTTAATGCCCACAGGCATCCCGGGCAGGGGCTAAAGGGTGGCGGCATCAGCACTGCGGCTCTTTTCAAACAGCAGAACGGACACAAAAGCTTTTGCCGGGCACTGCCGGGGGCCGCTGGCAAGGCGAGGATCCGGCATCCGCCTGGCGCCCGGCCCTCGGCTGCCCAGCCCCGCTGGCAAACGCACCTCCTCTCGGGGCCCAGGGGAGAGCACAGAGCTGACCCAGAGAAATCCGTGAGGATTTTATCTTGCTTTTTCCCTTAACTGCTCAACAACATGAATACAAAGTTGTCATGGCCAAAAGTAAGTGAGGGGGAGATTGCTGTGCTGCCTCAATGCAGAAGCTGCTTCGTTATTTCAGGGTAGTGGTGCATGGTGGAGAGGATGGACAGAGGGATGACTGAAAACAAAATTCAGGCCAGAAAAACAATGCAACTGCTTAAAACAGGTTCAGCTTACTCAAAATACCCATCAGCCAGAGACTGGGAGCCCGTGTTTCAGTGTATGCCACATGCCGGACCAAAGGAGCTCTACAAAACTTCTCTCAAAATAAACCTTGAAAGTTAAAAAAAGCTTCAAAACAATAACAACGGGGCCAGTTTGTTCTTTCTCTTACAAGGATACACGTTTCTGGCAGTGTGGAGGGCGAGGGGACGGGCAGCAGGCTGGGACAGCCCCTTCCCCAGCCCCACCCGGCCCCTCTCGGCCCAGCGGGGCAGATGCTGGCTCAGCCTTCAGATCTTCCCAGCCGAGCCCATTGTGCAGGGGCTGCACGCTGGTTCTCCTGCCCTTCCTGGCCTTCAGCTGGGAATTAACGTTTAATTAGTTTGTTTTCTTGTAAACTCCATCTCTATCACCCCCATTTCCAGTGCCAGCAGCAGCTGCCCTGCCTGTGCCTGCCCTGCCATCACTGGGGTCAGACCACTCCTGGGCTGTTACTTTAAGTAAGTTTAGTTTATTGGCAAAAGAAGGGTGCTGCGAAGTGCCCAAAGGGACAACTGTGGGACACAGCTTGTGCTTGGGCCAGGGAGGGGCTTTATTTATCTGTAGTGACCCTCATGGAGTGAACCCTGGGTTACAAATGAGCTTTTATTGCACTAACTTGGTTTTCTATCAGCAGTGATGGGAGAAGAGGCTTGCAAAAGGTTATCAGTGTTCTGCATCTTGCAAAACTGGAAAATATCCATTTCCTACAGACATCAAGGCTTAGACTATAAAAAAGTTCACTGAGAAAAGCTACACCATATATCTTGTATGCACAGTTTTTACACATACACATAGTAACTGCCATCACAGAGCAGCCACTGTCCAAAAATCATGGCAACAGTATTCCTAGATTATTCAACAGTGTCTCCCTTCCTGTCCCTTGCTTGTATGGTTTGGTTTTGGTGGTTTTTTGGTTTGGTTTTGGTTTTTTTTTTATGTTTCTTTTTCTTCTTAGTGCTCCTCTAGGTCTCCAACTCACATTTATCTCGAAAGATCCCCTTAGTTCAGTTCTGCCCTCATGGCATCAGTGGGCAAAACAGAGCTTGGTCTTATTGCCAAGCTAAAGTCAGGCTGGTTGTCAAGAGCTCCCCACTCCCACCACAGAACCCACTGATGATGTCAGATACCAAAATAAACAGAAAAGGCAACTCCATCAATAATCAGCAATTCCCTCAGAAATACTACACTGCACTTTCTGCTGCTAAAATGCTTCTATTTCCACTTCATTTGTCTTTCCCTCTTTCCTTTCATTCCTCTTTCCACATCTTATCTGCATCTCCTTGTATTCATGGCATTTTTGAGTGATATCCAGCTGCAGAGCAAGATCAAGCAGGGAAGCCTCTTGGAATTCATCTGCTCCCAGCAGGCCTGGAGTTGATGCCCTGAGACAACAATTCACTTTTAAAAGCAAAAAGATTCAAGCAATAGAAAGACCCAGAGGGATCAACTGTACATCCAGCACACAGCTGTAAATAAATACATTCTGCTCAAAGGTTTTCCCTGAACATACTGATCTTCCTGGTGCTAGTGTGGTGACAGAGAGACCCCCAGTGGCTTTGTGCACCATCAGCCACCACTTGTCACATCCCACAATCTCGGGGTCCCTGCAATAGGCAAGCAAGAAGGGTTTGGGGGGGCTGAAGGACAAAACAGCCTGTGGGAGAACAGCCTTTATGGGCAGGACATCATCACTTCTGCCAGTGTGGACTTTGTAAAAAAATCAGGCCAAACTCTGGAAGACTATTGGTGGCTCAAAACTGGATTTGCAGCAGATAAACTATTCAGGGGGGGAAAAAAAAATAAATAAAATGGAGCCCTATTTACCTTACAAGAATGCACATAAAGCCTGAGTGTTAATAATGCAAGGGTAAATTATTTTAATAACAATAATAATAGTAATTTGGTGTTGCTTATGAGCACAGACATGCAGAGAAAGCTAACACAGCAGCGTGTCAAGCTATTCCCAGCCAACAAAAACTGGAACCTCCACCTGCCCTGTGAACCAGTCAGGGAACCAGTGGTTTTCATCCAAGGAGCTGCTGCTGCAGACACGACTCGTCCCAGAATCATAGAGTGAGTTGGAAGGGATCTCCCAGGATCACTGAGTCCAGCTCCTGAGGGACTGATACAGCTGAGGCTGCAGGAAGATGTGGGGTGGACACTTTGCAGGTCCAGAGTGTCCTTTTTGCTGGGCATGAACCTGCTGAGATTTTTCCATCTTCAAACAGCAACAGTTCAGCATTCTCTACAGCAATCCCTCTGACACACCAGGCTGAGCAAGAGGAAATATCAACAAGCCCTAACACAGATGTGCAGAAAGTAACACTTATATAACAAGGAGGGGTTTATCACGCAGTGAAAAAGCAAAACATTTTGCTTTTCACGACCAGTAATGTCCTGCTTTGTTTTGAAACTCCATCCCAGAGCTGATTTCAGCAGAGGCCGGTTCAGGAGCCCCTGCTCCAAGGCCAGTCCCACGCAGCAGCTCCCCGGGAGGACTGGCCTGACCACAGGCTGCCGACCCGGCTCAGGGCACCGCGCCGCCCGCGGAAACCTCCCGCGGATCGCCTTGCTTTCGGCTCCGCTGTCCCGCAGGGAGAGCTGCATTTTAACAAACACGACGATAGTTGGAAACAGACTTCTTCAAAGGGTTTTGCAAACAGAACTCAATCCTGGCATCACGCGGGGACGGTGAGAGCGCTGTTTGTACAGATGGGGGACAGGGGGTCAGGCTGCTGCCTCCCTCCGCGGGGCCGCGCTCGGGGCTCAGACCCCTCCTTGGGGGACTCCTTAGCTCACATCCACCTGCTCCCACCGTGCCCGAGGCTCCAGCAGCCCGCGGGACACCCGGGGAGCACCGAGTGTGCTCGGGCCGGCCCGAGGACGAGAAGGTGCAGCAGCAGAAGGGGCTCCTCCAACTCCTCGCCCATGTGCCACGGCGGGGGAGCGCGGGGCACGAAGGCATTGAAAACAAAACACGAGCTCGCAGGGGTGCCCGGCGCGGCAGCCAAAGCTGTGGCTGGGCGGTGGAACCCGGGCCCCACGCCGGGGTCGGGCACTCGCCCAGGCGGCTCCTCTGGCAAGAGGTGAATGCGCGCCGGGCACGGGCAGCCCGCCGCGCTAGGACACTTGCGGGCGCGGGACGCGAACCGGCCACCTGCGCTACCAGGGGCGGCAGCGCTGCGCCGGCGCCACCGCGCGGAGTGAGGCTGAGCGCACCGAGCCGCCTGGTGGTTCTCGGCGCCGCCTGCCCCGGTCCCACCCGCCCCGCGCTGCGCTGCTCCAAGAGCGGAGGGAAAAGCTCTCGTCCCCCTGCCCCGCCTGCCAGAGCGGCTCCGCACTGCTGCCTTGTCCCCTCTGACCCGTACGGGACACGGCCGCGGCTGTGCAGAGGCGAGAGACTCCGCTCCCTCTTTTTCACGAGCAGTTTCAGAGCACCAGTGACTGCACAGCACAACAGAGCACATCAGAGCACAGCACAACAGAGGATCTTTCCGATGGATAAAGACTGCCCAGCACAGGGAATCGCTCAGCAAGAAGTTCACAGTTTCTATCATTACCTGCAGACAATGATGCCCACATTCACCCAACTCACATCCCAACCTGCTGACAAAGCTGATAGTCTTCTAACCCACCCACTGTGGGGTGTGCAAGATTTTCCTCTGGCACACCTTCCATTCACACTATTAGATACAGTAAGCCAGAAAAACGAAGTAATTTAGAGAAAACGTTACAAGAAAAAGACAATTACCACCTACCTCTGCCAACCACCTACCTGGGCAGGCAATGGCAATACCAGCAGTCCCCCTTGTAAAGCTCCAAAAGTGAATATTTACAGCAGACTTCTTGCTTAAAGTGGAAATTTCTCAGTAGAAAGCTACTCTGGATTAACAAATTTTGTATTTCCCTCCGACAGTACTATTGACTGAGAGTGAAAAAAGTCAATATACTACCAGAAGAAAATAAAACTGGTTTATGTTTAGTCTGGTATTTCAGCATTGTCCATGTTCCAGAATTCAGTTCTGAAAATTTTCAGGATGTGTTGAGTCTTTATAACAGATTTAAACTCTTTGTTATTGTTTGAGAAAAACAACACACTTGTTTTTCTCAGTTACCTTTTGTAGATGCTGTTTTGTAGTCTCTGAAGTAAGAACCTCCCACGAATTTCTGGTCTACAGGCCAAGCAAGAGTGCTCTGAATAATTCTAACCATACAAAGATTAGTAGAATGACACTGTAAACTACTTTGTATCAGAAATATTTAACATTTAGGACAGAAGTGACCTCTAATTGTTTCTCTCTTGGCTGTGCCCCAATCTCACAATTACTTCAGTTACTTGATGACACTCAGAACTCTTTCAAGTTTATTTATCTGAAGACACAGTTATCAAAATAGTGATCTGTGAAATAAAACCAACTAGAAATATAAATAACCCTCTTTGCAAAACCTACCATTTCTCCATCCCTAACCCCACTCTCTCCTACCCAATCATGGATCTCTTCCTTCCCCTGAGCCGAACCTCATCCAGCTTTTTGATGACAGGACCAGATTTTTTAGAGGAGGCTGCATAGGTCTTTAGCAGAGCTTGGAACATCGTTTCAGTATCTGGATGAGTGCTAATGAAGGCTTTTTCCAGAACATACAAATCAACTCCTTTATCCTCTGGAAGACCTGAAATGAAACTGAGTCCAAAGTCTATCAACACCAAGTCCAGCTTCTCCACGGGTGGCCGCAGGAGGAGATTGGCAGTTGTGAGATCCCCATGGATGATGTCCTCATCGTGCATCCTTGCTAACAGCTCACCCATCTTCTCTGCTAACTTATGGAGATCACTGGCATCATTTCCACTCTTTTGTACAGAATAAATGTGATCCTGAACAGTAACTGAGTCTACAATATCTTCAAGATAGATGGAGTTGGTGGCATAATCCACGAAGTAGACCACTGGAGCTGGAATCCCTATTTAAAAGAACAAATCAAATGCCAGCAGTTAATTTCCATGATTCCCAGCTTTATTTTAACATCAAAACACGACCAATAAAAGCCTTAAGCAGAAATGCCAGCTGGGATCACTCTGATGATCCACCTCAGCCAACACTCAGTCCAAGCCATCTGCACAGCCCCGCAGCCTTACAAGGACTTGGCAGCTCAAACATTTAGACAGCCCAGCCTCTCCTGGGGGAGCCTCCCCCATAAGACACGCTCTGGGACACAGCGAGGGCAAGATGAGCTTTAGGGGCACTCTGAAAGAGCAGAGCGTGTTGTCCGGGCTCAGAACCCCCGCATCCTTCAGGAAGGCGCCAAGCGCCTGAGATCTGCTCCGAGCGACGCGAGCAGCCGGGCTGGTGGGGCTGGCGGTGCTGACCCCGCCCTGGGGTGTCTGTCCGTGTGTCCTGCCGGGGCTGCCCCGCTCACCCCGCCCCGGCTGTGCCTGTCTGTCTGTCTGTCCGCCCGGCCCGGCCGCCCCGTGCCCACCTGCCCGCCGGCACCGCAGCAGCGACCGCGCCTCCTNCCGGCCGTGACCGGACCCGCGCCGCCCGCCTCCGCCTGGGCCGCCGCCATCGCCGGGACCCACAGAGCGCATGCGCGGGGCGCCGATTCGGCAACGCTCGGTAATCTCCGGCCATTCTCGGCAACGCTCGGTTAGCCGTGACGGAAACGTACGAAGTGCCGAAGCGCCGCCCGGCTGTACCGCGCCGCCGCCCCCGCTATAACGCGCCCTGCCCCGCTCTGCTGCCGGGGCTGCTCCTTCCAAGCCCTTCCTGTGCTTCCCCCCGGGATCCTGCTGCCCTCTGCTCGCCGCTGGCTAACTGCAGCACGGTGGGACTCGTTCCCGAGCGTCCCCGGGGCCGGCGCGCGCTCCCGTGGTTTTGCCGGTGCTATGGCGAGACCGGCAGCTGGCCCAGGGCTCGCAAGGGATGATGTTGGAGGCGTTTCTTCCCGAGGTGGCAAGTGGGAGCTCGTGGTACCCACGAGGTTTTCCCAGCATCACCGTGGAACCCCTCTCCAGGGCTGGGAGACCACAGCGTCACCGCCACCACTGGAGCATCACCATCTCTGGGACATCACCGCCAGCACGGTCCGTCACTGGCTCGTGTTCTTTCACGTGCCAAAAGCCCCTGCTGGAGCCTGTTGGTGGCCGGGAAGGAGAAGGGGTTTGCCGTTAGCTGCAGGGGATCAGCAGCTGCAGCAGGGCGTGCTGTGACCTCGGCTCCCCACGCTGGGCACCACCAAAGCTGCCCCAGCTCTGTCATGGGCCACTCATGCCGTGAGCCAGGTGACTCCCCCTTCCTCCAGCAGCCAAGCCCCACATTGCCATCTTATTAAGAGATGGATAAACCTCATTATCTTCATAAACCTCATTGCAGCAATGTTTGGGTTTTTATGGCACCCTGAAAACCCACTGCCCTACTGACAGATCTGTGCATGCTGCAAATATGTTCCTCACAAGATACAAGAGAATCCAGCCCAGTCCAGGTCAATATGTTTTCAATTGTTGCTTTTGGAGGTGCTGCAAGTCCATTTTGTCTTTGTTTTCTCACCCACAGCATTTGTTTCCTTTTCAGAACATTTATATTTTATTAACACATTCCGCACAGCTTACATGTCATTGCACGGTGGGATCACGCCTGGCAAATATTTATCTTGCTCCAGTGACAACTTTTAAACAACCTTCCCAAGTTTTCAATGATACAGATAATCCATCCTGCAATCCTGCCCACCCGTGGCACCCTCCTGCAGCTTGCCCTGGGAATGGGGTGAATTCTCTGTGGCTGGAATTTGCAAATGCCTCAAACACTCAAATAAAGCAGAAGGTTTTCCCCGTGTTGTGAACAGATTTTGTCAGAGTATCTGTGCGCAGATACCCCCACAGACACACATATACAACCTATTAGCAAGTGCACACACGTAGCCTTTGGTTCATTATTCTGGCAAGCATGATGGTTTTATCTCATGCTGGCCAAAAACCTCCTCCAGAGCTTTCAAAATATGAAAGAAAATATTTTTGCTTTATTTCCCCCTTTATTTTATTTATTTAAATTTTATCTTCCCTGTGATTTCACTTATTCTTTTCTCTCTTAATGCAATAAACAGTTGACATAGCCCTTGGAAACTAACTGGAGCCATTTACAATATTTATGGTATCACCCAGTATTTTTATTGGAATATTGAATCACCCCAGAGAACTGCTCAAAAGCCACAGCCTGGTGAATGCTTCCATTATGTAACTTTGTGCTCCTGGTGGCAAGCATTTACAAACTCTCCTTTCACAAACAATGTAATTAAGTTAAAAATTGCAGCCCAGCAAGCCAAGCTAACGGGAACCAAGGCAGGTCTCACGGGCTGGTCCCTGCTGCCCTTCAGATCCCTTGGTATCAGGCAGGGTCAGCCCTGGAAGCAGCTCTCCCATCACCCCCAGCTCATTTAGGGATGGAAGCTGCCATCCTCAGAGCTGGACAGATGGGAAAAGGGAGGAATTTGAGTTGTTGTAGGGTACCATGCTGGAAGCATCCCTAAAATGTACAAGGAAACAAGATCCCTGGTGGGACCAACGCTGCTGACAGCACTGCCAGGGAACCCCCTGGGTTAGGACATCAAAAAAAAAACCTGTGCAGCCTGGCATCAGGAGGAGAAATCTCTCTGGGATGTAGATGAACATGCAATAAATGCAGGTTCCTGCTGAGCTGGCTCCATCCCAACCAGCTGTGACACTTCTGCCAGCTCAGGGACCATCCCTGAGCTGAACTGAGTTTGGTCACTTTGGTCCCCCAAGCCCCTTCCTAAGGGTCAATCATAATAAAAGAAAATACTCTTGAGGGTATGATGAGGATTCCTGAACACCACGTCTTCCTTTTTCCAGGATGGACTTCTTTCTCCTCTTGTATTTGTACTTCAATTTGTGACTTCAAAGCTCAGAGGGTAACATTTCCAGTGATCACGGGCGGGTTGTGCTGCCAGACACAGGCTGAGGTTCCCGAGGCGGAGCTCCCAGGAGCACATTCCTGCGGCTCAGCCCCGGGATGTGCCAGCCCCGGGGATGTGCCAGCCCCGGGATGTGTCAGCCCCGGGATGTGTCAGCCCCGGGATGTGCCAGCCCCAGGATGTGCCAGCCCCGGGATGTGCCAGCCCCGGGATGTGCCAGCCCCGGGATGTGCCAGCCCCGGGATGTGCCAGCCCCGGGGATGCTCTGTCCGGCTGCCAGGCAGGAACGCGCCCCTCAAACCCGGCAGCCAGGAGCGAGATAAGGAAAGGGAGGGGAAATGGCACCGCCAAGACACAAACATTGCAGAGGAGGAGGAGGAGGAGGAGGAAGCATCACCGGAGGGAGCAAGGACAGGAACGTGCCTGCAGGCACGAAGTTGGTGGATCCAACCCCCCCCAGACCTTCTCACATGCAGCTTAGGGACAAAGGTGCTGGAGGAAAAAAAAAAACAAAAAATAAAACAAACCTAACAAAAAACTAAACAAAACAAAACAAAACCCAAACCAAAACCAAAACAAAACCAAAAACGAACCAACCAACCAACCAAAACAAAACAAAACAAAACAAAACAAAAAAAAAAAAAAAACACCAAAATCAAAAACCAAAACAACAAATTTTTACGGAAAGAGTGATAAAGATCTGGACTGGCCTGCCCGGGGGGGTGGTGGAGTCACCATCCCTGGATGTGTTTAAAAAAAGATTGGATGTGGCACTCAGTTCCATGGTTTAGTTCAGGTGTTGGGGCATAGATTGGACTTGATGATCTTGAAGGTCTCTTCCAACCTTTAGTCGTTCTGTGAATTCTGTGAATTCTTTCAGCAGGCCCAGAACACCCACTGGCTACAAAAGGTGTGATAAGAAAGCTGTACTTTAAGGACCCCAAAGAAAGATTTTTTTCCCTCCAAATTATCCCTGCTGTACATCATAGCAAGTTTTCACCCTTTTTTTCAGAGGACAATAACCCACAGCCTCCACAGTGTCCATGTGACAGCTGCATTTCTGTACACACTGATGTCATCTTTTTGTCCTCCTTTGGTAAACACACAATAAAACTCTTCCTGTGCTCCCCAAGACCTCACCTTCTTGTTGTCAGTGCTAATAATATTTATTTCCCTGCCAGAGACCAAGAAGCTTCCAGAAAATGTTCAGGTGGCAGAAAAATAAATGCTGAGTGACCATAGAGAAAAATATCATTTCTTCTTTCTCACACTGAAATAATTTCAGAAGGAAGGAGTGTTTCAGGCAAATTGGAGATCATGTAGCCAAGAGTGAGTTTGCCCAGAAGCTGATGAGGACTCCAGGTTCTCTCTGGCTCTCTGCCTGGTGTGGTGGGGAACAATGCATGGGAGACATCTCCTCCAGTTCCTAACACAGCTCACAGAACCACAGACTCAAACAACATGCTGAGATGGAAGGGGGCCACCAGGATCGTGTCCAACTCCTGGCCCTGCACAGGACACCCCAACAGTCCCATCAGGTGCTGCAGAGCATCATCCAAATACTTTTTGAGCTCTGCCAGGCTTAGTGTTGTGACCACTGCCCTGGGGAGCCTGTTCAGTGCCCAGCCACTCTGTGTGAAGAACCTTCTCCTAACATCCAGCCCAAACCTCTCTGCTGCTCTTTTTGTTTTCAGCTTTCAAGTGGCCACCCCTTTCTTAGCAGGTTTCTCTGGCTTTGCACCGAGCTGCCTAAAAACACGAATAAACTGTCGATCTCTCGAGCACTTTCTGGAGGCTTTCTCGTCTAGAGAGAGCTGCACAAGAGCAGCTCTGCAGGCAGTGAGGAGATCTCTGTTCCTCCAGTGAGACAGGCTGGGGACAGAGCTGACATTCCAGCCACCAGAGCCACATCCTCGTTCCTGGACCAAATGGCCACGTACCTCCGTAGCGTGTCCCCGGCCGCCCCGCCGATGCCCGCCCCGGTTCCGCCGGGCTCGCCCATGGGCTCACCCATCCCCCGGGATCGGGCTCCGCTCCCGGGGCGGTGCAGCTCCCCCTGCCCGGGACCCCCGCCCCCGAGAGGGGCGGGCAGGGCGACTACAAGCCCCAGGCTGCC
>WBNO01027413.1:46082-140813 GCA_013400575.1 Peucedramus taeniatus | reverse complement strand
CGGGGAGGAACGGGCACGGGCTGCCCCGGGGAGAAGTTTCAAAAAAAAAAAAAAGGAAAGTTTGCAACTTTTCCGAAAGGCTGGGGGTGTATCTCCCGCCCCTTCCTTTCTTTCTGGTCTTTTTTTAGCGGTCCCAGCAGCGCGCAGAGCGAACATAAGAGGCGAGGAATTTCCTGTGGCTCGGTCCCGGCGCTGTCCCGGGAGGGGAGCGGGGTTGGGAGGGTGGAGGGAGCTGGGTTCGCTGTGCGGTGCCGATCGCTGGGGACAGCGGGGCGGTGCCCGCTGGCCTTGGTGTGAGCAGAGTCCGGGCTCGGGCCGGTGCCGGTGCCGGTGCCGGTGCCAGCCCGGCCGGGCCGCGGGTCACTGCCCTGTCCTGCCGCATGCACCGGCTTGCTGTAGGGAGGGAATCGCCCGGCACAGCTCCTTGCTCCACCAAACCTTCCGTCCTCATGTGGAGATCTGGAGTCCTCAAACTCCCCAGCTACGTCGGAATAGACCGTTCACAACCTGTATTTCAGTCAAAGTTCATAAGCCATGACTGCTTATTAAGTTAACAAGAAATGCAGCAAAACCTGATGAAGTCAGCCATGGTATTTATAGTGGGACTGTCTGTGTCTAATAGAATTTGTGGCTGGAAGCTAATGGGATGGTCACTTATGCCTTATGTTCTCAGCAGATATTTTTTCTAATTATCTGCATAACATGTACAAGGAGTGCTAAAAGCAGCACAGATGGTCACACAGGGCATGGTGGGAGGGACTGGGATAGCTAAGATGGCATAAGTAGCACAAATGAAACACAGAGGGTTGCAGAATAAATAAAAATAATTGTATTTATATACAGCCATCTCTGAGAAATAGCCTTTATTGATAGCTGTAATTACAGGCCAAGCAGAGACACTTCCCATTAAACACAGCTTGTGACAGGAAAAAAGTCCTTCAGCAGGGTGAGAGAAGTTTCCACAGTCTGGTGGTTGTGCCCACATTTTTTCCACATACAGTCTACCAAAATTATGAGTACTTCTAATTAAACAGAAGAATGCAGATAGCATTACATGCTGCAAAACAGCACAAACCCCAGAACTAATGCACTTTACCTATGCTTCAAAAGTGTAATTGGAGGGGAGGTCACTGTCACTTCTGTCCCCAGAGGTCCCCACATCAGTGCTGGCTCTTGCCCCAGTGCAGTCCCTGCTGGTGTAAGGTGGCTCATGGTTCACACGTGGCCACCCCTTCATCCCCTCCCCATGGTCAGAAGCACGTGCAGCACCTTGGTTTTGTAGGGTTGTTTGGAGCAGGTTGGTTTGAGTTGCTTTTGCTGCTCTTTTTGTCTTATTGTAGCTAAACTTACATGCTTAGGGAACTGGCACACTCAGCCCTGTGGGAAAGGCAAGGTCAAAGAGTCACTTCTTGTGTCTGAGGGTGGCAACAGTAAACTTTTCAGCTCACAGTGGAGTTTGTCTTGTGGGCCTGGACCAGCCTGGGCAGACTGAGGTTGACTTGGAGATCCTGGGAGCTGTGGGCTGCAGAAGGAGAGATGAAGAAATCAGGGCCACCCCACAAAGTCATGCTGAGGGTACAAGATTAACCAAAGGAGAAAATAAAGGAAAAAATAAACTTTTTTGAGCGGGGCTTTTAATGACAGGATAGGGAGTGAGAATGCAAAGCCTGCAGGGAGAGCTGGTCATTCCACATGCACTGAAGTGTGAAAATGATAATGCAGAACAGTGCAGAACCAGACAGAAGCTGCATTTCCTGCCCAGAATAAATTTTGTAGTTACAATCAAGAGATACCACAGAGGATCCCACTGAACAACTCCAGGCACTACAAATCACTGTCCTGCACTTAAAAACAAGTCTTAACTCTGTTAAAAAGTCCTGATTTCAGAGTTCTGCACCCCAAATGAGTACCCCTGCAGTTAGTGGAAGTCTGGTGGGTTGTGTGACTGTCTGCAAGTGCCTCTGTACACATGACCTAGTGACTTATGGGGGAATTCCACATCATGGCTTAGTAGATGGAAAACTGTGGCTGTCCTGGGAGAGTTCTTCCAGCCTGTGCATGCTGAGAGCTTTTCTTATAGCATCAGAAAACTGAACCTAGCACTGCTTGCTTGTTTTCCAGGTCGTGCACTGCTGGTCCTCCTCTTGTCTGGAACAGTGTCTCTCCTGGGCGGGCTGATATTTGGATACGAGCTGGGGATAATCTCTGGAGCACTGCTGCAGCTGCAGGCAGAATTTGAGCTCAGCTGCTTCAAGCAAGAAGTGCTGGTGAGCGCCGTCCTCATCGGAGCCCTCCTCGCCTCCCTGGCTGGGGGGATCCTCATCGACCGCCACGGCCGGAGAAGAGCAATCCTGGTCAGCAACTTGGTCCTCCTGGTGGGCAGCCTCATCCTCACACTGGCCAGGTCACTCACCCTGCTGGTCATTGGGCGCATGACCGTGGGCTTTGCCATCTCTGTCTCATCCATGGCCTGCTGCATCTACGTCTCAGAAATGGTGGCTGCTCACCGGCGAGGGCTGCTGGTGTCTCTCTACGAAGCGGGGATCACCGTGGGCATCCTGCTGTCCTATGCACTGAATTATATCTTTGCAGATGTGGAGGAGGGGTGGAGGTACATGTTTGGACTGGCCATTGCCCCAACAGCCATGCAGTTCCTCAGCATCCTCTTTCTCCCAGTGAACCCTGTTAAATTAAGCTCGTGGGACTCAGACTGCCAGAAGGGCCTCATCCCATTGCAGGACACAGAGGACAGAGCAGCAGCAAAGCGGGAGCCCTATCAGGAGAAGCATTACTCATTTCTTGATCTTTTTAGGACCAGAGACAACATGAGGAGGCGGACTCTGGTGGGCCTGGGACTGGTGCTCTTCCAGCAGTTCACTGGGCAGCCCAATGTGCTGGGCTATGCCTCCAAAATCTTCCACTCGGTGGGGTTCCAGAGCAACTCCTTGGCCATCCTGGCCTCAGTTGGGCTGGGAGCAATAAAGGTGGTGGCCACGCTGGTGGCCATGGCCTTGGCAGACAAGGCAGGCAGGAGAGTGCTGCTCATGGCTGGCTGTGTGGTGATGGCCATCTCTGTCACCACCATTGGCCTCACCAGCCGCATGGCTCCGCTGGCCATGGCCAGGGACTGCAAAGCAGCCACAGGCCCCAATGCATCCCACAGCCTCACCCAGCACCCCCTGACAGCTGTGCTCCCCCAGTTTGCTGTGTCACCCGTCCCACCAGCGTCAGGTGCTGCCAAAGGTCAGGCAGGCCCTGGTTTTGCTGCCACAAGGAGCCTTATGGAAGTTTTTGCCAGCACTCAAAGCAAAGAGGTTGTTCCTAATCCTTCCCTCACTCAGAAAAGGGACTTGGTAGGTCAGTCCAAGAAAGGAGCACTGGAAAGCACGGGCCCTCCCCTCGATGCTGCTCCCTGGGCACAACATACAGTCTTAAACTGGATTACACTGCTGAGCATGATGGCTTTTGTGAGTGCCTTCTCAATTGGATTTGGGCCAAGTAAGTGTGGTGTTTATCCTTGCATTAACCCAGAGAATAAAACTAGGGCTGATCTGCAAGCTGCCTGCTTGAACCATTCCTTCTGTATCTGCTGTGCTGAGCAGCTCACTGTCTGGGAACTGGAAATATGTCCCCTCCTGCCCCCTGAATCATTTTCTAGCACTGCAGCTCTGTCAGCTACAACACTGGAGTAACTTTTTCTTCCATGCTGTTCACTACCCTTGTAAAGCTGTTTTTTTCTCTGAAGTTCAGTTGAAAATCAGAACATCCAACAAACCTTACAAGCACTACATAAACTTCCTGTCACCCTCTTGAGGAGGAAAATACAGGGCTGAGGACAGAGGGACTGAAGGGCTGCTGCTGTGTGATTATGAAAGTCAGTGCAGAACTGGAAGTTGAACCTCTTTTGAAGTTTCTCAATATCAATTGGGGTTTTTTTATTCTATTTTTTTTTCATCAGATGAGATTGAAGATTAGTTCTTGCTTCCATGTAAGTTCTACTGTTTTCTGGCATCTGATGTAAGAAAACAGCATTTAACTCAAGAAAAGAATGTTAGGTGAGCAAGTCTCTTGGGTTTCACAGCCACCCTGCAAATTATTTCAAGCAAAATAACCCCAGGATAAGAGAGACTTAAAGATATGTATTGCTTTAACTCTGATTTTAGCCCAAATGCAATGTTGTCTCCCTCATTCCACCCTTTTCTCATTTCTTTACAAAGAGCATGACCTGACAGCAGGCCTGTCAGATCTCCTCATCTCCTGTGAATGGAATGACCAGCTACCCTGCTTTCTTCTTTACTCCCTGGGCCTGTTGATTGCTATTTCATTCCTCCATGAAGCATTGAACACAGGAGGTTTGAAGTGTTCTGCTGTGATCTGTCTTTGAGATCGATGAATGTTTGACACCGCCGGCAGCGGGTGCTGGGTGAAGCCAGAGTTTAAACCCCCTGCTGAAATCTCCCTTGCCCATTTCCCAAACAAATTGCTTAACTCCACACTGTCTTTGTGATCTCTCTAATCTGTGCAGTGACCTGGCTGGTCCTGAGTGAGATTTACCCTGCTGGGATAAGAGGAAGAGCCTTTGCCTTCTGTAACAGCTTTAACTGGGCTGCTAATTTACTGATCAGCCTCTCCTTCCTGGACCTTATTGGTAAGTAGCCCCTTCCCCTCCCTCCACCTCCCACAGCTGGTTAGGGAAGGTGGCCACCACGAGCCATTTGGAGATTAAGTGGCATTTTGAACCCTGAGGGCTTGAGGCTGGAATAGGTGTGACCCTTTTCCCCTGAGAGCAGGAAAGCCAGGCACCAGCAGCACTGGTCAGAGCCTCTCTGTCACTCGTTTATAAAAATCCCCCATTGCCCACTGGGCTGCACTGTAGCACCACAGTTTCAGGAAACACAGTCTGCAGCTCCCACACCACAGCTTTACAGCACTGCTCAGCAGGCACTGCTGGCCCTGGACCTCAGCTGCCTTCTTCCCCCAAAGCCTGGAATGCACCAGCCTTTCCCTTTGCCAAATTCCAGTCCAAGCCTTGCAGATAAGGAGTTTCCCAGCCCTCTTGAAGGCTTAACAAAATAAGGTGCCCCTGTCAGACACCAATGACCACCTCACAGCAAGCAACCAGCTTCCTTTGTACCCCACAATGTGACTCCTACATTCACACACCCGAATCTCTGCAGATGCCATTGGATTCTCTTGGATGTTTCTTCTCTATGGGCTGATGGGAGTGATGGCAGTCATATTCATTTACCTTTTTGTGCCTGAAACAAAAGGACAGTCCCTGGAGGAGATAGACCAGCAGTTCTCCAGGACACGGTAGGTGTGTGCTGCCCTTGGGGACTTCCCACTGCCAGCCCCTGGGACCTTGGCACTGGGCTGATGTGAAGTCTGGCCAGTGCTACTGAGAAAATAGAAAAGGTCGAGTTTGTGGCAGGGTCTTGGGATTCCCCTGCCTGGGATGTTCCCGAGAGTCCCTTTTCACAGCCAAGTGATCCAAGAAAGAGTCAGAGCTGCTTGGCCTTTGTTCTCAAGGTTGTTTTTTATTTCTTATCTATAACATGTTCTCCCTGACCAGCCCAGATGCGTTCAGCAGGTCAGCTCAAGGCTCACTGCCCACCCTCAGGGCAGTGTTGTCTTTTTATACTATAAACTACACAGACATTATTTACAGTTTATTCCCAATACCTATCACCTATGTTAGACAGTCAGTTTCTACTCTAAACCAATCCCAAAGTGCCACCATCACCAAGAAGATGGAGGCCAGGAAGAAGAAGGAAGGAGGGCAGTGCACACCCAGATTGCTCCACCTTGACCCCCCTGTACACTTCTCATATAAATCTTAATCTATTTCTCTACTCAGTGATAAGCTACTCATTTTATTCTACTTTCCCTGGTTTGTAACTCCTCACATAAAGTTGGTAATTTTTTCCATGGCTCTAGATCAAGGGCAGAAGGGTCTTGGGCTCTGTGCCAAGCCCTGCGAGCCCCCTGCCCGGGTCTCAGCCCACCCAAAGCTACAAGAGAGGTGTCCTGGTTTCCCACAGCAGGGCTGCAGGGAGAGCTGCAGTGCCTTCATCAGCAGCTCACTGCCCTGAGCCTGCTGTGCTGCTGGAGGGCAGTAGTGACACTCAAGAAAAATGGGCCAAAAACCAGGACTCGTGGTCGAGGAGAGGAAACCAGGACCACAACATGAGACAGGAAGGTCAGGACTGGGAGGAGGCAGGAGGGGATGATAGTCCTGTCTTTTCACTTTAGAATAATCCCAGGCTGATCCTTCTCCTCTGAGGCAGAGACATCTCCTGGAGCATGGTAATTTTCACACAAAGCTCATAATAGACTAGGGAAGATCAAAATGTGGTTTTGCCATGCTGGTTCTGCTGGAGATGGCAGGGCAGGCTGTGCTGGAGCAGGGGAGGTGGTGCTGCCTCAGGGCTGATGCCAGGGGGAGGGAGCACACAGCCCTCGGGGGCAGGAGGGGTGGCTGCTGTCAGCCCCTGCCCGGCTCCCTGCTGCTGCAGCTGCTGCTCCTGACCTTCATCACTGCCCGGCAGGGTGTGGGAAGGAAATGTGTTCAAGCAGAGACGTGGAAGAGGAGCGAGCTGCACACACGCACTGTACCAGAGAGTGGAGCACGCCAGCAGCACATGAAACCAGCGAGCTGCCCGCAGCATCGTGTGAGAGAGAGGAGCTCCACCAGCAGAGGAGCAGGCTGGGCCATCGGGACACTGCTTTGGGACTTTTAACTGGGGACCTCTGGTCAGTGACAGTTCTCCCTGCAGTGCCTTGGATCTGAGAAAACACCAACAGCATGTCCTTTGGGTCCCTGGAGAACCTCTGTTGCCAGGCAGGGATTATATCCTTCCTTTGATATCTTTTAATTTTTCATCATTTGTGTCTCCTAGCATTTAAGACATTAATGGTTTTATACGCAGGAATTAAAGCACGAGTTTTGCTGACGATTTCTCCATCCTTGAGGCTCGTTTGTGAGCAAGGTGTGTTGTTTTCCAGCTCTCGGGAACACCGGGATGGGGCCGGGGAGGGCGCACCGTGCTGGCACCGCCCGCTCGGCGCTCTGCGCTCAGACCCCGCAATGCCCAAAATCAGAGCCCCCGCACCCCCGGAGCCCCTTCCCTGCCTCCCCGCACTGTGCCCGGGGCCTGACGGGGCCGGGCAGGAGGGATGTGCCAGTGGGAATTGGGGGTACCCCGAGGAGTGAGCAGGCTGCTGGGGACAAGGCAGGGCAGAGGATGGATGGGGATGCTGGGGTGTCGGGGGGACCAGGGCAGCGGGCGGGGCTGCTTGGGCTGGGAGGAGACCCGAATTAGCTCTGGGGCCAGCAGACAGGGCTGGGGACACAGGACACAGAGGACAGAGCAGCAGCAAAGCGGGAGCCCTATCAGGAGAAGCATTACTCATTTATCTTTTTAGGACCAAAGCCAACATGAGGAGGTAACCCCAGCCAGGTGCTGGGGTGACGGTGCAGAAAGCTGGGAGACAGCTCCTGCTAAGGGGGCTCCATGAGCCCAGGCTAAAGGACTGTCATTCCCACTTTATACAAAAAAATCACAGTGCACTTTCCAAACCCAGCAGCTTCACCCCCCAGGAGGAGGAACCTGCAAGAGGTGCCCAGGTTGTCACACACAGCACAAGGTTTGGTGTCTGTGCTTGCACAGCCTGCAGGGCCACCGGAGGAGAGGAGGTGTGGGAGAGCCCCAGCTCTGCTCCTGCAGCCTTTCCCATGAGGGGTGCACATTCCCAGGAAGGGAGACAGCTCTGGAGGAAGGGAGACAGCTCTGGAGGAAGGGACACAGCTCTGGAGGAAGGGAGAAAGCTCTGGAGAAAGGGACACAGCTCTGGAGGAAGGGACACAGCTCTGGAGCTGGCAGCTGGTTCACAGGGCCTGGCTCCTCCATCGCAGCAGAGCTGGGCACGTGGCACTGCAAGATGGAAAAGCTGTAAAGGGTGTTCAAATGAAAAGCTGAAGGAAGGTCAGTGGGTGCAGGAATTCAGACTGGCATCCTGGTGAGGAGGAGGTGGCCCATATCCAGGGGGAGAGCAGCAGGGGAATAAAGGAAGTAGCTGCAGTAAATAAGATGAATTTGGCCATGAATGATACCAGCAGACTCACAGGAACAATTTTAAGCAACCAAAGACAAAACCTAGATGTGCTTCTGTCACTATACCAGAAGCTAAAAAAAGTAAGATAATGCCAGGCTTTCCAATCCTGAATAACAATTCCAGAACCAGTGCAGATTTCTTGAGATGGGAAATCACAGATTCCAGTAAAAAAAAAAAAAAATTAGAGCCAGTACTGTATTACTGAGCCCTGATAAGAATAAAAGTAATGAACAGCAAATATAAAATGAGATTAGAGAAGTTAGTTTGCTCAGTGATCCATCAGGAAGGAATAAAAAGTGGGTTTGGGTACAATAAAGGGTCTCCAGGACCAAGCAGTGCTGGGAGTGCGAGGAGAGCTGCTGCTCTGGGTTTGGTGGGGAGAGGTGCACAGGACCTGCTTCACAAGGTGTTTGTGGGAGAGCTGGTCTCTGCTCGTGACCACAAAACAACCTTTAATGCTGTAGTGGGAGAGTGCACACCAAATAAATCCAGCCTGGGGCTCTACAATTTCAAGAAAGGGAACTATGAAAAAATAAGGTGATTAGTCAATAACAACAAACCAAAAAGGAGCAGGCAGAAAGCAAGGAGCCTGCAAGCAGTCTGGAGGCGATTTAAAAATGCTCCATTAAAGCCTAAGCAAAACATGTGCCACAACTCAAAAAGAACTAAGAGGTCCTAAAAATCACCCAGCCTGACTCACTGCTAAGGTTAAGGAGGTATCACAGGGAGAAGGTCAGTGTTTTAAAAGTGAAAAGGTTTCCCACATGAAGAGAAAAGGAAAAACCATAAAACATGGCAAGTAAAGAGCAGACAGAAGAGAGCTAAAAAAGAGCATGAATATCTTGCAAAGATCTTGCAAGTATCTTCTAAAAATTTTTATTTAACTATATTAAAAAGAAGAAACTGGCTGGGGAGCCATTGCTCAATACAAAGATGCAACAGGGTGCCAGGGAGGATCAGACATGACGAGACAGCTTGGGCACAGCTGAGTGCTGGTGTCCACTGCTGCAGGTATTTGGAAGAACCTCACACCCAGTAAATTAGAGGAATTGGATCAGTGTGACTTTCCAAATGGCTGCTGTACCAGAGGGGTGGCAGGTTGCCAGTGCAGCTCTCAGCTACAAACCAGGCTCTGGGAGGGTACCCCAGGAGCTGCAGGGGTGAGTGTCACCTCTGTCCCTGCTGGGGTGGTGGGGTCTGCACCAGCAGTGAGCACATGGGCAGCTGGGACAGAGCCAGCAGACAGGGATGCCAAAGAGGGAAAGCTTCCCTTGCCAGCCTACTGGGACTCTAGGAATATATAAAGTATTCACGTGGATAGGGAGGACCCAACAGACAGAACAGATGAAAGATTTTGTCAAAATTGTTTTAAAAAACATTTACATTTCCATGGGATTGAAGCAATGTTTCTTTTATGTATTGAAACCTCTTTAAGGATATTCCTCTCTTGTAAGTAGCAAAGTGCAGGGTTTAACAGGCAGTTTTTGAAGATAAATGAGATTCAGCGACCAGATTGCCCAAGAATCTGTTTGGTCTGGTTTTATTCAGCACCTTCAGTGCTGGCAAGTGAATGGACAGCAAAATCTCCATGTTTGTGGATGATACTAAACTCTTTTAGGAATGAACACATTTTGCCATTGACAAAGGGCTTCATAAAACCCTTAGAAATGGGAATGAGTGGGCAAAAAGGGCAGCTGGGTTGGGTGTGCTGAGGAATGCTGCAGGCTGGTGCCAGAGGCCCCTGAAGGCTGGCTGGGGTCAGCATGGATGGGAGGGGGGCTCAGCTGGGTGAGCTGGATCCCTCCATCATCATCTAACTGGACAAATGTGTCCCCACTCCAAATTTTGACCCATTAACATAGCAACAGGCTGTTTCTCTTCTTCTCTCCCCTGAGGCTGAGACCTCATAAGACTAGAGGATACAGAAATGCTTGAGGCAGTGATAAATCTTCTTTAGTGGGCTTTTATTTCCTTTTCTTTCACAATATTTTCTTTAGTTTCCTAGCCAATTTTTTTCTAAGGAAAGATTTCTGACTTCCTTTGAGCCACAGCTCAACATCTGTCCACATTGGGGGCTGAAGTAATACACTGTTAAGGGGTTTTGATGTCAAGCCCAAAACCCCACCAGGGATTTATGCAGCTCTCCCCTTTCCTCCCTCCTCCTCTTCAAACAGCCTTTCATTTGCTCTCACTAATTGTGCTGTCATGCCTTTCTTTTTCCCCGGGTTGTGCAGACAGCCTTCCACGCAGGCAGGTTTCGGTGACAGATGCCTGTGCCGTGAGCTCCGCGCATCGCCGGAGCCGCGCTGAAACGATCCAGGCGCGCATCCAGCCCGGCACGGATCAGCCACTGCCGCCCCTCGTCCCCCCGAGGTGCTGCTGGATAATCACTGCAGCTCCGGAGAGCCCCGCCAGCCCCAGCCCACCCACAGACAGCACTTGCTCTCAGAGCGGGCAGGAAATGATCAGCAGAGCATCTCTCTCTTGGAGAAGGGAAGAGGAAAGGCTTCAGGAGGGTCCGGCTGGGTGCAGGGATGCTGCAGAGCCTGGTGTCCCAGGGAAGGTGGCTGCCGGGGCAGATCTTTAAAAAGCACCAGCAAGGCACCCCCCACGCTTACACGTGCTGCTCCAGTGTGCCCTAATCAAAATCTGAAGGATGGGAAAAATAAGTGCAAACTTTGGCTGGTCCAGACTGACTTCAGGAACCAGCCTGTAGAGAGGGGATGTGGAGTGGCAGTGGCAGCATGTACCATCCCTGAGCCCCCGGTGTCCTGCTGTGGTAACGTGATCTAGGTGACAGACTGAAAGCAGAGCAAGGTGTGAGTCCCTGCTGCAAATATTCCCACAACTCAGCAGAGAAATGTGGGATGTGAGTCCATACCCCTTTTGTGCATGAGAAGGCAACAAGCTCAAGGACTGGATCCTGCTTAGTCTCTGCTCAGGGGGATACAGAGCAGAGAGAAACTGAAAGCAGCCAGAATACATGAAACACGATAACTGGAAAAAATACAAACCAGAAGATGGGCTGTTTAATGCACTACAGATCCAGCAAAACAACCAGAGCTGAACAAAAAACACTCCTCATATAGGAACAAAGATACCAGTTCAACACAGGCAAAACCTGGAAAGAGATGGGTGTGTTGTGTTTTGTTAGCTTCTGTGTCTCCAGGCACTGTGTGGATCAGACCAAAGCCTGAAACGTGGCTGGTGCTTCCTCCTTTTATTGCCTCTCTCCTCTCTGCAGTGCTGCTGCCAGCACCAGCACCTCCAGGCTCTCCAGGTTTGGTATCTGTGGCCTGTGCCCTGGTTCCTCCTGCTCCATCTGGCCTTCTTCCTGCTGCTCCTGGGCCCAGCTCCCCCAGCCCTGAGCTCTTCTAATTCAATAAGCAGAGGGAAGGAGAGTTGCTGTCACTTTTAATCACAGCAGTAAAGCAGAGACACAGAGATAAGGTCTGCACCCTGCTGCTGATGGCTTCAGAACGAGTTCCTCTGACAGGTCACCCACCCAGAAGAGCCCATTGTCTGTAGGGAGGGAGACAAGATACCTTTGGCTGGGCTGGGGTGAGACCTCAGGTGCAGCAGGAGCTACACCAAGAGCATTGCTCTTCCCTTGGACCTACCAGGACAAGTTCAGTTTCCAGATAAGCAGGAATCACATCAGTGCCTTTACTGGGAAATTTTCCATTTCTCTTCAGGTACTCTTCAGCCACTCTCACCCCTGGGAATCCTCCTCTCCTTGCCACAATGACAGGAGTTGCAAGGAGCCATTTTCACTTGTAAAGGTTCTCTGCAAGGGTCTGGGTAAATGGTCAGGTTCAGGTGCCACAGTCCCAGAGTGACAATCCTGGCACCACACCCCTGGCAGTGTCCCAGCTCACTCACAGCTCCTGGGGGTCACAGCCATCCTTTTGTTCTCACTCAAACTCACAGCTGAGTGCTGGTGAACTCCTGCAGCAACACAAATAAAATGTCAGCACTATGACTATTAATAGTGTTTCTATTCCTGCTGCCATTACGATGGCTTTTGCTACTATTAGTAATAATATTTACATATGCAAAACCACAGATGCAAAACAGATGTTTTGGTTGGGATCTCTGAAAAAAACTTGTCTCTGCCACATATATTTATGACAAAGATGGAGGGTTAACCACACAGAGTGCCATATAGAGAACAAATAGATGGGGAAAAAGAATGAAATAATTCCTTCCATATTCCTAACAGAGGCCAAAACTTATCCATTCCCTCTCTCTGCTTCTCTCCTTTCCAGCACTTGAGACTTTTCCAATACCAGGCCAGGGATGGTTTCCATATTTGTTCAGACATGTCTAGTTTTATTTTCCAGTTCAGCTATTTTTTCAGATGCAGCTTTTCCTGATGGATGGAAAATACAAAAGGAATTGCTCATCTGCTCCCTGCAAGCTTTTTCCTGACCACTGGGAAGCTCAGGCACTATTCCAGCCCTGGACTAAACCTTGCCTTGTGGAGAAAACTTGATCCTTGTTTGCTGAGTTCACACGTCTGGGAATAATTTAAGCTAAGGGAAAAAGTAAAAGTGAGAAGAACTACCACTGTCTCTGAGCCCACCTCATTCCCTCCAGCAGGCAGCCCTGCCTGGGAGGATGGCTGTGGCCATGGATGAGGAATGATCACATCCCCACAGCTGGCCAACACTGGAAAGCAAGAGAGTGGCAGCTCAGGGCAGGGCAAGAGTTCTGGCACTTTCACCCAAGCTTGTTTCACAGAAATAACAGAATCTGCCAGCACCAGGCATCCCTCTCTGCTTTTGGCAGTGGCTGGTGTAGGACTCAGGGACACAGACAGGAGGATGAGGAAAAGCAGAAGGACAAGACTGAAACGAATACCTCTCTTAAAGGCATTGATGAGTAGCTTTGCACTGGAGTTATGCAGAGCCCCCCCAGCACAAACAGCTTCCCTCTGAGCCTGCTTTGGCCTCTTATCTCATAATCTCTTATGTATCTTATGTATCTCTTATCTTATCTCTTATCTCCTATGTATTTACAGTTGTGTGAACACCAGACATTCCCCTGTATCCAGGGGTCTCATGTTTGTGGCCAGCTAACTAACTTCAATCCTTTTCTACTGACAAACACCCTCCAGGACACCTTAATATCCCTGAGCAGCCCCAGGTCCAGCTGCTCCTTCCATGAACAGGAGGAGGAAGAGGAGGAGAAGGAAGGCTCCATCTGCTCTGCAACAACACAGCGATGCTTGAACAGAGAAAGCCACCAGACAGCAAAGGAGTGTCCCTGAGCACTCATGAGCAATAAAGTGCCCCACAAACTAAAGAGCCCCCAAGTGCTACTGAGGACTAAGTAGTCCCTGAATACTCACATCTCTCTCAGGTCAAATTCCACTCTTTAAACCAATCCCCATTCCGTTTTACACATCGGGCTGTAGAAGGCCTCGGAGGGGCTGTTAGAGTCTATTGTAGGGGAATAAAGAAAGTGTCAAAAAGACTTTTAATGCCCAGTTAAAAGTGGCCAAAATACAGTCTGCAGTTACCTGATAAGCTGCAAGGTCTCTACTGGGAGAAGTATTTTGGTTTTTCAATTGTCTCAACCCTTGCATACTTGCAAGAGGCCGGCCTTAGCTCTGAACCAAAGCTTTGTCAAGTACGTTAAAACATTATTAAAAGCCTGGCTTTTGTTCCATAAAGACTTTTAATCCTTGCTGGTTTGGTTTTGTTTTTTTCCTTTATAATGTTTAAGACCAGTAATTATTGAAGATACCAGAGCACTGCAGATTGCTGCAGCCTCTCTGTGGTTTGCAGCATCAATATTTTTTCCAGCACAGTGGCTGTCCTGCCCTGCCATGCCCACTGTGCAGGTGTGGGAATCAAAGTGCTCAGTGGATTTAACAACTCCAGAGATGAATAATAGGGCAGTGCCAGAGCCAGAGGACTGAGTCTCATGTTCATGGACTCTACTCATTGCAAGAGAAAATATTCATGGTCCTCTCTTGGTGCAAATTACCCTCTTTAAAGGGAAACTTTGGAGATTTCACCTGTTCACTGGTTCAGTTACCCTTTTTCATGAACAACTACCTAATGGCTCTGGACTACACCTGGTGTCCATGGCTCTGGTGGTATTTTTAATGGAGATATTTAGACATCAAAAAGTTAGGTATTTGAACAGCTAGAATTTTGTTGGTTTTTTTTTTAAACAGATCTGTAATTCATTCAAAGGTTCAGTCTCAGAGTGTCAACAGGCAAGAGCTGCCAAGCTGCTGAAAACAGGGTGTTTTTCATCATCCCCTGTTTGCTCCTCTGCACTGTGAGGGCTCTCTGGGGTGGACAAGCCCCGTGGTGCTGTTTTGCTGCTATTGCTGTGCATTGAGAAGGGTGTTTGCATAGTAGTGAGCAAGGCCAGCACACAAAATTAATGACATTTGAAGTTCAGTGCAAGTCTTGACTGTCAGGAATGCAGCACTGAAAACAAAACTTTAAGCTTCCATATTGCAAAACCTATTAACTGCTTTACCGTTTTTGCAGTCGTGCCAGCTCGCTCATACTGGAGCTTTTACCAAGGCATGACAGCTCATTTGTTTAGCTTGGGCCTGGCTTAAAGTTTTGATGAAGCCTAATCTTGTGACCTGTATTTATTTTGGCCAGGGATGCTTTTTGCACAGACGACTTCCTATCCTCCCTAATCTTTCCCGCAGGAAAGGAGCTGGGAGTTACGAGTCAGGGGAGGAAGGCAAAGCCAACCAGACATGCAGTGAGAGAGAAACAAGTGCTGCACATGTCAGTGAAGTGGTCCAGGTTCAGGGACCCTGTCTGCTAGGGGAAGGAATTAAAGGGGGAGTCAACACCTCCGTCGTCATCGTTTGAGATGTGTCAAATCCATTATGGTTTCTCTGGAATTTTATCCATCTGGAAATATGGCTGTCTGTAACTTGGACAGCTTCACAACTTAAGGATGGAAATGTCTCTTCTTGGCTTGAACTTATCACACATTCCACTGAAACAGGGAAGAATTTTGTGGGTATAAACCCCCAGCAACCCCATGGGATGTGTCACAGGTTCCTCAGCAAAGTGCCTGTGGGAGGAGTTGCTCTCTCCTGTGGGACCACAGAGGGAGGACAGACCCTGTGTCAGGCAACCCAGCTGGCTGCCAGCAGTTCCATAATGTGAACTCCCTCTCCCCTCACTTCCATTTCTTCTAAAACTAACTCAGAGAAACACATTTAAGTACCTGCCTTGGGCATCAGGCTTTCACCACCCCTCTAAAATCTGCATCCCCTGCAACCACAGGCCACTTGAACATTATGTGTCCATTTACTGGAAAATCTCTGAAAGAAGTCAGGGAAGGTGTAATTGGTTCCAGTCCTTCACCCTCTGCTTTAACATGCAGGACAACACCAAAGTCTGTGGAGAAGCCCCATCAGGACCCTTCTGGTACCTTTATGGTTTGAGCTACACCAGAGAACACCCAACCTTCCCCTAGGCCTCACCTTCAGACACCCAAACAGTAGCTGTAAGATTAAAGACAAGGAAAAAAGAGAGAAAACCTCAGCACACCCTTCTGGTTGTTTTCCAAAAGAAAGCCAGAACACCGTGGTGGCATTTACCCAGCTCTGAAGGCACAAGTCACCTGTGACATGACACCATTTTTCCACTGGAAGCCAGGTGCTTGAAATACCAAACTGCTTTCTAAAAATGTCTTTTGTGTCAAGCTGTGCAGCAGGGTGGTAAGCACAAACCTGCCTTTCTAATGCAGCAGGGATACTCTGCACTGTGCTGGCACTAGAAATGCTGGTGACCTCCACAAAACCCCTACTTTATATTCAGAAATAGGGCTCTGAATGCAGAGCTGTAGCAATGGGGCAGAGAGGTTTTGTGAAAGACAAACTGCCAGTCTGGTTTAGTGTCTGTTTGATATCTTGAGTTTGACCAATTCCCATGAGTTGAAATAAAAAATTTCTGAGTAGCTGGAAATATTCCCCAGTTTCATTCCCATGGAAGAAAAGTGCTTAAAAGCATTCTAAGGTTAATGGGAACATGATGAAAGAGATATTTCTTAGAGCAGCATTTTGAGTATATGCCTCCTTTAAGTACATTTTCCAAGCATTAAAGCAGAAAAATTTGGGATAGAGTTCAAATCCCTCTCAAACCTCTGGAAATTGGGTGGCAAGGAACCAACCTATTGCACTGCTGCAGGGATGCTCCAGTTTAGGGCTTAAAGGCTCTGCAGTGGCTGTGCTGAGAGTCAGCACCCACATGAACAAATCCCCCATTGAGTGGGAAACAGAGCACCCACGTGTGCTCTGATAAAAGCCCTGAAACCCAGCCCAGCCAGGCACAAGGTGTGTGCACCCTGCCTGCAGGGATTTGTCCAGGAATGACAGCTTTGCAAGGCTGCCTGACACTTTTTCCCTCTGAGGGGAAGGTGCCATCCTGAAGCTTTCCCAATGAAGCAACTGGGGAGCACGTGGGCATTCTGCACACCTAATTGCCATCTAACCACTGGCCAAGAGCTGGGATTTGGGAAGATGGGGAAGGCCAGCACCAGCAGGGTGACACTTGCCTCCCAGTGTGAAGCAGCCTGTCCCAGAGGTGCTTTACAAACCCAGAGTTGCACAGAAGACATTAATTGCTAAATCAGGGATGGTTCTCCCTCCCATCTGCTCCAAAGGGGCTGGGATTTGCAGAGGGAGTCACAGCAGCTGCATGTGCTCATTGTGTGCTTTCCCTGCCTGCCCACGTGCTAGCCGTGACAAAGGTTGGTAATGCAATTACACATATATAATGTTAATTAATTGTGCCACCACTTAAACCAAAGAGAAACATGGGCATAATAAGTAGTTTAATAATTAATATTTCATTATTATATTTTCTTTGTGGTTTACAAATATACTGACATTGGACTAAAGTGGTTGCAAATGTTTTGGTAGGAATGTCAAACCCACAAGCATTGTTAGGAGGGCCTGAATAGGCCATTGGCTTTTAAACTACTTGAGAGCTGCTTAATGTGCACTGTGCATTGAGTTTAGGCCTACAGCTGCCTTGCAAGGTTACCCCTCAGCAGAACTGTGCCCAGTAACAATAAACCTTAAGAAAGCTTCACCATCAATGCACATTTCAAACCCTAGGGATGTGTTTTGTGCAGAACAGACACGCACAAATCTCACAGATTATTTGCTGAATCATGACAATAAAGTGGGAACTATTTTCTGCCACTGCCTTGTGCTTTTCTAAGGCACTGAATTTTAAATGCCCTACCAAAGAAGAACACTGATCTCAACACTGGGGTGCTCTCGTCCCCTCTGTTCCAGTGCCACCCTGCCTGGATATGTCGCAGCCCAGAGGTGAGGGCCCAGCAGATCAAATCCATTGCACACTCCCACATTATAGATGTCAGCAGAGAAGCTCCTTGTGACCCCTCACCTTTCTGCCACGGGAAAATGGTGGGAGACTCATTTCCTCCGAGAACAAACAAACAAAGCAGCAGTTCCACATGGAGGGACAACGCTCCACTGAGGAGCTCCCTTTGCGGTGCAGGTAAACACTTGTGCAAACCATGAGCAAAGTTCTCAAGAATCGTCAGGCTGAGGACACAAGTTTTTCACTTCTATTGACTTAGTTTAAGTGCCACAGGAGGCTCTGGGAAGAAGGATGCAAAGAAAGGCTGTGGTGATGGACTGCCCAGCTGAGTTAGTGAGAACAGTCGGAGCAGAGCAGAGCAAACACGGGGCTGGCTGTGGGGCAGGCAGGCTCTGCCTCCCATCCTGTTTGTGTTTACAGGACTCAGCCCCTGCCATCAGCTGCTCTGTGCTGTGGGAGTGGCACTTGCAGTGATGGATGGCTTCTGCAGAGCCCTCTGTACCTGCTGGGCCATGTACAGCCCGAGGCAGCACCCACTGCATATCCCGGGTCAGTCCCGGGTGTGCTGTGCCCGGTTTGGACCCTGCACTGGGGACAGCAGGACAGTGTGTGCCACACAGTGTGTGTCCAGACAGGTACCCACCAGCAGCTCCCTGCAGCTCCCTCCCTGGGAGTGCAGTGAGACACAGAGAGGTGACAGCCACAAGGAGAAGGCAATGGGTGCTTTATCAGCTACCTGTGGCTCACTGACTCTTTGCCTGTGCAGAGCACATGTGTAGAAAGACAAGCCTCATCTTGCAGTTTAGCAGCACTCCCAGAGTGTGTTTTTAGGAAGCCACGATGATGTTCAGGCTTTGGATCACCCCTAAAAGCCACCAGCCATCACTGTGGCCTGTGATGTGAGCCCTGAGCAGTGCTGGTGCTGGAGAATCTCCAGAAGACAGCCAGCACCTTGCAGCCCCACATGCCACGTACCTGAGAAAGGGCAGGAAAAGGATTTAGAGTAGCTGTGTTCAGGCATTCATTACTTTGGCTTCTTTTTTCTACCTCTGTTGAGGTTGGGATTGAACAAAGTTCGTGTTCGGACTCAGGTGTTCATTATTTTTTATCAATGTTACAGCTTCACAGCAGTGAGTTCTGCAGTCTTTCATTAGTAAGGCACATAATGACTGACTATCTTTTGTTACAAGGTCTTTTAAGGCTAAACTATCTAATTAAGAAATGACACTTAAATTATTTTCACTTTTAACTTAATAACTAATTCCTCAAAGTTCACACTGCGGATTTTTCTAATTACAAAATACTATCCAAACTCATGAAGAAGAAGGAAGAAGAAGGTAAAGAAGAACAACTTGCCTCTGCTCTAAAACTTTCATCTTACTTCATATTTATTACTATATTTTAAAACTTCAAACTTTAAGTTTTCTACCCTGTGATATTGCACACTTCTAACCAAATACACACCTGTAATCTCAGTGTTACCAATTAATTTTGGAAGCCTGTTCTACGGCCTCAGGTCAAATGCAGTGCTCTCTAGGGAGTCAGAGTCCATCTATATAGAAAGTCTAAAATTCTCAGCATCCAGAACTCCAACATATTACCAAACCATCTTAATGCAGGGAAGTGAAGAGGCAACCTACCCCCAGCACCCAGAGCCACCTCCCCTCTGAGACCCTCCAGAGCCCCAGTTTGCCCATTCTGACGAGCAGGCTCTCGACAGTCGGTCTCCAGCTGCAGCCAGCACGGCTGGCTCTGCACCATCTATAATTTATCATCACCCTGGACCTGCAGAGAGCACCAAGGTGTGCGACCCCAGCTTGTCCCAATCCAGCCCCAGGGCTCCCCCCAAGTGGGAGCTCCCTGCCCCGAGCAGCCCCAGCCGGAGCCCTGGGTGCTCCAGCTTGCCAGGGTGTTTGCAGAGCAGAGAGTGTCATACTTCTAAAGAGTGACAAATTGCCAGGAAGGGCCCCCCCGCACCCCGGCTCTGCTATGCACAGCCCAATTCCCCCGTGCCGCATTAACAGCTAATAAAACAATAGAGCTTTTAGTGGGGAACTTCAAAGGGTTCTCAGGCAGATGAATGAATTTCGCATTTCTTCACTTACTGTCAGCACTAAGGGAGAGAAGGGCAGGCTGAGGTCGAAGGCTTCAGCAGGCAGCAGCAAACAAATACAGCCTGGTATTCGGGCTACTGCAGAAAATGGAGTGGGAAATCAGCTAAGCACTTTGCAAGTACCAGGATTTTCTTCCACTCAGCTCATCAACTTCAGCTACCCAACTTTCTTTTTTGGTTTTCAAAAAAAAGTACAACAAAGGTTAGATAAACCTCCATATTTACACCTAAACCATAGGTTGAGCCAGCAACAGCTCATTTCAGTGTGGAGAATCTTTAGGCAGCCTGGCCCAAACTCAAGCAAACTTAATTTTATTTTCAGCAACACAATTGTATTTGGTAAATGTGCCTTGAGGTCCCACAGCTAATTCACAACTATGTGTCCATCTACAAAATACATTCTGCAAGCCATTAGCTCATTGTCATGTGCAGCCACAATGAGCACCTACATGAATTAAGCTATGAATTGAGTGACTAAGAGTGGGTTAATATTGCTTAAAAGATATTTCCAGTTTAGGATGTGGAGAAGAAATCACAAAAAAGCAGGAAAAATGGAGAAAATAATATTGTATAGCTCAAATAATAGAATAACAGAATTGTTTGGGGTGGATTTTAAAGCTCATCTGATTCCAAGCCCCCTGCCATGGGCAGGGACACCTTCCACTATCCCAGGTTGCTCAGACCTCCATCCAACCTGGCCTTGAACACTTCCTGGGACGAGGCAGCCACAGCTTCTCTGGGCACCCTGTTCCAGGGCCTCACCACCCTCACAGGGAAGAATTTCTTCCTTATATCTAATCTAAATCCTACATCTTTCAGATTAAAATAATTCCTCCCTTGTCCTAACACCATCTGCCTGTGTAAAAAACATACCTCACTGGCCAGGTAGATAAAGATTCTCCTGCAGGAGAATCTCTCACATGGAGTAGGGAAAACCCAGAGCCCAGGACCATGAATTGCACCTACAACAGGGATACTCACTGGTGGAGGAGACTGTCAAAGCTACCAGCAAGACTGCCAGCCAAACCTTCACTAGGGGGGAAGCCTAGAGGGCAGTTTGGAAGGAAATAGGGATGGAAAATATTTTAAACAGATGAAGCATCATTTCATAAAACTGCCACAAGCAACTTGGCTCAGTTTCTTATATTTCTCCTCTCTTTTCTGACCAATTTTTGTTAAGTCACTGCCTTTATCGCCACACAGTATCTGAGGAAGAAAAGAAAAATCTGATTGTTCATGGCTTTTTTTTTTTTAATCCTTATGTAGTACATGATACCCAGAACAACAGGAATAAATTATTCTAGTCTTCAGAGCTGGCATGTTTTAGCCTCTTGAACACCATCATCTATATTCTACATCACTTCCAAGCACAGCCCGAATGGCTTGTTCTGCAAAACGACTTTAAAGGTTGCAATCATTTATGTTGCACTCAAATCTGCTGCCAGATTTTCAAAGCATTCTGCATTTGGCTGTCCTTCCAGCCACGCCTGCACTGGACACTTTTCCAAGGGCTCCCCGTGGCCGTGCAGGGACAGCGTTTGCAGGCAGGGAGCTCCCGGGGAGCCGCGGCAAGCTCAAAGCAGCTGGCTGGCAAGAGGGGAGGGAGGCTGCCTCCTGATAACTGAGCTGACAATTTCTAGGTTCTCTAAAACCAGACCCTTCCAAGAATGCCCTTTGTTCAGCAGTTGCTCCATTCAGTCTCTCTCCCTGTTTGCTTGTAATTTATTCCTTCTAAAAGCCTTGCCCTAGGCTAGCAGAAAATGAAAACAAGGAGCCAGATTTTCTTTTTTTTTTTCCTCACTTTTGCTCTTTCATCAAGAACAGTGAAAATTTGGCACAGTCAAATATTTTGTTCAGCTCTTTCTTTCAGTCTTTGAAGTCCCCTAAAGCCTGGGTAGGAGTCTAGGCTTCCACTCACATCTGCTTTCCATGAAGCCATTTACCGCACTTTATTTGTGCCATATTAGATTTTTCAGGACAGGGACAGAACTAACAAAGCATTTACATTCTTGGGAAAGTGGCATAGATACAACTACCACATTACTCTGATAGAAACAAACTATAACTGACATATTTCAAGTTCTCAAGCAAGGAGCCGTGTCATGCCACAGGCAGCAGAGACTCCTGGGCTGTTGGTTGCCTCATTTTTTCCTAATGCTCATTTAATATCAAACACCCTCATTGCAACTTTTGTTTACACAGTTATTGAGAGATGCTCTATACCTGTAGGAAAATGAAGGCAAATGTCCTGCAGAAGGGAGAGCTTAGATGAAAGCTTAATGAAAGCAAATTGTGTCTGAACAGAAGCTGCACCAGAGACAGTATCAATGACACAGAGCACTGTCAACAAGATAATGGCATCACACTGCTGATGAACTGCTAAAGCATTTCTTCTACAAGCAGAAGACTAATCCCCTGACAATGCTCCATTCCAAGACCTCTATTGCTATTAGAGCAGGGAAAGGGTGTTGACTGAATCCCTATCAGGAGGATCCTGGCAATGTCTAACAGAATATTGATTATCCTGCTGTTTTCTATTTTGCACTTCTCTCTTCAATAACCAAACCCCTCTCCTAAAAAATATTTGTCTCCTTCTCATAGAGAGTATTATTGAGAGAGTTCTAAGTCAGAAGTCATAAAGTAGCAACTTTGAGAAATGAGAAATGAGAAAAATATGCCTTGGAGGAGGCAAGATCAAGAGCCCAGCAAGCTCATCCTTTGAGCACGATCTCCAATGGCCTTCTGAGCTTAACGAGGGGGAGTTTGTTAAAAAGCCAATTGGAACTTGGAAAGTTCATCACAGGATTGCCTATCCAAGATCAGCACAGCTCCAATCACTGAAGCTCATGAAGGAAACATTTTTTGGAGTCCAGCCCTTTGCCATCCAGGCAAAGGACCAAATCACAATCAAATGGCAAAGTATATAAGGTGCTTGGATTCATTCAGGCTTGGGAGGAAAAAGTCACTGGTTGAGCTTGATCACAGGGGCTGTGCATCAGAGGGTGAAAGTCTTCATAATATTGCTTAACATTATGTAGGGCAGAAATGGCCAAATCAGGCTCTTACATGTGGCTTTGAGCAAGCAAATGCCAATTTTGATGTCTATACAGACATGGGAATCACACCCCATGTACAGCTATGAACAGCTGCAAGGAAGGTGAGAGCACAGCCTCCTACCTCAGCTTTTCTCTGTGTTTGAAAGTGAGAGACTAAGGTGTCCAGAATGGAAGTTATTTACTACATCCTGACAGTGAGATGTAGGACCATGGATACAGGAGGATTAGCCTGGGTTTGATGGAAAGCATGGAGAGGGTGCAAATCCCCATCTTTGCAAAGCCCCATTCATCTCCACCTCGAGCTGAGCAGTGCTGCTCCCCTCCCTTCTGCTACATCTTTCTTCCTAACACTTTCTGCTTCTTCATCTCTTTCATGGACAATGTTTTCAAGGATGGAGGGTATTGAAATAACCCACAGATAACCACTGCAGTTCCCAGAAGATGACAGCCCTGCAAGAAGTGTCACACTCCCGTAGGACACCCTCACTTCTGCTGAATTGCTGCTGTTTTGCTACTGAATTGCTCAACCCTTACAAAAATATTGAGACATGATTCAGGTGTGTAAAAGTAGCCTAGACCCCAAAGCCTTCCCTAACCAGGGCAGGGGATCAGGTGCCCCATCAGTGTCCAGGTGTCCCCTGTCCAGAGTGACCCAGGTCTTGCTGGGAGGTGCTTGCAATCACTGGAGCAGGGGCTGAGGTGGATGTCAGGAGGTAGGGGCCCAAGAAAGGGATGTTTTCCCCTGCTGTCCTAGCAATTCAAATTATTTCATGATGGCAGAAAATTAGGAGAGGAAAAAACCACAGCACTATGTTGGGAAAAAAAGAAAAACATGATTTTAAAAAATGCTGTGCCAGGTAAAACTCCTCTGCTTTGTTATTATGAGAGTTCCCAGCATTGATAATTTCTCCTAGTTGCTGGTTTGTAAGTTACTTCTGAGTAGAAAATTCAATTACATGGGCCAAGTCAACAATAATGTTTTTCCTGGCAATGGTTCATTTTGCCAGTGGAAACATTTCCCCCTCTCCCTTTTCTGGATTCAGCTCTGCAAAGTTGCTAAATTCTTCCAGATCTCTGGTCTGATGTGATCATAAATATCCTGATTGTATTCGACTGATTGACAGACTGGGGATGGATTAAGTGGGGATTACAGCCTGGAATGATCAAAATGTGCTTTCATGGTCAGTAACTCTGCAATAAGTCATAGTTCCAATGTACATTAACTATATAATCTAATTAACATGGCTGTTTATATATTTAATATTATTCTTAAAACTTTTTAATAAAAGAGGTTTTAAGGAGAATTAAATGTTGTTTAAAGTATAAGAACCTGTTCCTTGAATGAACAGTAGTTTGGGGTTTGCTCTGTCATTAAGAGGACTATTAAAACTCTCTCTTACTATTAAAAGGAGATTTGAGCAGTATGATGGGCCTAATCCTGCCATAAATAATAGGTGTAAACTCAGTTTTTCTCTGTTTTATTTAAAGTTACTTCAGGTGTAGTAATTCAGGGCAAAATTTAGTCCATTAGGATTAGAAAACTACTTTTTAATCAACTGAGAATATTAAATATAGGTCCATACAGGTACATAATAAAAAGTATTCTAAGGTGCTTAGCACTCACAGATCTCACAGCTGTCATTATTTACTGAGCAGGAGCAGCAGGAATTCACTTTATGGGTACAAATCTTAAATGTTTTACTGCACAGGTTAACACCCCCTCCATACATACCTAATGATATCAAACTGAATGAAACAATTCATCAAGGCAAAACTCCCAACTACAGCAACGTGTTCAGCAGCTGCACTTGTGAGTATAAAAAGAGCTGGCTACTTGATGGCAAGGGCAGGGAGTTATAGAGGAGATGTTATGCAGTTGTCCATAAAAAATGAAATCTGACACAAGTAAATATTTCACAGGACATTGGGTTCTCTGCTGTCTCCAATGCACCAGTCTCAAAGTCAGCTCCTCATAGCTGTGGATCATATTGCTCTGCAGCTCTAGTGCTCCTCCAACACCCTTTTTAGGTTTTCAGATTTTGCATTTTCACTTGAGAGGTTGCCAAGCCAGTTTACCATGGTGTGTTAGAAGTGCTGAGCCGTGTCCATGGAAGTCAGGGTGAGAGGAGCCCCTCTGCCCTGCTCTCTCTACACCCACATTGGTCTCCTCCCTCCACTGCATGGTCAGCTTCTCACCTGTGTTCTTACAGCTTTTTCCTGACCTGAGACCTTCTAAAAAGGAGCTGAAAAATTTCAGCTTGTCCAGCTGTTGGTTTCTGCTGTCCCTCCCTGCTGCCCTCCTGGTCAATGGATGTGCCCCAGGGACAGCTCGTTCTGGTGTGTGGCCATCTCTAAACCAGGGCCAGGACACACACCACTGACCCAGATACAGGACCTGACCTGGAGATCAGAGAAGGGGTCAGCCCTCTGCACACCCCAACCCTGGGGTCCTGGCTCAGATCACGACTCCACTGGCTGTCACCAGAGATCAGGGATGGCTTGCCTTGGGACTGATCTTGCACGAGTCAATCCATCAACACCAGGATGAAACCCACTTCATGGCACTGCTGATCCCCCAAGCCACATAGAAAGCTCTGCCCAAAGTCCCTTAAATGAAGCAGGAATGTTTCAATTTAAAGGAATTAAAAGCATTTTTAAAATGTGATGGTTCCCATCATACCAAGTCCCTGCACAGTGCATTGCCCGACAAGCCTGATTATTCTCCAGCCAGCCAGGGGCTTAGAAAGTATGTTGAGCACTCAAACCATTTTAGATCCCACTGCACTGCACATACCCAGAATTCGAGCAGAGTTCACATTCGAGGGCTTATAAAAACTTGAATGCACTCCAATAACTTAAATCACTCAGTGAGGTTTATAGTGATTTAAAGCCATTGGAACTCTCCACGTTTGGTGCACAAGGGCTCCAGCTTGGAAAAGAATCAAGGCATGCTCCAGCATGGCAGCTCCAGGCATATTGAATCAATTTCAGCATGTAAAAATAATTAACAATGATAAAAATACATTAATAATACTGTAATTATAAGGCCAGACCGAAGTTTCAGCCTGAAGAAAAAAAAAAAAGAAGAAATTCAGCAAGGTTCGCGAACGGCTTGGACTGGAACTAATGAGGGATTTCAGTGACAGGAAAATGAATGGAGGCAAATCAAGGGTAAGGAGCAAAGGAAGATCACATTTGTCAGTAGTTTAAAAAGTTATACTGGCCTTAGCTGCAGGACTTGCTAAATTCTGCCCTGGAGGTGTGCCAGCACAGCACTGCTAGGCCAAGGGATCAGAAACAATCCAAGGCCCAAGTTCTTGCAAGCCATCAGGACAAGGATCAAATGCTATACATCATGGAGCTGGCTCATAAATCTCCACTTTCTAGTAGCTTTGAGTAGGGAGGCCAAAAGTAGCACCTGTCTGGAAAGGATGCCACACTGTCTGAAGGATGCTTTTCCAGAACCAGCTCAGTCCTGTAGGGTGATGTCAATCCCCCAGGGCCCAACAGGGCTTTGGCTATTTCTACATGAACTTTCCAGCACCTGGTACAGTGGCTTCAGCTTGGAGCAGCACCAGGAAATGCCTGAGGCTACAGGAATAAATACTGCCAGGGACATTAACCACCAAATGGTTTAGTCACATCAAACAACTGATTTGTTTTGGTCAGCAGTCCAGGATGATTCTTATTTCATCAAGGCTGATTCACCCATCCCACTTGTTCTGTACTCAGCCATCATGCAGGTGCTTTCTTGAGCCTTCCAATAATAACTCTGCAGAAAATTTTGTAAAATAAACTAACAGCACAAGATCTGTCCAAAGTCGTTGAGGAAAAAAAAAAAAAAAAGAAGAAGAAAATTTCTAGTGTTTGAGAGAAAAGGGGAAAAGGGTTGGACATAGACAGGTGATGTCACCTTTTTGTAGGGGAAAGACATGTTAATTAGAATTCCCCTGGCAGAAGTATTTTCTCATTGTTCATGTTTCTGCACACAGAAGATAGTGACTCTGCTCCCAGAGCCATCAGAAAAAAAATCCTTATCATATGCCATTATATCCCCAGTTCTACTGCAGTTTTGAAATGAATCTTTTACTTTGGCAGAAATTCTCATCTCATTTCTGTGAAACACAGCAGAACTCAGGACAAATGCAACCAGGAGAGATTTTTATGAGGAAAAAATAAAAGCCTGTAAATCCTTTACTATCTTTAATCATGAAAATAATTCAGTTGCTGCAAACCTGATATTAATGGCCAGGGCCCAAGGACCTTGCAATTCACGAAAGCACTGAAGGGATCCATAAAGAGTGGCTGGCCATGAGGAATTTACACTTGTTTTTTAAAGGGAGTAAAAATGTGGCTGTAGCAATTTAGAAGAGTTTATATATTCTGGCCTCAGAGAGGTTTAAATCACTCAGTTAAGAAAGATGCATTGGTGTATTAGTGAGCCTTCAGGCAATGCAAAAGGCCAGAAGAAATTATATCACAGAGGTGTTTTGGGGCAAAGCGCTCTGAAATCTTGCTCTGTCCCTAAGTGGGATCCCTGACTCACACTCAGAGCATCCTCCCAACTTCCCCCGTGTCCTTTCCACCCCTCCACACCCCCAGTCAGGGCCCCTCACACCCAGCTCAGGTCCCCCAGCTCCCCTGGAGCAGCCCCTCACATCATCCAGTGCCTGGGAGGTCCCTTGGTCCCCTGGGATGGCCAGGAGCCCTTGGCCAACAGAAACATCCAGGACAGGGAGGCCCAGGAAGAAAAGTGCTTTCAGAAGGCTCAAGATAAGATGTGGTCTTTGGGAGATAATGACAATCCCCAGCCTCACAGCATGCAGGACTAATTGCAAAGCCCATCTCCCTGACCCAGGTTTCCCACTCTAAGCCCTTCTCTGTTTCTCATATTCACTTGCTAATTCTGTTCAAGCATTTTAATCCCACCTTCTGCCAGGACAGAAAAATAAGAACTTACTGTTTGGAAACCAAGCTAGTAAAAATACAAGAATGCAGGAAAGGAAGAGCTGCTGCTGTGCAAGGGCTGTGATCTCTGGTTCTGCAGGATCTCAGGGCCCTGACCTGGGTGCCCCACGCTGCCCTCGGGTACCTGGGGGAGCTGCTGCCCATCTGCAGCCTGGGTTCAACACCACAGCTGTTCAACCCTCTTCTAGTGTCACACAGCTCTGACAATGAATGCCCTCAGACACTGCTCCCTCTGACAAAGATTTCCTGGCAGACTGCAAGAATTTGGGCTGTGACACTTCTGCTGCTCGCAGGGGAGGTGACAGAGCAGCAGCACTCCCTGATCCTGCAGCTACACCAGACCTGGAGCTAGAGAAACCCCGGAAAAAACACCTGATGGCAAGAAATTTAACACACACTGACAAAAGCATCTGGCTCTCAAGTGGCACAAGCTTTGCAGCTCAAAGAGTCACAGTTTCACCTCTGCATCTCCCAAAGCTCCCATCCCAGGAAAAGCCCAGTTGACTTTGCTGGCTGCTCACACCCCCCAGTCTCAGGAACAAGTATTGGGAAAGGCACTTTTCTCGTTCAGCCTTGGGTGTGTGTTTTATTTGCCTTGCCTTGGTGCCCTCAGGGTGCTTGTTGGCTGTAGTAGATGGTGGGTTTTATTTTCCTGACTGGTTGTGCCCCTCTTGAGAGAAGTTGTTATAGTTGTAGTTGTATTTTTCCAGCTTTTCCAAGCTTACCAGCTCCCCAGGGTGCTGTTTGCCTGAGTGGTTTGGTACAGTTTTATTTTTACAATAACTATTACACTTTTAAATTTTATTTTTGTATGTTAATTAAATACTTTTTAATCACAATGCAGACGCAGTTGCAGGGGCCAAGAAAAATACATAAACAAGAAGAGAATCCAAACATATATCTGCCCAGCATGGTACAGAAAATCTTTCCAAACCCAAGTTAAGCCTAGCCCAGTCCTGGATCTCTGCATTAAAAGTTTAACAGCAGAACTCAGCCACCAGTAGTCTGCTCTTCAGTTCACAGCAAAGTTTTCCCTTGCATTATGGGGCAGGAAGGTAAAACAACCAGAGAGCAGCAATTGGCATATGAAAAATGCTGACCCGTGGCACCAAATCTGCCCACCCCAGTCTCAAATCAGAGAAAAAGATCCTAAAGTTTTCTGAAATAGTGTTTGTCAGATCATGCTGAAGAAATGCTGAAATTGTACAGTAAATGTGACTTGTTTCTCACCCCTGGAGCTGAGCATCTGTCAGGTTTGGCCAGCTCCATCAGCTGTGCCATACATTTTCTCCTATTCTAGTGCTTGCCCCAGTAAATTCCACAGGGAATCAGCTTGCCCACCTATGCAAATGCAGCAGAAAGGAAGCAGAGAGTCCGTGGACATCTGGAGAGACATTTCTATGCCTATAGCATGGTCAAAGCCACCCCTTTAGAGCGCAAGTGCTGTAAAATTCTTGCCATGCCTGAGAAATAAAATGTGAGGTTTAATTTAAAATGAGAGATATTAGAATGGCGAGCTGCAGGTGATGAGGTGATGGCGTTTCCTTGGCTCGGGGCCAGGAGGGTAGGAAAAGAAAACAAGTGAGATGCATTATATCCTACATACCTTGGCAGCTCAACAAAGTGACACTCATGTAGGGCTCATGAGCGAGGCAATTAATGACAGGGAAGTGGCAGAAAGAGCACTGTAAGAAATTAGAGCTGAAGTTCAAAAGCACGGGAGAGACAAGACCAATAAAAAAAAATCCAGCAGCAGTGTGTATGTGAAAAGTCAGTGCAGTAGGTATGCAGTGAAAGCAGAAAAGATATTTCTTCTGAGAACCTGTGTGTGAGCCTTGCATACCTGTCACCTCCTTTTTATTAAATGTTTGACTAAGTGGTGATTTCTTTAATATCTCCATGTATCTTAATCATGTAAGTGGTGAACACAGTGGTGCTGGGTTAACAGCTCGACCCAATAACCTCAGAGGTCTTTTCCAACCTTAATGATTCTGTGAAAGGCTGGGAATGGTACAGGTTGGAACAGCTGAGCGTGAGGACCCCTTGTCCTCAAAAACAGGTTTTCTACAACACTCTCAAATTTACCTGATGAAAACCACAGCAATGGTGTTATCTGGATATGTACAAAAGGTAAATAATAATATTTCAGGTGGACATACATGCATTTCTATTGCCAGCACAGTGGGTGAACCACCAGGCCACCTCAGTGGGGAATGAACCCTGCTGGACACGAGCAATGGGTGACTGCTCTTCCATTTTGGTTTTCCCATTGCTGGCATGAGCAGTGGCTCTGGTAGTCCCTGGGCTGAGCAGGAGATTTTACTGCTCTCTGTGTCTGTTGTGGGCCCAAAGACCCACCTAATCACTTGGAGAATTTTTGAGGCTGAGCCGCACCAGAAGGATGTTTTCTTCCGAGCCGTATAACTTCACAAAACATGTTTTGATTAAATTAGATTGTTTCATGATATTACAAAGAATATTTGAAAGATAACATTTTCTTGAAAATGTATATTTTTAGTTATTTCCCACAATTAATTTTATTTTAAGTTTGTTGTTATTTTCATGGTGCTGGGCTGTGCCCCCCTTCAGCAGAAACTGCACAGTATGCCTGGCATGGGATGGACTTATCAAATCTGCTGTAAATAATTTTTTAGTTATTTATAGCAAATTGATTAGAGCTTTTGTGAACAGGCAGCAGCTCTTCCACTCATAATTTGTCCAAAAAGACAACAACAAGGCTCAGCTGCTTGGCTGCCAAGCAGAAAGGTCAAATTACTGACCTCCATTTTGGGGTATTGGTTACAGCCACCTCAGCACTCCCCACTGCCTGCTGCAGTTGTCTTCTAAATATAGCTGCTCTCACTTGCAGGATGTTCTCTCCTTGTACACAATGCCAATATGGTTCATCACTCCCCCAGGAAAGCCTATCACAGGATACTGGCAGTATTTATCATTAAAAGTTACTTTCTTTTTTTTTTTCCCTTTCTTTTTTTTTTTTTTTTTTAATTTTTTTTTTTTTTTTTTAAAGTTTACTTTCTTTCTTTAAAAGGCTTTCTGCTGTCTTATTTATTGAGTGTTGACAGAGACTTTGGTGCTGCTGGTACACCCAAGTACAGACAATGCTTTTTGAACAGTTTAAGCCTAAACTAGCAAAGCTGGGCTGTGTAAGCTGGCCCAAATAAAGTCAGATGAGTGGCTCATCAAATCTCAAGTCATTTTGCACAGAAAAATTAGGTCCATAGATATATTCTACGCTGAAGATTATTTTACATTTCTTTCAATCACAGGAACACAAGCTGACCTGAAACTCATGATTCAGATAGACCAAAGAAATGCAGGACTGGGAAATAAGACCTGGACAAGTCCCCATGGAAGCAACTCAGCTGCCCATGGGCCTCCTTTCATCTCCAGCACAACAGATGGTGGGGACAAAGCCAACCCTAGAGCTGCATTCTGGCTTGGCCTAATTTTAGACACAAATGTGTTATTCATAAGAAAGTCTCAGGGTGTCTATGGGTTTGGGAAGTCACAACACAACAGTGGGAGACTGATCCATCTTTCTTCAGGAAAAACCCAGTGGTGTTTGCCAGCATGGCATAGCCTGGGGCAACCAGGGACTAAGCAACACATTCCTTCACAGTGGCCTCCCTTCCTCTCCTGCTACTGCAACATAAATATATAACTTCTGTCCCTAGAGGATCTTTTTCTTTGACTAATAACTGGGGGGATTCCTTAGTACCAACAGTTACCTACAGAGCTCACCCTGCAAGGATAAACACCAAATGATTTCACTGCCATCATCTGGGACCAAGGTTGGACTTCAGGGACAAAGAAAAAAGTCTTTCCAAATATGCAAGGGATAAGGGAGTAAGTTTGGCTTGTGCAAGGCATTTTTGACATTCCCACATCTCAAATGTCCAGAGCTTAAACACAAACAAAATCAGTGGAGAATTAAAGAACTTTGACCCTATATTCTTCTTGCCTTTCATTTCAAAAGGAGAAGCCAAAAGCCCCTCATGCATGCTTGCAGGCACAGGCTGAGCACCCTGGCTCAGGCCATCTTTCCATCTCTTCCAGGGGGATGAAACTCCCCACTGGAGCCTGGCCAGGCTGTCCAGGGCACGTTGTGCTTGTTTTCATATCTGCAGTCTCAGCAGAGCAGTGAATAAGTGCTGTCTTTTTTTAATTACAAACACTGTACTTGACTTTTCTCTGGGCTCTTATGGGCTCAGAACAAAAGCCTGGATATGAACCCACAGAAATTTTGGGGCATGTCAAATCTGAATCCAGATCTGAAACTTGAGGTTGGATTTCCACCTCTAGGGTTTCAGTTAGAGTTCAGTTCATAAACACTTCTGCCGTGGCCTTTTTCTACTTTATTCCACCATGAATCAAGAGTAACTGCCATGAAATTAAGCTAGACTTGATCACAAGTGGGAATAAAGCAAAATTTGCTCATATCACCAGTATACCTTTTTGCTCTTTCATTTCTATAATATATCTATCTTTTATATATATCTATATATATATAAAATACATAATACAGTCACGGACAGTGGCTCAAATGTACACAGATTGTGAGCACAGCCCTGGGCTAAAGTGTGGTGATATGATGGTAGGAGGAGGTGAGATTAAATAGAACAAAGGCTCAGCAGAAGCACAAAAAGTATTCAGAAGTGGTTATAAAAATTCATCTACCTCCTCTGTCTAATGCTCTGCACACACTGCAGACCCCCCTGACTGTTCAAGCCTTGCACACATCCACCAACAAAATCTTCTCACTCATGAGCTCCTCACCAAAAACCCAGCTCCCAAGCTTTGCTTGCCATTCAGAGCAGGCAGCAGTCACATGTTTGAGACTTCACCAGGCAAAGTGATTCAATGAAATAATAAACAATTTAACATAAATTAAGAAAAGCTGCCTATGGGCTTGTAACAGTAGAACTCCAAACCTGCACAACCTGTCTCCAAGCGTATTGCTGTAAGAACCATTGCTGTAAAGCTTTTCTGCTCCCTTCCCATGGAGGGGAGAATCTGAACTGAAAGATGCTCCCCAATCTGCCCCTAAAGCTCTGTGAAATGGGGAGCTCAGAGTACCAACACACGGCCTCATCACACAAGGTGATGCTATCACCCTTCCTTCTCCCCCTGAGTTTTGGATGCTGGTGGTCCCCTTCCTGCATTACAAATTCCCCACTCCCTGAAGACTCTGTGGTAGAAGGTCTAACGAGGAGTTTTATTCTTTGCTGGCCATTTTCATGGCATGATACCTTTTTAAGGCTAAACTCTGTTAGGCAGATCACTCCCAGTTGATGTAACCTGCTTGTGCCTTTCCTCTAGGATCCAACATCTTCTCTGCTTGCTTTGCTGTGACTGCTCATTACCTCCAGTGCACAGTATTATTTCCTATTTGCAGAAGGCAAAAAGAAAATGAGCTGGTGGTGGGGGGAGCAACCAGATAGAAACCATCATCCAGTTCATCAGAAAACTTTTCACTAATCCTTTGCATATTCAGTGCTTCAGGGGTTAATAAAGTCTCTTAGAAAGCAAAAGGTTTCCATCTGTAATTGGATCCTTTGTATGTGCTTTCCGCTGTAGGAATCAACTTAGCATTGACATCCTCGTAAAAATTTCCATTAGATCGAGCACTGAATGCCCACTAAGGCTCTGTGTGGTTTTGCAATTGATTCACTGAATGAAATCTTATCTAAAATCTTTTTATTTTATGCTATTATGGGCACAAGGGAAAATAGTGATGTAAAAATTTTCACTGCTTAGTTAATGCACAGTGCCTCTTGGAAATGGCCTTCAGGTTAGCTAAAAAGATTGCCATTTCTATTTCCCACTATTTTGTTTCATATTACCAGTAATTGAAAAATGTTTCATTTCTTACTGAGTTACATATTGACACTTCAAATTGAATTCAGAACCTTTATCTTTAATCTTCTCATTAGATCTCTTCAAACAGCAGTTCATGCTTTTGAGGGCAGAAAGACACAGTTCATCTGTTGCACTTTTTTCAGCAATAGATAATTTTCACAAGACATAAGAAGCTGTTCTTCTGCTTTAAAGATGTAAAGAGCAGCCTGGCCATGTGGAAGCTACAAACCAGACCTTGTATTGCCAGTGTCCCTTCAGTGGGGGTGCTCCCCAGAGAAAGGTGGGTTAAAATGTTTTAAAAAATGTTTAAAATTATATCAAATCAAGAACAGGGAGAACCGAAGGGAAAGGACATTTTGTCTTTAACATCTACAGGTACATATGGATTACCCACTACATCTTTTCCTTCTTTACAAGTTTGTGAAGAATAATCACCCAAACCAAATTCAGAAGTTGAAGCCAAAATGAAGGTTGAACTGAGCAATTGTCAGAATTCTTTGCAATGACCTCTTATGTTCTCCCAGCCAAGCAGATTGGACATTCCCATCCCTCCACCACAGCCACAAAGAGAACCAGATACTCACAGCACCCAGCCATAACCTCAAAACACCCCTCAAACTCAGGGCAGCCCTTGTACAGCACTGTGCACTCACACCCAGTGCACAACTGCTCAGATGTGCCCAATGCCAGCACATGCTGCACAAATACCTGCACTCAGCACAGGGACACATGGTCTGCACGTGGCTCCTGTGCACAGTCTGCATCTGAAACTAACAGGTTTATTTGCCTTTCCTCTTCACTGATTCTGGCCTGAGAACATCTCATGTCCCAACAGCTGTTGCAGCATCCCTTACTCCCAGCTGGAAGACATTTGGGCCACTGAGTAACACCATCCCAATTTAAAGAGGAGATCCTCATAGTCTGCTCTTGGGCACCTCACAAAGCAGACAGGAATAATAGCAACAACAATAATATGTTTGCCTCTGCCTTCCTGCCTCTCATTTCAGTTGCTGGAGGCCTTTGCAGTGCTTAGAAATGAAAATAAAACAATCCCATGCCCTACTGCTGGAGGGAAGGCAATGGAGCACTGGAGCAGCCAGGAGCAGTAAGGCTGTGCCAGCCTGGAAGGAACTTCACATCCCAGGGTGCAGAACGTGCTCTGTCCCCTGGACTGGAGGAGCAGAGGGAAGAGGAGCAGCCTCAAGCCATGTTCATGATGTCTGAATGATTCCTGCCTGCCCAAGTTTCTCCACAGGAGGAATCTCCACTTTCTATGCTATATGGTTCTCTACACAACATTTAATGATAATTGGAAAATATCCTAGCAATGCTGTGTTGTCAAGTTTCCAAGCATCTATTTCAAGCTGAGCTGGCTGGCAATTTTCTGATTTTTTTCTCTGAGAAAGCTACCTTCCTAATATTTTTCAGATAACCCTAAATTTTTCCTTTAAATCAATCTCAGATTTCAAAATTAAATTGTAGAGCTTTTACTCCAAGTGTGATGAGAGCTCTACCCTTTCCTCTGCCTTCCCTCACCTCCTGAGTGCAAAAACATGAGAAAGTACAACGAGATAGCAGGAAAGAAATTATAAAAAAACAAACAAAGATAGAACCAAACTCAAAATTTCAAAATAAATTTTCTTGTTTTCATGAGTTTTCTACTGAAAATGCCAAACCCAGTTCTTTTCCACAAAGCAATTTTTAAAGTAATATTAATGAAAACAGTCATTTTTCCTAACAACTCACATCTGGCCTGAGTAATCCTGAAGGCACCTGACATTAGATGAGCCATGGGACCGTTGGCTCAGTGGTGATATTTGTCATTAGTCCAGCAAGAAACCTCAAACTGGCAGAATTTTCATTCTCTGCATACACGAACACACACAGTGTGACCACAGCCTGGAAACTCCCCAAGACGACAAATGAGCTGAATCCCAGATTTCATTTCAAAGCCAACCTCAGAATTTCCATGGTGCGTTGAGCCCTCCAGCCTTCCATCCAAAAATCAATGAGGTGACATTGGCATGGAATAAAAATAATGTAGTGATGAAACAGGGCCCTAAAGTACTTTGCAGTGACATTTTGAAAACTGAATGCCATGTGAAAAAAATGAAGTCAAATGCCCTTTAATCTCCATAACTCTGTAGTGTCACAGTCTAATTAAACCCTCAGCCTTCTGCTGACTTAGAGCTACACTGAAAAAGGATGCCCTGTGATAGACATTATTAGGTGACCTCCTCCACCCCAACATCTGTATAAGTGCCCTTAGCTCTAATGAATGCACGTGCTGGAAGAATGACGGGATTTCCTACAAGCTCAAATTCACCCCATAAACTGCAGAGCATTGCTAATGTTTCTGTCTGTCCTGCTAAAATCCCGTCCCTGGATCAGACAGGCACGAGGAATGAGCTGGACCCCTCAGCTGAAGCTCTGTGCAGTTTCCCTTAATATAAATCTAATGCAGGAATAACGGCAATTTATAACCCAGGCAGCCAGAACGCAGGGAAATGGAGCAAGCAGCCAGTTCACAGCCTCAGCAGTGCTTCTGGGACTGAAATGCAATTTCTGGCCCCAGAGGGTGGTTTTTGGAGAGCGATTCCACCTTGCTCACATTCCTGCTGGACACCATTCCTGCCCCCAGCACACAGACCTGCATTCCGAGCAGGAAAATTTTTCCTTTGGCCATGGTCTCTTCCCCATCCACATGAGCAAACCAGGTGCAAGGAGAGAAGCCAGAGAGTGGGTACCATGCTGCTACAATTCTTGTCCTAGGCAGCAGCTTCATTTGGTCCCTTCTCCCCCATCACTGAGCTCAGCACACCTGTCACAAGGCTTTGACATCATTTCTCCCTGTCTCCATCTGTGCAATTTAAGAGCTCTGCAACATAACATTTTGAACGCCAGTAATATTAATGAAATTATGACTAAAGCAGCCATCTCTCTCCCAAAGAGCCCCTTGACAGTAGGGATTAAATGCCCACTGGTTTCAAAGGGCATAATACCAGTAGGAAACAGCCCTGCTTGTTTCAGGGAGAAAAGGACAGATTTGTCCTTCTTCTCTCATGCATTTACCAATGGACATTTCTATTACTCTGCATTCTCACTTCCCTCCCAGACCACAAATGCCCCACGTAGCTAAGGCACCATTCACATTCCTTGCATAGAAACTTTAGAAAGAGTAAACAATAATAAAGTTGTGTTAAAACACACCCCTGCTTGCAGTAGAGATCCATAATCATAGACCACCCCAAGACAAAGTTTTCACAGCCCAGTTTGAGACATTCCCCAGGTTACCCAGCAAATCCAGGATGGACTAGAGAAGATTCACCTCCTTCAAGCCAGGCCTGCTACAACCGCCTGCCCTTCCTGAGGCCAAGCTGCCTTTCCCAGGAGATGAAGACACCCAGCCAGACTGTGTTGCTGTCAAAAAGTCACTCCCCTGCATCTTTTGGAAGAAGGTCCAGACTGCAGCAAGCAAAGCCAGGGGCTACAAGGCAGCCCAGAGGGAGCAGAGGGGAAAGCTGTCTGGAGATGCAGATGGGCCCATCAATGGGATCATCCACTGATGGGCACACCAAATGCATCCTTATCCTATGAATACTGCAGGGTGCAGATGGATTTTCAAAGCAGTTTCAGAGGCCTGAGCCCCAGGTTTGCTCTTTACAGTGAACCTCCACACCTGGCTTGGCAAAATGAATGTTTCACAGGTAGAAGCTCCCAGGCCCTTCTCTGTGCACCTCCTGGGGAAAGCAGGCCCTGAGGGGCTGCAGAAGGAAGGAACAGCCCACAGCACCCAGCCAAGTCATTTCTAGGAGAAGGGCCCGGGCACCGTGCGCTGGGGCTGGCAAAGAGGGAACCTGTAGCAAGAAAGCAGCAAAGAGCCAATTTCTGTGTTGGCACCACTTGAGCAAGAAGAGAACATGTATCCACAGGCCACAGTGCTCATGATTTACACTGACATGAGTAAGATCAGAACCAGGCCCTGGTGCTTTGTTACAACAGTAAACACGACAGGGAGCTTTGCCTCTCCTCCTCAGGGTATATCCCTATGCCTTTGTGGTACCAACACAATAAATAATGCATTCCTGGAAAAGGAGATCCAAGGAGCTTTCCATAAACAATTCAGGGTTTCTCCTTTAAAAACCTCTGAAATATATTCTTAATGCCTGAGCCATGTAAGTCATTAGGTTTCTGTCAGTGTGCTCAATACATATGTATGTGCCAGAGACCAGAATCCTGGTGGAGTCTGTACTGCAGGACATCTATAAAAGAAAATTGCAGTTGAAGTGTCCAAAACAATGATCTGTGGGTGGTCCTCTGGTTAGCAGATGGGTTTCTACAGAGCACATATAGCTATTAGCAACAAACACCTCCTTGTTTTTGTCTCAGTAGCCTCTGCATGTAAAGAAGAGTTAGTGCACAGAGGATTCACTGCCTACAGATTAGCAGTTCATGTGTCTTTGTAAGACAGAGTGTGCAATCCTATCTAGGCAGGTCTGAGAGCTCTAATTGCATTCTCACTCAAAATGGAGCTCCTTATAGACATTTATCATCATAAAATAACAACATCTGACACACGTGCTCTCACATGGCATAATGTCTTCCAGGGGAAGCCAAACCAGAACAGGTAGGGTGGAAAAGGAAATTGAAGCCCCTTTTCTTTAGACTCATGGAGACACCCATACAGCCAGTGGGATGATCTGCCTGCTTTGACCACAGACCCAGCACGGAGCCTCCTCAGTCCAAGGTTCCTTTCAAACAGACCATCAATATCACCTTGAGCATCACAGCTTAACCTAAACACTGCTGCTCTTCTGATTTGGGAAGAACAGTTGCATAAAGAAAATTGAGATGGAGAGAAGAGTGAGGGATGGGGACAGGGAAAGGGTTGTCAGGAAGGTCAGAAACCTTTTAAAGGGAGCCTGTGAAGGCTCACATGTGCCAGGGAGTGCACGAGGGAGGGAGAGGGGTTTAACCCACACGTGCTCCCAGCTACACAGCTGACAAGTGGCCACAGCATCCCCCAAATCCTCTCACACCTGGGAACAGCCAAGACCTTTCTGGATGTGATGAGAAGATAGGGCAGGTTCACCAAGTACTGTTGTTCTGTTGTTCTGCATTTCCACATAGAAATGTTGCCTTTTACATGGCTTTAGAAAATTCAGCTGGATTGACCAACTGGGCTCTTGAAACTTCCTTTCCTGCCTCCATGGATCTTTGAAGAGTAAAAATTACCTAGGTAATAATGAACTGATTCTAGTTTACAGTTCACTGTATAGACAGAGATTACTTTAAGCCTCTTGACTTTAGACCTTATTTTTAGTCTACAAGGATCATTGTTGGAATGGGACAATTTGGCTAAAAAAGAACTGAAATTATGAAGGTTCTAAAACATTAACTCCAAAGTGAATTAGTTCATAAGCACTTCCAGAGCACACGATGTTTCGTACTGCAGAGCATGTCTTAAATTTTCCATCTGGGTGTAAATCCTGGAAGAAGATGTCACCAGTCAATTCTGAGAAGTGAGAGTGTCATTAGCATGTTGCTTTAATTGTGTTTTAAATATTATATTAAACAATTTTTTGTACATTTCCTAAGAAGAGTCTTCTTTCATGAGGTGCCCCAAGTCTCATGTCAACTTACTATGGCTCAGATGTGTACATCAAATCAAATCAGCACATTCCAAACTTCATTTCCACTGAAACACAATCAATTGTAACTTATTTTTGAATCACGCTGCTTTCTCTAATTGTTAGCTCCAGCCTCTGCTGAATAGGTGGTTAAGCAAATTATTCCATCTCACATATGAAAATTGTGCTATTTATGCTGGCAGCTTTCACAGTTACTGATGAGGTTTCTTGAGCTAATGAAATAATGAAAACACAAAACAGATTTAGCTTTCTTAATAAGGAAAAAGATAATGAACTAAAATTAAAATTGAAACTCTCACTATACACAGAGTTACTGTAATAACATTTCTTTTTTAAATTAATGCCCATGCTTTTTTATTTTATTTTTTACATGCCAGTGACAAAGCTAGTTAAAAATCCACTTGAACCATGGTAATGTAAAGATGCTATTACTTTATTGCATTTTTTGTAATGTAATTATGGGACATACAGTTTTAGTGACTTTTCTGTGTGATTAGTCATACATGAAAGGGTAACACTTTGATTAGACACTGTGTTTGTCTTCATGGTAGGGGAAAGGTGAAGATGGAAGAAAATGACTTTTGGTCACCTTTACATCCTTCTATCCATGCCTTGATAGGCACCTAAGGGCTGGCACCTCCCTGGTGCAAATCTGCTGGGATTTGCCTTGCTGGAGCCCTGCAGTGCAAGCCAGTTTTTTCACTCACCACTGAGCCAGAGATCTGGCTCATGAGGAAGTCTTGCCAAGGAGAAAGCACAGCCACACTGTGCTCAAAAACTCCATCTTCTCACCCCAGGACCAAAGCAGGGAGCAAAACAGGCCCATGACACCTGTATGGCAAAGCCCTCTTGCTTCCTCTGGTTTACACATGTTGGGTTTGAAAGGGCCTTGCAATTCTGTTTTGCTCTCTCCCTCATGGTCCCCAGGGGTGGCCAAGGACTGTAGGGCTCCAGCTGAGGCTGAGCTGGTGCCCCATGGGTTGAGCCAGGAAGGAGCCCAGCCACAGCTGCCTGGGCTGTAACAGGAGATACCCCCTGGCACCACTTCAGAGCTGGAAGCCTACAAGCATGTGGTCCCTCTGGTTTTGAAATATGTACTTCTAGAGCTTAGCGCCATTGGTTTTCATTGCAGAGAGATTTTGTCTGGGAATACAAAATCTGAGAAATTTGATACAGGGCAACTGTCAGGATATATTGGTGTTTCTGCCAAATAACCTGCATGGCAGGTCCAGAAGATGCTCCATGTGTCTGTGACATGTCTTTGGAGTTTTGCAGGGTTACCAGCTGGATCCTGAATTCATTCCTCGGCCCTGTCAGTGAAGTTTTCTTGAGGAAGAGCAAGGCAGTGGAGCAAGAGCAGAGCCCAGTGCCAAGGGTTCTGGCTGCCTGAGGATCCCAGTGCTGGCACATCACACAGTGCCCCTGCTTTGCTGTATTAGGAAATTGCTGCTAAAGCCCCTCAGGCTCCCACTGCCTCTCTGAACTCTCAGCTCACACATCCCTTCTCATGCTGCAGCACCCAGTTTTGTCCTTAACCTAAAACAATTATACATTCCTGTCAATAAATACCATACCGTGAATTAGCGGGCTTGCTGGCTCTGTGCCTGCCAGTGCAGGAGGAAATGGCCTCATAAATATTTGTGCAAGACATCAATAAATTTGAAGTGTTGACTCGAGTACTCAGCTTCCCTATCTGAGACCTGGAGCAGAGCTTCCGGAGTTCACATGTTCCTGCCGCCAGGGGCCGGCGCTGGAGGCCAGCGATATCCCCAAGATGCTGAAACTGGAGATGCAGAGAGAAACCCCACATAAACCCCTCAGCAAAGTCCCTTCATGCTACTGATCCAGGTGGAAAAGGTCCTTGCCATTCAGACAGGGGGGGTTTTGAGAAGGAAGGTGTTCCCTTGCCCACGGCTGATCCTCAGCTGTTTGTTTTTGTTTTTTTAATTTCCCAATTTTTACTGTTTATTACTACAGAAAAGCCATTGTTGTAGAGCTTCATGTGGCCAGTGAGCTGGGCCACCCCCTCCACACAAGACCCAGAGGAGGATGGGTCACTATGAGCCTGCTTCATGCTGTACAGTTTCAGAACACAGGGACATCGGTGTCGGGAGCCCCCCGTGTGCTTCTGAGATCAGAATAATTTAATCTGGGTTAAAAATATTATTTTGAGCTGCTCTACTTTCATAATGCTTAAATGGCACCACTTCAGACTGTGGGCTGTTTTGCTGACATTGGGGTACTACTCCCCAGCCTGGATATTCAGAAGCTTTTTGACTTCACTGCCAACTTGCCCAGGTTTGCAAGCTTTTTTTTTTGGAAGAATTGGTCCTTTTTGCAACCCCCCTACACTTGCATTAGTGTTGGATGCTCTTCTCCAGATAAACACAGTTTTCACCAAGAGCAGAAAATAGGACCAAAGCACTGGATGAATTTGTTTTTCTCTCTGCTGTGTGTCCATGGTGTATGCACACATGTGGACTGATCCGAGGAGCATGCCCCAGGAACAGCTCCCTTCCATCCTCAGGAGATGGTCCAAGTGGTTTACTGAGCCTTTCATTTCTTGTAAATCAAATATTTAGCAGTCTTGTCTATAAGTGCTCTCTTGCTACCAATGAAAATGTGACTGTTAGAGGAAAAAAAGGCTCTGAGGCTGTAAGGAGAAAAGGTGAGGGTCAGGAGGTTTTCCCAGAGCTGTGTGGAACTCCTCCCTTCTACCCCAGGAGATGAGCAGCAGCCAACAGCTCCATTCTAATGAAACAGTGTTGATGGGAAAGACAAGTGTGATATTTTGTTCCTATACAGGCAACAGGCTCTCCTGTATTCTCAGTCTGTGAGGTCTAAGATCATGACAAATAATTAGAAATAGCTGTGAAAAAAGCAGTTGTGCAGAACTTGGATTAGAGGACGGAGCAGATGTACAAGGAAGGTGCTCTCTGCCTCCCTTTCTCTCACTGTCTAGACTCAGCTCTCCTGGGGGGAAAGAAGGCAAGAAGGCTCAAAGAAGAAAAAGTGAAACTCAAGCTAGCAATTGTCAGATCTGTGATAATGCTAAATTCCATCATTATTATCCAGGCTACTCAGGAAACCATTTTACAAGGCTTAGAAGACATCTGGGGCTGAAGTCAGATATACTTATTAAGCCACTCACATCCAGGTTTGCTAAAGCAATTGCTTTATCTCTTAATTTCCCATGTGTTAAGATGGTTTCTGGAACACAGACCTGGAGAGACTCCCCTGGAGCACCCCAGCCCACCATGGATCAGCAGTGGCACAGCCAGACATCATCCAAGGCATCATTCCCGGGGACCAGGGTGGCCCAGGGCCCAGCCTGCTCCCCACAGTGCCCCTTGGCCGCTCCAGCAGCTCGTTCTGGTGCTGCTCCCACCAGCACAGGGCCACTGCTGCTGCCAGCACAGAACTCCTGTGTGAGTGGTTCCCACTCACACGCTGCTCTGCGGTCACGGATCGTTCACGGCTCTGGTGTTTCCCTGGTCCAGCCTGGCATCCCCAGCTCCCACACCAGGATTTGCCATTTGGCTGCAGCCAGGAGCTCAGTATCATGATCCTTCTTCCCCGTTGGGCCCTGGCTGCAGAATATTCTTCCCGTGTTCTTTTCAACACAAGGAAAAGCACTTTTTTCCCCACCCAGCTGGAGGGAAATCAAGGAGCAGGACAAGAATTCTTCTAAGTTTTGGGGGGGTCTTTTTGCTTTTTTGCAAGAGGACAAGGGCTGGCATGCAACAATTGGGCTTTTCCCCCAAGTTCTGCTTCACGAAATGGATGTTTTAGAAAAAAGAAAAAGCACTGCTGGTGAACTAACCTGAAGAGGCTGTAGAGCTGCTGTTTGGTAGGTGTGTGTACATCAGTTGGGTTCACCTCAGCAACCTCATTCTCAGCATTTCCCCAACTTCATCAGCAAGAGATTCAAGCTCAACCCCACCAGTCAGTCCTCATGGCTTTAAAACATGAGTCTTTATGTCCCTCGTCCAGATAAACATTGCAACAAATTGGAAATCTACACTGAAATTACTGCTGTGATAAAATCAACTTAATACAATTACTTAACACTAGCTACAGAGAAAGATGGCAAGGGAACACTCCCCAAAATAATTTGCTTTAAACCTGCAAAAAAGCCATCAAGCATCATCAAACTATTCAGAGAAGAAGGCAAGACAGCATTTGTTTCGTTTGCTGTCACATTTACTTGTCCTGGTTACCATTTACTACCTTCCTTACACTGGTTTTCTTCCTCGTTATACATTTTTATTTTGTTCTCCTAAGAAAAGCAATGTTGTAGAGCAGTAACATTCATGTATGGAGGGAGAATTGCTGACTAAGGGGATTTATGCTGGCAATGTTACACACAAAACTTATTTCTCAAAGGGAAAAATACATGCCATACTTTTTTGGCCATCAGAGATCACTCTTCTGACAGAGAATCTGTTCAGCTGAGCTGATGGGAAAGACTCTCATTAGCAGCTTGGAGTTACTGGCACAACACCTGCAGCAGCTTTCTGGAGTTCACGACTTGGATCCCAGTGCCAGACCACAGAAAAAGGCAGAAGAGGCGAAGAACAGCCAGATATTATGTGTTACTATTGTGACTCACTGGGGCTCCTATTCTCAATTTGCTGTGACCTTTAGAGAAGTGGAGCTGATACTGAGCAGACAATGCAGCTCGCTGCTCCCTGGCAAGCCCCAGCTCCTGCCCTGTGCCTGTTTGCCCAGCCACACACACCACCTGACCCAGCTGCAAGGGCTGGGATGACGCACCAAGTCATTTTGATTTGTGGCACCTCCCTGGGTAAGATGGGCAAAATAAAGACAGATGGCAGTGGATAAACTCCAGCGACTGTGAGGCTGCTATTAGCAATAGCTCCCACACTGTGTGGAGCGCCCTCAAATGAACTTCCCTGCAGCCCAAAGCCCCTGGTAACACACAGGGATACTGCAGCCCATCTTTTAGAAAGAACTTCTGTGCCTTTTACCATTTTACCATCTTGTTTTGCTTTACATTTTTTCCCCAACGTCCTGACTTTCATTTTAAAAGCCACCACCTCCACACAGCTGTCCAAGTTAGGGGTGGTGCCTTGGCCAAGCAGGGAGGTCTCACCTTCAGGGTCTGTGTGGGAAAACTCCTTCCAAACCCAGGCTTCCAACAGCCATGGTTCCCTGTGTTCCCATCACAAACCACTAAAATGCTAATTCCTCCAAATTATTTTCTCCCAGGATTTTTGCAGCATCACCAAACCATGCAGAAGCTCAGCAGGAGGATCCAGGTGATAATCCAGGCACCTTTCTGTCCTGGGGGCAGTTTGGCTTCTCTCTTTATTCTTCATGTTATTTCCTCAGTTCAGATGCCTGAGGTCTGCAGTTTCATATTGCATCCAAAATAAATGCAGGCACATTAGTGTTTTCTGATGCTTTTTTCCATAGATATATCAATAGAATTTCACCACTGATTGTCTTTTCCAGAAGTGGAATTAAGAGGCAAAAATAATCAAAAGGCAAAAGCCATTCTGGGGTAGTATTTTTATAAGGAACCTCCGTATTTTTGGAGCCTACCTGTTATTTTCAACAGTATTTTTTTCCACCATGGATTCAGGTCAGTTTTGAAGAAAAATCCTACCTTGCTCACATGCCTTTGCAATTCCTCCTTTCAGCCTTCAAAGGTCATCTCACCCCCAGGTATCCAGCAGGAAGAAAAGTGGGATAGTTTCATGTGAATTATAAAATCTGAACCCATTATGAGAAAAAAATATGGAAATTAATGATACAATGAGAACAATAACCTTTGAGGGGTTTAGTCTGACTATTATTAGTGTGGAAGAGATGATAAAAGAAATCCCACACATTTACAATGAAGAACAATCTGGGTCTGCCCAAGTTAGCTCCCCAGCCTAGCAGAGGCTCAGTTAAAGCCTCTGGTAGCCTCACCAGCAGATTTCCAAGTCACTCTGGTGAAAGCAAAAGAATTTCCTCATATGTGCAAACATACCTGATGATTGGCATAATCCCAATGAACACACATTAGGTAAGTAAAAATATTCCAGTGCATTGATATTAATTCCACAGCTCAGACCCAAGATCAAGTTCTCATTTGCCTGAATAACAGAGCATTTAAATATTTAGTTCAAATATAAAGACTTTCGGCTTATATGCAGGGTTGGGGGGGAGAAATCCAAGGAACAAAAGTTTTCCTTGTAGCATACACAGTGCTGATTTCCAGCTCTTGGCAGCCACAGCACAACACAGCCATGGCAAACGTCTGGCCAAGACAAATCTATAAAATTTGCACTGTACATGCACGCCCTCCATGCATGAAGGTCTAATAAGCCCAGATACTTTCTGCCTCTCCAAACAGTTGAGCTAAAGAGGTTTCCCCATGGATTCTAGCAGGGCCAGGAGCATGGAGACTTTATTATGTAACAACCCACATTATTTAGTGAAAATCTGGAATACGCTTTATTAGTTGGGCCTTTGTTTGGTCAGGAAATACCTCCAGACAAATGTGATGACACAGGCATTTTTAATTTGCCACTTCACGTTCACAGCAAATTAGGTGATTTTACATGTTATTCCCTCCATTAAAAGCGACAGGCTGCAAGGTTAGCAGTTTCCCTCAGAAGCTCTTGATGACATTACAGACACACATAGAAAGCACAAGCCCATCAGAATGAATTAAGATCACCTCTCTTTGCCTATAATCTGAAAGACTCCATGTGGTCTCTCTTAGCACCAGTTCCAAATGCCAACCCTCTGTAACAGCATGTGCAAGTGGTTGGAGGTAAGGGGAGGAGAGGTCAAATTCTGTGTGCTCCATACGATCAAATTTGTGGTATTAAACCAACAATTACCAGTGAAGTGGTGAGTGAAAAGCAAACGTCCTATCTATTACCCAATTTCAAATGCCAGTGCAATGCCTGCAGGACTCTCAGTCCTCTGGTTTCTTTTTTTGACTTACTTGGTAATGTGTCAAGTCTTAATACCTGCTTTCAAATGGAGTTGGGTTTTTCCATTTGTGAGCTTGAAGTAATTTTCATTTCAGAGCAGACTTAAAAAAAGGCCAATTAGACTGCTGCTGGTATAGTTGGTGAAAATATCCATTGAGGATATTTTCCTCAGTGGATTACATTTCTGCTTAGGATAAATAGGAAAAAATAGTTGGAGAAATGATGTTAAATGCAAAATATTTGATCTTGACTGAACATCACTGGAGCAGCTCAATGAAGACCCAAAGAAAACACTGGTAGAGAAAAAGAAAGGGGGAAAAAAGCAGTCCTCATTTTCTTACAGTGAGGATTAGGAACTGAAGTTTGGCCAGCGTAGGAACATAGACTTCTGCTGGACTTCAGTCCAGGTAATAAAAAAAAAATAGAGATTGTGTAGAGCTGGGTAATAAAGGAGGTAGCAGTGGTGAGTCTGCTGCGGCAGGTTTCTTGGCTGGCGGTTTAATGACTGGGGCTGAAGCTCTGCCAAGCGGGGCTGAGCGGGGCTGACGCAGCTCCTGGGGCTTGCCTGGAGAGGGGAAGCAGCCGTGGAGGTCTGCAGGCTGCGAGGGAGACAGGGTGGGAGCCCTGTGCTGGAGCTGCTGCTCGATCCATCAGCAGCGTGGGACACACTGACACCTTCCTGAGCTCCGGGTGTTTGTGCAGGCTGCAGGACACCCTGAGAGCCCCCTCAGCTGCACTGGGCTCTTTTATGGCCAGGCACTGAGGTACTGCTGGGATTTTGAGGAATAGCAGGTGTGTGCTGCAGAAGCTGATTTCCACGTCAGGAAAGCCTCCAGCTTTCCAGCTGGGTGGCCCTGTGCCTGCCACTGGCATCCCCAGGGGAGCAGGGGACTCCTCTGAGCAGTCACCTCAGCCAAGTGCCACCAACAGCCACACAACAACACCAACAGTGTGATGTGCAGGGAGTGAGGAAGGAGGAGGAGGCAGGGCTCCATATGGAAGTTGTCTCCCAAAACCAGGAGCTGCAGACTTTAATCTCTTCCCACCTCTTAATGAGGCTCAGAACTTAAGTATGATGTTTTTTCCCCAAACTTCTCAGAAGCTGGGCACCTAAAACTGTCAGTGAAACTCAGGTTTCAGCACAGGAGGAATAATCTGGCTGCTCTCTACACACATATTGGAGAAGTGCTCCCACAGCCAGGTACATTTCTGCACAGTGGCTTTGTGTGTTATTGCAAACACCTCAGCGGGGACTGGGTAGAGGGAGACTTTTTTCCTTCATGTCAAGTGAATCCAGGCTGTGTTTGTAATGCAGTTTCCAGGTGTTGGATGGTCACTAGCCTTGGCAGGCACTTTCAGAATTCTTTCCAATCTCAAAGATAATCCTGCTAGGAAAACATCCCCTCACTAGCAAGGCACATGTCCTTGGAAGCCACTTCAGCAGGTGACACAGGGATGGTTTGCAGGTCCTTGTCTTCAGTCTCAGAAGGTGCAAGGTCTGGAGGTCAGCCAGGTGTGAGTGTGGCAGTGAGCATCTGCTCCTCTGCCTTCTGCTACTCAAGGCTAAAATGCAGGAAATCCCATTCTTGCTTTTTTTTTTTTTTTTCCCCAGCATCAGATGAATAATCTTTATTTTTAAAGCAAGAAGAAGCACCAGTGTATCTCCATACCTGCCCTACTGCTGTTTGCCTCACCCTCTTGCCACCGCCAGCGTGCAGTGAGCACTCTCTGTTGACTTTGTCTGCCTTGATGTGTTTTAAGCCCATGTTTAATTGCTGAAAAACCCTCTCTACTGAAGAGTCAGAGGAGAGTCTTTCTTTGTGTTTCTTTTTGCTCAGAAGGGGCTGAAGCAGCAATCTTGACTTAAAGGCTGACTCTGATTGGAAAATAAACAACTATAAAGTACAATAAATCCCATTGAAGAGCCCAGTCAAAACATCCCAATGAACAGCTAATGCTCCCCTAACCAACTCCAGATGTCACAGCCTTGTCTGGCACTAATTGGTTGACTGGAGAGGCAGTAACTGTGTAACCTGGAGGAAATCTCTACTTCTTGCACTTGAGATGAGTTGCTAAGACAGAAAATGCTTTTGTTTTGTTGTGTTTCCTAATTTCTAAACTACAGAGGAGTCACCTCAGGTACCTGCTGATACCTGCCCAGTGGCAGGGCACTGTCCAATTTTAGGGTCCCTAAGGCACCTCACAAAATTTTTCTCAAGAGCATGAAGTTGCCTTTTACGTCGGATATTGCTCCATTCCCAAGCTTTCCTGGGTTTATTTGTTTAACCAGAGGACGTGCCCCAGAAGATTGCAGCTAAATTCTTAGATAAAGGTAGTTGCAAATTCCATCTAGAAGTGTCTGAAGCACCAAAAACCAACTAAAAATAAAAACCCTCAACCAAAACCAAACTAAAACCAAACAAAATCCCAAAGAAAGCAATTGCTTCCAATTATAATTAAAAGACATAGAATCAGAAAGATGAGTTTGGAAAGAGAAAATATTTTTTAAAAAAATGAGATGTGTCTGGGGGACCCCAATTCCTACAGGCTGAAAATTCCATGTCTGCCTGCATGACTGCATTGGCCAGGGACATGCAAAGTGGCTAACCAGGATATTCCAATGGGCTTTTTTAGGGATATTTGACAGATCATGTTATCTACTCTGTGTAATACTACAAAGCAATGTGTGCCTGCAGGTATTTTCTTTGTTTTACCAGAATACTTTTCAGTGCCAGGACTCTGCACACACTTAATTATGTTGTTTACCTTCAAGCAAAGATATCCCACTGGCTTCTGAGACTTCCATGACATTAAGAATTGCTATCCATAATTAATTCCTGGGGTTCTAGTCATATCCTGAGCACATAGGAGGAGGTTCTGTGAAAGACTTTCCTATAAAGTTACTTAATAAGTTTCTTTAAAAACTACTATTGATATTCCTTATTATTTTAATCTAAAAATAATTTATCTTTAACTAATTTTTTTATCAAATGGCTTGCATGAATTTTAATAAACGTTTCCCTTAGTGTCGCTGACATGTTGTTCATACTTTGTAAGAGCATTTTAGAATTACATAAATTTGCACACCAAAATCTGATGTAGATCTTCTGCTTGCTTACATATAACTGATTTTTTTTTTTTAGTGCTTGTAAAAATACCAAAAAAACCAGTCCATAACCCGTTTCTCAAGTGTCAAAACCATTTTTTCTGCAGAGTACTGTGCAATGCAGCATCTGTTTGGACACATCCAGCCATATCTTTCACTCCTGATCTGCAAGGGAATAACACAGGATTTGAAATACAGTAGACACTTGTGCAAAGCATGAACAATGAAAATTACATCCAGCCCTTAATCCAGGGGATTCTGGGCTGAGCTCAGCCTCTGTGGGTATACATATCCATTCTGCATTTAGTTCCACATATTCCAAGACTGGATGTTTCCCTATAAGAGTCACATGGGAGCAAAAGTGGGATTAAGTGGCTTTCTCTCCATGTTTTGCTATTAGCATTACACATGTAATATTCAGGCACATGAGCAACTGTGCTGCACAATGGTCAGCAATGAAATTAATTTCTTCCAAGTTGCTAGAAGGTTTCATATTTCAGGTATCATCTTTATTTTGTTCACAGCACTGGGAGAGAATGGATGAAAAAGAAGCAGGAGGTTAATCATACCCCATACACTGAGATTCAGAAAAACTTGGATAAATCTTCCTCTTTTGAGCCTGAGTGGAAGACTGGTTCCTGCCAACAGGGAGTGCAAAGCTGGGTCCTTCACCAAACTTCTTCTTTTGTGCTTTTAAATCTGCCAGAAGCTGACCTGACTTTGGCAATGGTGACACAACAGAGGATTCCTGTGGATGCTCTCTCTGGCTGCTGAGTTTGTATCAACAGAAATAATACCTCCCTCCTTGCTGGTACAAAGTTTGGGTGCAAGGAGCACCTCATCTACCTAATCTTTTATTTGGCTCCAGGCTGGTACCTCTCACCAGCAGGAGTTAGACCTGTAGCCTCAATATCAACAGATTTTTTATTTTTTAATGCAATGCATGAAAGTATGAAATTTAAGTAGATGAATATTGAACTGTTAGGGAGAGGGGATTGAATTTTCTGTTCAGTTCTGTTCTGCTCAAAAGTTCCTACAAAGAAATTGTGGGACATTAGGAAGAAAATGCCTATGGAAGTTAAATTTCTGTTTTCATTGAGCCAAGTAGATAAAAATTCTGGAGCAGGTTTTTATACCATTACAGAGGTTTTTGATATTCAACATTAAACATCTCTGTTTGTCACTAACCATTTTAGAACACTAAAGCACATCTTTAAAAACCAGCCTTTGATTTTGGCAGCAAAGTTGTCTGTTAAAAGAAACTGTTAACATTCAGTTGAGTGGCATTTGGAAGAGAACTGGCAAAGTAAACTCAAGGGTTAATGAAAGTAAATGAGATAATCCTCATTGATCTCCCATAATCCCCATGGTCTGAGTGCAACTGTCAATCACCAGCAGAGACTTTTTCCTAATCTATCCCTCTGTGAATAACTCATTCCAAACTGAATATACTTTATACACAGACAAGTATTCAAATGTACAAACACACACTCTGAACATATAACAAAAAACTTAGCACAGTAAATTCCAAAATGAAGAGGAAAATAAAGCATAGCTAAAAATATGGTGCATACGCTTGAAAAAGAGAAAGTTTCTTTTACTAACTAAAACATATTCCAGCTGCCATTTCTAACTCACTGTTTCCCATGTAAGCTGGTAGCAACTAATGAATCTGTTAAATCCCTCCTCTGTAAAGGAGGAAAGACTGTTCCCATAAAATTAAAACTTACTGTTTAACAGATTGACCTAAGCCAAATATGGTCTGGAGCATAAAATAAATGATTTCAGCACTTTTCAGAGAACTGCTGACATGAATAATGTATTAAATCAAATTATGCCGTATCTGAGGCTCAGAGGAGGTTGCAGGAGGAGCAGGGTATGTGAGGGAAGGCCACAGAGAGCTGTGCCCATGACTTGTCCTGGCTGCTTTCAGGCCCTTCCTCATCAGTGCCAACCCCACGAAAGTTGTCTCTTCTTTTGGGAACCACATCACTGCAGGGCCACCCCACCCTCCTATGGGGTCTGGACACCAGTGGTATCTGCAGAGCCTGAGCTCATCAACTCATTGTTCCCAGGACTGCACTGAGTGCAAAGACAGAGGCACCAGTCTCTTTCCTTAACTCTTCTTTCACTTTGGTCCTTAAACCCTTGAGCAGTTCTGTGCTCCTCCTGCATGGTCAGCCAGGGAGGGATGCATATGGACAGGCAGCAGGTATGCACTCCCAGAGCTGGAGAAGGAACTGGCTCAGGGGGCAGTGTGATCTGGGGAGGTGAACACATCTGGACTACGAGGGCATCAGCTCTCTACTCCAGATTTCCCTCAAAAGCTCAGTTGTACATTCATGCTTGATTTTGTGAGAAATTCTTCCGAGATGCCCAGAGCACAGACACTGTTAATTGCAGCATTCATAAGTACCTACTTATTCTGGGAAATCTCTCTAATACTTTGCATCTGGAATTCTTGACAATCCAGACATGGCACTTAGAGACATGGTTTAGTGGTGGACTTGGCAGTTTTACATTTACAGTTGGACTTATATTAAGGGTCTTTTCCAACCTAAATGATTCTGTGTTTCTATATTAGAGTCAATTACAGAGAAACTCTCTGGCAAATAGAAAGACAATCTTTCTACAGAGCATTCAGACACACCTGTAATAATGTTACTGCATTCTGCAGAGGAAAAGGAAATTGTCTGTCAAAGGTTTGGGATAGAAATGCTTCACACCGCCCTAAGGTACCTCTTGATAACACAGTGCAACACCCATTTTCCTCCTGTAAACACTCAGAGCCACCACCTCTAACCTGAGGCTGAGTTGGAAATAAATGCCCCACTCTCAGGTTTAAAGAAAAACCAGCTTGGTAGCCATTTGGCCTGCAGCCAGGATTAAAGTGTTAACTCAATGTCTGTCAACCTGTCACTTAAACATTTACAAAACTACTGACCACTTCTATTAAAAGACCATTAAACCAGGATTAAGCTTTTCCAGGGTTAAGCTGATGTAAAAATGCAAGGAATGTCACACCAAGGGCAGCTCATTTTATTTGTATTGTAAACAGGCAGAAGTTGGAGGATAAAATGTTACATGTGTATTAATATGGGGATATACCCCTACTTTGCATTTTCCCTCCTTTCAGCTTCCTAAACACAGATCCCATTACTCAGTGCCCCGACAGCTGCAGAGCACAGCTCAGTGAACATGGAACCCTCCAACTGCCTTAAAACCAGCCCTGGATGCTTCAGAACAGGTTGGGGTGGCTTTGCCTAGAGGGGGCAGGTGACAGAGTTTGGCCATGGTGCTGGGGATAGCCATGGATATAACACAGCATGCACTTAATGTGTCACGTTGCAATCAGAGATAAATTGTTAAAAAATGAGAGTCTTATCAAAAGCAGGAGCCCATTTGGAGCATTCCATGGATTTATTTAGTAGAAGCAATGAAGTTCACCAAGGGGTACCAAGTGGAACTCCCTGCAAGCTGCAAGCTTGGCTGGCCAGGTGCTGGGATGGGACACTAAGATTGCTCTGGTTTCTTACATTTCTTACCCCTTGCCAGCCCTTGGCAGAGACAGGGTGCAAGGCTGGATGGGCTGATGGCCTGATCTGCTCTCATCTGCCACATCATTAGCCCTGCATAAAAGCCTGCTGGCCTGTCTGAGCATCAGTGCAGAGGCTTGATTCACATAATTATTGGTCTTTATTTTTTAACTACTATCCTGCAAAATTTCAAAATATGTAAGCCATTGAGCAAGACTGTCTACATAAATATTACAGAATTGGCCATCCCCAAAAAGTGAGGTGCACACATTTAATGAGATTTCTCTCCTTCCCCACAGCTCTCCCTCCATCTAGCCTGTTATCTTTATGAAATATAATTTTGCTTTCAGGAAGTATCTATGACACTTCCATCTGAAGCAGTGCTTCCAGTATTTACAGATATCAAAGAACTGGTCTTAATTTCATCTGATACTTTAAAAAGCCTTTTATTCTAAAATAAATTATTGAAATGTGGTATTGGCAAAATGGGTTGCTCCAGTAATGGATTTACTGTGATGGTGCAATCAATTTCAGAGATTGGATTTCAGGATAGAAACTATTCATCACTCTCCATGTCAAGGCAAGGTTTACCTTCACACTGCGGTCACCCACTGCAGCTTACAGATACCAAGGGCAGAGGAGGATCCATTGGAGGAAAACACTTTCTGTTGTTTTTTCCCATTGTTGCTGAGGTGAGAGTTTGGAGTTTTGACAGCTACAGCAGCTCCAGAGCATCCTGGTGCCACTCAGAGGGTGCAGAGGGACTCACCTATGAAGCAGCAGCTGTGCTTAAATATCCTGCTTATCTGTTCTGCCATGACTCACTGCAGGCTTTGCTACATGAGTTTTCCAACTTCTCTGTTTTATTTCCAGCAGAGCAGGTAGAGGCCTTCAGGGGTAGGGAATATAATGGTTTTGATAGGAATGATGGGGGGAAACCTGCATTGGTACCAATTCTTCCCATCCTGTAACACTGAGCACTCAGCACATGAGTGATGCTAATGAGGGGAAAGAGGAGGGGAGCTGGGACATGAACCATCCCCCTTTACACCTGTACTGACCTTTTCTTTCATAGCTGAGGTTTTTCACAAGCTGGAAACCCCAACAGCTACAGGAACACCTGCCATAGCTGGAAATGCATCTCCTGGGCCTCTGCAGCAAAGGAGGAGGTTGAGAACAGAAGCAGTTTAGTCCTGGAGGTCAGTAAAGATAGGATTTTTTTCTCCATTTATTTTTGCTCCACAGAGGCCCATGTGCTTCTATGAGCATAAATACATATTCACAGTCTCATTAGTACCTCCTCTTGCTCTCTGCCTGGTAGAGCCACTTCAAGCCTGATGGGGCCACAACCCAGAGAGGCTCTGCAAAGCACCACAAAACACAGCTTGTCTGGGGTGTCCTACCTATCACTGGCAGGAGCAACTGGCATATTTAAGCCTTGTGACACAAAAAAATGCAAGCTTTTTTTCCATCCTCATGTCTAACAAATCTTGCTCTTCATTCCTAGAAAGCAAAGGCAGCTCCATAAATCAAGAAGTCTATGGATTTGGGGTTTTACATTCACACCTTCAATTCATGCTTTGCTGTGACCTCTTGGATGGGGGTGAACTATTCTACTGGGCTGGGAAAGGGCAGTTCCAGAGCCAATTTTAGCACCTAGAAAATTTCCCTTGGTCCCCAGATGCATTAATTTTAAATCTGACCTCCTCCTTAAAGACAAAGTCATGTCTACGTTTGATTTCAGGAGTTACATACAATAATTTAAGAAGTTATGTGGGGACCCAGCAAGTCTCTGATTATGGAGCGGGTTGGAAAACATTATTTGAAGCCAAAATTTGAGATTTCTTGGCTATGGTCTATTTACCAACCTCAGCTCTGCATTTAGTCTTTCACCGACTTTTTTAAGCACTACAAATGATGGAGTTTTGCTCAGCTGGAGAATCATCATCAATAAATACAGCTGGATTGGAATAACTAATGAAGGGTGAAAAACTGGGCTTGTTATAGTTATTTATAGTGCCTCTTAAGACAGTTAAAAGTAACTGAAAATTCTCTGGTGTTTTAAATCTTTCTTCTCACTCCACTTCACTACCCACACTCCTTTTTTTCCTGTTTTTCGTATGAAATATGGACTATACTGGAAGTTTATTTTAAAAATCAAAACTCTGGAGAAACTCACAAAAGGCACTTTGCAATGGCTAAGACAGAGTGAGCCTTGGCAAGAAAACTCCTGCTGATGTGCCTGTGAAGCCTGCAGAGGAAAGGCTCCTGGAAGGGCACAGATGCCAGGGAGAGCCAGCTCTAACTTCAGTCACAGCCATGCAGGTGCTTAAGGTTCCTCTCCATGCTGCATTTAAACGCATCAATCCTGCATTTAAATGCACAAATCCTGCATTTAAGTGCACAAATCCTTGCATCCATCCATGGCTGAGCTTCACTGTGGGGCCTGTCGGCAGCCTCAGCAAATATGTAAGAAAGATAACTCAGCTCTCACCTTCTCAGTCCTCCTGTCTCTGCTCAGAGCTGTTGATTTTGCTCAGGGATGAGATGAGGCTGCTCTGCCTGTGCCAGGGACTCGGTGCTTTCCACCTGTGCTAACCACACGTGGAACACTGTAATAAACAGGCTCCTGGAGTGCTGCACCTCTGCAATCCAGCTCTGACCAGAGCAGATCTACACAACCCAGTGACACTAGTGAATCTCCTTTGGGAGTGCTTAGGGAAGGGAGGTGATGGAAGGGTTCAGGAAGAAGCAGCAACACTGAAGGGGGGAAACTATATTGTAAATTAGACTTTTACTCAAATTTCCAAATTTTGAATTTTGCAGCAAACTAGCAGCAACTGCAGTGATGAGTGAAGAATTGCTTTATTATTGATCCAGCACTCCTCACTGCTCAAATAAGATGTAAGAAATCCAAATACATGAAATAAAAAAAATAATCTATTCCCAAGTCTAACCATCATGTTATAAAAACCTGTTCCTGCAATTAATTTGTGTTTCTTATCTTAGGAATATTGATGGACTGGAAATAAATTAAACCCAGAACAGTCTTGCAGCCTTCTTAATCCACTGCAAAAAGGGGGAAAAAGATACCACTGGAAAGCCTGGTTACAGACAGCTGGAGTGCAGGACACTGAAGTTATCAGGGCTGTGTTAGACATTTCATAGCAAAGCAGAATCAATCACTCTGCAAGGAAGCTCTGAGGGCCCTGGATCTGAAATTACGATGTGACTCTGGTATTCCTTGGGATCTCACAGCCCTTATACCTGCCTCATCCACGAAGAGATGGGATCTCAGATCTTCCCTCGATGAGCCAGCAGTGCCTCCTGCTGTACTCCAGCCTGCATTTATTCCCAGGCTCCCAACTCTGTCAGGTTTCAGCTACCAGTGAAGCTGCTGCTGGCATTTTGAGAGCTGTGATGAGTAAAGGGAGATGAGTCATACTGGCCTCAACACCTCTGGAAACATCAGTCTGTGTCACAGGAACACACCCTGCCCAGTCCAGCGTGGGACAATGGGGAGCTGAGCAGTCTGTCAGGCAGCCTGGAACACCCCAGAGATGTTTTGCTCATAAACCAGCTTTTAACACATTTCTGAGTGTGTTTGAGTATCACAGCACACCAGGGCTAATCTGTGCAACCCAGAGGGTTCCAGCCTGCTCAGCCATGCTCCCTCCTCTTGCTTTTACACATTTCAGCACTAATCTGCAGGAAGTCCTGCTGCAGTTCCATGACCTTCTGCTGAACAGGCTCTCACTTGTGCTGACCCATGACAAACCATCACAGTTAGGGAATGCTGACTGTATCACAGCCCACGTGAATGCCAAGTCTGGCTTAATCCAAAAACATCAGAAAAAGGAACCTGGGGTCAATCTCACTTAAGGAATGTGCAAACTTCCTGGAGGTCACAGCAAGAGAACAAGCCCAATGTTTCACCTCTGAAGCTGAGAGACTGAGAGGTTTTAAATCCTTTTGAGTCATCAGCCTGCAAAGCAGGTAACTGGCAAAATAAAAGAGGGGCTTGTCTCTAGTCTGGGCTGTAACTGGAAGTCTTTCACTGGAGAGGGTTCTTCCTCCCCCTCGGGGTGGTTTTCTGCATATCAGGTAGAAAATCTCTTTGAAAAACAGCAAGTCAAATCTTTCAAAACAATCATTATGATAACAAAGAAGAATGAGACTACTCTGTTGCCACAGCTACCCAAAAAGTTTCTGCAGGCTCTGCAGAAGGTGTTTATTGAATCTCAGTGGCTCTGGGGAGGAGCATCAACATCAATCTCCTCCACATCTTGCTGTAGTCATTCCTCACTGTTGGAAGAGTTCTGAGATGGCTCCAATTGGAGAATATTCCACACCACCCTTCCCTCCCCAGGGCTATGCTAATCCTAAAAACATGCTCCCAGTAATTGACATCAGTTCAGATGATGGCACTGCCAAACAGGATGTCTGTCTGTCTGTCCCACTCTCACACCATTTGAATCAGTCCTGTTTGCTGACTTCCAGACACTGGCACCAGGTAACATCTGCAAAGCAGCCCAAGATCTTGGATTCAAGGATACCATGGGTGCAAAGTAATATCTTTTTATTCACAGGCAAGTTTTTGACTACCACAAATTTTCACAGCACATGTGCACACTTCTACCTTTTATATTCAGAGAAACCAGGGCAGAAGTCACATGGTTTCTAAAAATGACCAAATGGAACTGTGGGAGTGCCAGATAAACCTTCAATGATCTGTTCCATTACAAAAATCCCTTTAATTTCCCATAAAGAATTGAGAAATACCCTAATGCTCCAATATATGAAAGTAGAGAAGGGCATTTATACCTGAAACAAGTTTATTCAGGGAATGCGGTTACTAAACAACCTTTCTTATGCAAGTCTCAGCTCAGTGACAGGTAGGAGGGGACAGTGGACCTGGAAGCTGGGACACCTCCCTTGCCAGGACCACAGTGCTCCTGCCAGGCTGGCTCTGGAGGCTTTGCCAAGTCCAGCTTTGCTGCAGTAATCCCCTACCAGCAGCACAGCCAGGAAAAATGTGGTCTGCAAGCTGTGATGCCAACAATGCTGGAATGCTGAGCCCTAGGAAGGAGTGCCAGGGCAGCTAAAAGCCCAACGAGTGCAGGGCCAGGCAAGGATGGCCTCAGCTGAGGAGAAGGTTCAAAAGGCAAGGACGGGATGGTTTGGAGGCAAGAAGGGGCCTGTGAACACTGATAGAATCACTCCAGGCTTATTCTGGGACAAATGAGGAGGAAATCTTGATTCTTGTGCATGCACAGCCACAAATGAATGTATGCAAAACCTGTGTTGTTGTGTTGTGTTTTATATGCCTTTTTATAATTGTTCTGTCCCTTGGTTTATCCCAGTTCTCCCCTATGTCAGTGGTTCTGCCCATGCTGCCTCCTCCCTCAGCCCCTCCCCGCTGTCCTGTCCGTCACTCTCAGCCCATCCCTTCCCCTAGAAACTTCTGTCAAGGGCGTCGAGTGATTGGTTCAGGAACCGGGGTTCCTCCCACAGGTTACTCCCATTGGCCTCCCCAGAGTCCATCTTCCCAATGTCCATACCCCCATGTTTCCCCATTGGCTCCCTAGCTTTGTTCCTCCCCCTTTTTAAGGTGTTTTATGGTCAGGGGCTTTNCCTCCCCCTTTATAAGGTGCTTTATGTGGGGTGAGGTCATGCTGGGCTCAGGGTCACTGTCCTGAATGAACCCGGACTGACACCTCCATTCGAAGTCCACTCCTCCTTCCACCGTCGTTCCTTTGCCTCACCCGCCAAGGCGAGAGCCTGAGCCCCTCCTGCCTGCCCGGGAGACCGGGAGAGTGTCCCCACAGTCGCTGTGCCACAGCCAGCCGGGCACTCCGAGGGTCACTCGGAGAGGCACAGATACACTGAGTAACACAAGGGAGGTATTTCTATTCATTTCTTTCCCCCTATAACCATTTCCCACCTCTCTTCTTCTTCCTCATTCCAGAGGAACGGCCTGATCCATCAACAGACAGGCGATCCACTTGTGATTCCAACTTTTCTTGAAACTCTCCAAAGAAACACTTTTCCTTAGAAAATTACCTGCTCCCTCTGCAGACCAAAGAGAACATCATCTCCTGAGCATCTATGCAAGCCAAGCCAAACTTGTAAATTGTTGACAATTCAAAACTCACAGTTCAAAACACAGCATAAAACTGAGAGATTTCACTTTTCCACAGCTTCTATTGAATTCTTAGAAAAGAACAAGCACTGCATTTGGGCAGTAATGCAAAAATATTAATTTGCATTATTAAGACTGTTTTCTTTAGCATCACTGACTGTTTTCCAAAATTGTCCTCGAGAGTGAAGTGAATCAGAACAGTAATCCTTCTTACATTAATGGGAACGTGAGCTCCTGCCATGCTTTATGAAATGAAATAGTTGATACTCACTGTCAGCCAGAGGAAGGAAGATGTGACCACAGCATCCCTCTGCATCCTTATCACAGACATTTTGTGCCCAGCAGCAAGAAATGCTCACAGTGAGAATTTTTATAAGGGAAGGGGAAGAGGCTTCTCGACTTCGCACACTAAGATCTGGCAAAGAATGTCTGCAGAAAGGAAATTTAGAATTCATTTAGGGAGAGCTTAAGAAGAGAATATAACATTAAAGGCTGAGTTCTTCAGAGACTGAGGTCCTGTATCGATCACTCAGTACCAACCTGCAAATTCACAAATGAATTACACCCACAACTAATGGAAGGAACGAGCTTGCATCAGGCTGCTGCAGGACAGTCCAAGAGTGTAACTTAGGATATGTTAATTGCTGTTAATTTTGGGATCTGCTTAAGCTGTTCCACCTTCTTTTTGATTAATTTGTTTTCATTTGATTATCTGTTGGATTTAAGCATCTCAGCTCCATTTCCCAGCTCGCTACTTAAAGGGATGGATGAGAGTAGGTCCCTTAATTTTGACCAGTGAAACAGGACCAAGTACAATTGCAGAATATTGCCCAGCCAGCAATTGAATCTGACCAACTTTCTGGCTGCCACAAGTCCTCTGGAGCCCCCCCCACCATCTTAGCAGAGAAGCAGCTTCTGAGCTAAGCTGAAAAGACAGCCAGGAACTCATATTTTCTATCATATTTTGCAATTTTTTTTTTAAATTAACTAGCCCAATTTTGTCCTTCTCTGCAGAAACAAGACCATTTCTAAGCCATTTTATTTCATGCATTTTCACATTTTTATGCCAGTGAGACTCTAAACCAAAGCTGTCAGTCAATCTCAGACAGAATAATCTTTTCTCACAGTGCACATAAGTACTTTTTGGGTTGGTTTCCTTTGGCTCAGGCATTTATAGGTGATTATCAAGAGGCAAATGTTATATTCCTCCTTTGTCTGACAGGCTTTTTTCTTTCTTGTCTCTCTATTTTCTGAATAGTAATTTAAAAATTGGTGTTTCTGGGGGACTTCCCAAACTTCTGGCCACACTTGCCATGGGGTTGCATTCCAGCATAAAATCCCAGCCATTTCTCTGTTGCAACTAGTAAACAAGGACCACAAAAGATCAGCACATACAGGGAGGAGCTGTGGGTAGTCTGCTGGCAAATGACTGCAGTTAAGTACAATTTTACATTTATGAAGTACCCTCTTCTCATGAAAAAAGAGATATTTTTCCTGCTTACTATACACTTGAGAATTATGTCTAGCCGAGCATTTTATTACAGTTTGATAACCAGAAATATCCTTGGAGGGATTCAATTACCTGGTACAATCCCTATGAAGAGCCTGGCAATTAGAAGCAATTAAGATTCCCGTTAGCTTTTCATGGCTTCCACCCAGCTGCTTCCTTCACCCTCCTGAGCATCTTCCTGCCCCATCACTGGCCTGCCTTCCATTTGTTTCTGGGGGAGCCCAGAACCAGCCTTTCACTCCAAGAGGGGTCACCATGCTGTGAGGCAGAGAGGAATCACCATTTTCTGCAAACTACTGGCTGTGCTTTTATTAAAACAGCCTCCTGTACCTTCATCACATCTGTAGTCACAGAATTCGCAGAATGACAGGGTTGTAGGAGACCTTCAAGATCATCGAGTCCAACCCAGCCCCAACACATCAACTAAACCCTGGCACCCAGTGCTACATCCAGGATTTGTTATACACATCCAGGGATGGTGACTCCACCACCTCCCCGGGCAGCCACTCCAGAACTTTATCACTCTTTCTGTAAAATCTTTTTCCTAATATCCAACCTATATTTCCCTTGGTGCAGCTTGAGGCTGTGTGCTCTGGTTCTGTCAGTGCTGCCTGGAGAAAGAGCCCAAGCCCAGCTGAGCACAGGCACCTTTCAGGAGCTGTGGAGAGTGATAAGGTCACCTCTGAGTCTCTTTTTCTCCAGGCTGAGCACCCCCAGCTCCCTCAGTCATTCCTCACAGGGCTTGTGCTCCCTCCCTCTCCTTGCTTGTTCCCTCCTTGCTCCCTTGTTCCCTCCCTCTCCTTGCTTTCCCTGAGAGGAGATGAGCAGATTCTTTCAAACAAAGGTAGTTTTAATGTGTTCTTTACCTTTGCATCATGCAAAAATAAAAGGAGGTGTTATTGATTTTGCAGGAGCCTCATAGTTTTGGGAAAAATTTAGTCTTAATTTTGCCTACTTTGCAGATATACTCTGGGTGTAGGAAAGCCTGAAGGAATTGAAATGGGGCCCAAAATTGAGGGCTTGAGCAAATGTCAGACAGCTGCATGCATCTTTCTGAAGTAAAACAGATACTGAATGTAACTGCTTGGAAATGAAGATTTTCTGCTTCTGCTATGCTTGTCATCCTGCAAGCTCTTCTTGTTTCATTTATCAGTTTGGATGCACCTGACCTTGTCTGTTCCATCTTGAAAACCTCCTTGTGCAGAAACAGCAGCTGGGCACTCGTCCCACTCACAGCCCTGAGCAAAACAGCAAAATGACCCAAAAAGTCTGTCCATCTGTTTGTTTTGCATATTGTTTAAGCAAAAAAGGAGGGGAGAACTCAGTGAGGTTCACCAGGCCTCCCTAGGAGACATGCAGAAGGAAATCCCTCTGGGTTCTCAGCTCACTGCCATTGCTGTCCTGTGGCTCCCTCTGACCTGACCACCCTGTCTCCTTCCCTTCCTCCCAGCTGTCCTTACCCTGATGGAGAATAAACTCATCTGAAGAGAAAAAACACCCTAGAGAAGCGAGGAAAAAGTCACTCTTTGTACAAATTTCTGTCCCATCAATGAAAATGTAAAATGAAAACCTATCTCCTCTTCAGGCATGGGATGGTGTCAAGCACTCGATCTCTTCTCCCTGCCCTGCTCCCTGCAGTGCCTGTGGGTGATTTGGGGAGCTCTTCCCCAGCCCAGGCCAGACAGTGTGGGAACCCAAAGGAGCTGTGGCTGCACACCCCAGCCCTACCCTGGAGAGCCCTCTCACTGCTGCCAAATGTTCACCAGGGGTCTTGGTGTCCCTTCAGTCTCAAGGGACTGACATGCATCTTCATTCTCTTCAACTGAGGTCAAGAAGAGAGCCCCTTGTCCCCAAACACCTCCAAGCTGCTGAGGTGTGCTGGCCTGGCTCTTCCCTCCTCTCTTGTTCTCCAGGCTTGCGACACCATGGAGTTGTACCATGAAAGGTCCTGGTCTTGTCCTCTGCCTTCTACATCTACTTGGGTGGTGAGATTAAAAAGCTTTATTTCATCTGAAGCAAAAAGGGTTGGTGCCCTGGGCAAATCAGAGGTCAGTCAAAGGCAGAGGCTCCTGGCCCTCAGCCCTCTGGAGATCTGGCTCCACTCAGGGCTTCTGACCTTGTAAAGATTGAAAATTGAGGTTGGACACTCTCCCATGCTGTCCTGTCCCCTGGAGCAGTGTGGCTGGTGAGTGATGGACCAGGGTGATCCCAGCCCTGGCCCTGCCCAGCCCCAGCCCTGTGCTCTGCAGGAACCACAGCTGATCTGTCTGTCACCACGGGACACTTCTCACCTGCCCTGCCATGTGGGCTTTTACACCAGGGAAACGGCCTGCAAAATTTAGTTAAAGCAGAATGACAACAGCCCACATCTACCATACAACAGGGAAATGAAAATGAGAATATTGGAGAAGCCAAGGATCAGTTCTCTCTTGCACAGTAAACAACTTTCCCATCTTCAGGATCATTTCTTGGCTCCTCTCTCTTTAAATCATTAGTGTCACAGTGGAAAAACCAGAAGGATGCAGTCCCTTAAAGCTCTTTCCTCTTTTTGCCTGTTGTTTAATTAAATTATCCTATAATGAAATCTTTCCCTAATGAGTCCGTGTTTAATAATTTATTAGCCACTGAAGCCCTGCTTGGAATCTCATCAATTATGTATCACAGCACCAGGCACTTTCAATCTCTCTTTTTTTCATTTCTCATTCACTTCATTAAAAGCCCCAGCTTTGCTGCTTCTGGATTTCAATTCACTTGCTCGGGCATAGAGGTCAGTTCAGTGATGCCAGTTATGCCCAGTGCCCACCAAAAGATGTGAGTGCATGTGCTGCTGGTCTAAAATGACACCTGGCATCTGGGTACACATCTGTGCACACGTGTGACAGAGGTGGGTACCTGCCTTTCTGCCTGGGAGCAACAACCAGCATTTATCTCAGATTTACAGAGATTGTCATTTGATGCACATGTAAATATATTGGAGATGTATAAAATCTGTTAGCATTTGTGCAGCTGCATCTATAAGGTCATATTTGTCCCTCACATATCTGTGAGGAACGTATCAATACTGTCATTCCTACCTAGGTCAGCATGTCAGCACACCCTTCTAATTGCAGGGAATTCATGTGTCTTATTCTGCCATCTTCTTTATTTTTGGTGTAATTAAAAAAATGCACAGATAACCCATAGGAATCAGTCAGGAAACACACTTGAAAGACAAGGAGTTGATAGCTACTGAAGAGATTGGGAAGGGATTACCAAGCACACATTGCTGCAGTACTGACTGTCACCCATGGGGCACTTTGGGGAGAGGAGCTGGCTTTTTAATGAGGTTTCTCATCCCATTCACTATCAGCCTTCTGCACTAATCTTTTATGGACCTAGCTCCTCCAGTGACACACAGGTAATTCTGGAGTCACTAACCCAGCTGTTTATCCTGGCTGCATTTTTCCGTGAAGAATTTTATAAAATGCACTGCCATAAAAAAATAGTCCAGGGGAAGTTTTCCTAAAGTAAACTGCTGGCCTTGGAAGAGTTACTATAAAACATTCCCCTTTTGCTCCGGCTTGTTTCTGTGTCAGATTTCTTCATTTAGCAGAAAAACATAATTAGTTTAATCTCCATTTTGGGAGAGGAGAGTTGAGCTCAGTTGTGTTCACTCATGTAGTGTCCTCAGTAACCCTGGTGTGTTGGAGAGCTGGGGCAGGAGAAGCACCTGGCTCCACACACCAGTGCTGGGAGCACAGCTCAGTGGCACTGGCAGTAGAAGAGCAGATCTGATGTTCCATTTACACTGTCCTGCAGAGGCAGAGAGTTCTTTGGTTTCTCTTCCTGAGCAAAGCCTTGCTTAGCCCTCCCTGGATCTGAGCACATGGGAGCGCCACTGATTTATCCTGATGTTTTACATCCCCTTGAAACTCTGGGTTGGGATTATCCAACTGCAGCAGGTCTGAGGTTTTGCTTTCAGAATTATGCTTTTCACAGTAGCCAGTTTGAAGAGAAGAGCAGAGAAGCCATGGTGCTGGCTGCCTTTCACTGGAGTCAGATTCTGACTTTGTCCNGAGAAGAGAAGAGAAGAGAAGAGAAGAGAAGAGAAGAGAAGAGAAGAGAAGAGAAGAGAAGAGAAGAGAAGAGAAGAGAAGAGAAGAGAAGAGAAGAGAAGAGAAGAGGAGCTATGGTGCTGGCTGCCTTCCACTGGAGTCAGATTCTGACTTTGCCTAACTCCCCAGCTATGCCAAGAGAGAAGCAGACCCACACCTCATGCACTGGGTCACCACATGCTCCCTGTGACCAGGAGGAGCCAAGGGCAGAGGGGATCCCTTCTCCTCTGGACCAACAACACAGCCTGGCTCTGCTTCACCTGACCACTGCCCCTGGTAGATCAGGGCTGCTGCTCCTGTCCCTGGTGACACAAGGTGGGGTGTAAGTGCTGCTCCCACAGTGTTCCCAAGGATGGGAAAATCACAATCACTCACATGTACATGCATTTGCATTTTGAATACTTAACTAGACAGCTGTTCATGGGAAAGATTTTTTGATCAATTTATACCCTGAAGCACAAAATTTGATTTTCCTCTTAATTATCTTATCAAGCATTTCTAGAAGAGCTGTTAGCTGTAACAATCTCATCAGGCCATTCAAAAAACCTACTGTGATCTTAGAGGATCTTTCTTTGCCTCAGATTGCTTCTTTCCAAGTGAACACTTCCCCGTGACCATTGCAAGAGAATCTGTAGTAAACACCAATAAAATTCATTTTACTAATCAAATCTTAAAAAAAAAAAAAAAAGGAAAGGGATGCAGCCCTCCAAAACAACCCTGTATTGGTGTCACTGGAACCCTGTGTTGCTCATCAGTAAATATTCTGTGTCAATAGGCCATTAACTATTAATCCCAGTGCTGGCCATTTGAGAACTTTACATCAACACTCTTGTTATTTTACACATTGCTTCTCATCTTATTAAATGACTTGTGCATATGGACAAGGGCACGGGCTCTCAAATGAGCCCACATCAATAACGCACGGGACACCACCTCTGATAAGGAACAGAGAGAATCCCAAGAAAATGAATATGTCTGGGGCTATCAGGGGTATTTATTTACACTGAGAAGAAAGAGAACCTGTTCTTGAAGAGCTTATTGTATTACCTAAGCTGAACTTCCAACATATGTTCACTCTCAACCACATCCTGGCTTCATTTTCTTGGTTTTTTTATCCTTAAAGCAAATTTGGTGTTAGTGAAAGATGCCAGACTGACAGGCAGAGCTCCCTGCTCGCCGTGCAGGCTGCTGCCCAAATGTGCTCCTCTCCTGCTCAGTTCCTTGAAGCTGCTACCTGATGCAGAGAGATCCAGAGATTTCCAGGGTGAGAACTGAGCTTGCTGATCCAGTCCTACACTACTACCAAGGGCTATCACCTCTGGGAATGTGTGCTCCAGAATAAGAGAGACAACAAGGGGACAATTGAATAGCTTTGATTCTCACCCTTTTCTTCAACAGTATCTTGCAGCTTAAATGCATTAAATGCAAAAAGCAGGAGCAACACTTTAATAATGAAAAATGGTGCATAAATAAACAGTGATTTTCAAATTATTTCAGTATGCCAGACATTGCTCCTCCCAACAAATTTTCTCCAGGCACCTAATTTATGATCTCATATCAAACCCTGACCTACTGATTTTAACCTGACTCTTCTGTAAGTCACCCTAGAAATATTTTGATTCCCCAACTGGCTTTTCACTTCCTTCCAAGTAAAAGTCATGCAAGTCCACAAAGCTACTCCAAGCAATTATTCAACTGGACAAACTAAGAAATACAATATCCTGTATCCAGCTACTAGAGATGTCCCTACAGTATTCCTCAGGCTGTTACAGAAGGTGACTGACAAAAGTTTTGAAAAGTCCTATTAGTGACATACGCAGTGAGACTGAAGGGGAAAAAATACTCACTTCTGGTTTTCTTTCTAGCAGAGAAATGGAAGTGAGGGATAAGTGAGGAACAGAGATTTGCAGTGGGTGTCAAGAGCATGTGGCAACGTGGCAGCCAGACAAACGTGTGCACACATGCATGGAATTGAATAATATTGACGTGGCAATTGCTGCTTTCTGATTGCATGGCTCTAATTCCTGCCATTTAGCTGGTCAGAACTCCGCAGGAATCGCTGTGTCCTCGACAGAGAGAGATGATGACATTGCAACAGCTGTGCTCTCCAGTAAAATCTGTAATGATACTCAGGTTTTATGGCTCTCTGGTTTGATTCCCAATAGCAACTCTCCCATTATCCGTGGTCGAGACAGGTTAGCACCTGCTAAAAGCAGTTTCTCATAAATTACCCTGTGTCAGCTCATGAATGGCTGACGCCAAAGCCGAGGCCTGCCTGTCCCGTGGTGCAGATGGCTGTCCCCACACAGCTGGGCTGGAACAATCAGGCCCTGTGAGAGCCCTGCCAGGTTGTGCTGGCCCTTTTGGGGACCCACACCTGTGCTGGACAGATGGTGCTTGTGCCCCTTCCCTCTGGGGGCTGCAGAGCAGGAGCACACGGGGTGTCCGTGGGCATCTAATGTTGGGTATCCCAGCAGCCACAAATAGGAGAGGGGCCAGGGGGCCTGGAGGAGGCAGAGCCCACGCCATGCATGGGGTCCCTGAGCAGCCCAAGGGAATTGTTTGTGTCTGGCACTGGGAAATGGGTCATCTGTCAGGAGTCAGCAGGTCCGTGGCTCACGTAAAGTGGGCCCCATCCACCCATGCTAGATTCTTGCTGAATATTAGTCATTATTTTTACATATTTCCAACCCAGCGCTTGAAGGTAGATTCTTTACCAAGTATCTGAGGCCAAACTCAGCCCTAAGTTCATTGTGCTGTGAAGGTTAAGAGCAACATTTGAATAATTCAGCTGTAGAAATGCAGGTCTGCCCCCAGTTCCCCCTGTCCTTTGGCTGCTGGAGACCAACATGTGCTTCGTGCTCTCTGCACAGAGCCAGATATGTCTGTCTGTGCCCACTTCACGTGCAAATCCAGAGATGGCATCATGGAACTCAACCCACAAGCAGCAGCTTTGTGGCCTGAGCTGCTGGTGTTGACCTTGGTGGGGACGAGGCGTTTGCAGGACGGCACAGATGGAACATTTCCTTGACACTGATATGACACAGAGTCCAGTAGGTCACTGTAAGTGCTTTGGATCAATGAGGCATCTCACAAGAGCCCATGCAGGCCCCCAGACTGGGATGAAATCTGATCCCATCGCTCAATGTGTTAGAACAATTTTTCAACTGCATTGAAAACAAGAGGCTACAGGGAAAGCAGTTGTGTCTCTTGAGGAAATAGCAAGGAAAGGATGAGGTTTACATGAGGCATGTTCAAGATCACCAAACAAAAAGTAAGCATTGTGAGCAGTGAGAAGCAACAAAACCTGATGCCAGTGAGCTTATCTGACAGTGTTCAGAGCATGGGTGATCAGCACAACCTGCCAGTCATGGCCATTTCAGTGGCTGGGCATCACGGAGCAGCATTTCCTGCAGATGCCACAATTATCACCTTGCAGACCATGGAGCCTTGTTCAGCTGTCCTGCCGGGCTCCAGACCTTCCCTGCCCCTGGCCAAAGTCTCTCACGGGCAGTGACCACTGCAGGAAGCTGGCAGATCCTGCCCAAAGGAGGCACAGGGCTACTGGGGTGCACCACCTTTCCCCACGTCCATTTCCACCCTTGTTTTTACTCATTTCATAACTCTAGACTTCCTTTTATATTTCTGACAGTTTTGTTTTTTGTTTTTGTTTTTGTTTTTGTTTTTTTTTTAATTTCCAGGGGATAATTTTATTTTTTTATTTTCTCCTGGGTATCTGTTCCTCCTACACAGTGTTTCTTGATTTTCTTTTCCACTCAGTCCTACCACCTCCTCTGCTCTGGAAATTGGACATTTCCACAGCTCCTTCTTCCTCTTTATTTGTGGACAGCTTTTATTTTTAACTCAGCAATTTCTTTAGCTGTTGGACAATGTACTAAACCCCACCAGAGATTTAGTTTTCTATCAATAAGGGAGGCTGAGCAGACTTTTCACTCTCTTTTGAGGGCCGTGATAGCAGGACACACTTTTCAGACAGAACGTGAATGTAAGCAGTTTGAAATTCACATTAGCTAACAACTAAACTGGCTGGCACAGTCATGACTCTTGAGAAAAACATTAAATTCCATTTTAAACAGTGACCACAGAGCAGACCTGAGCCCTGTTTTGGTGTTGTGGGTATGCACAGGTGCAGAGCCCCAGGCAAACATCCCTCCCCCAAAACCGTATTTCCAGCACATCCAATTTCTCAACTGTTGAAACACAGCAACAGCAAAAGCCAGAAAGCAGACAGCACATATGCTCCAGAGTTTAATAGTCACAGGGACAGGTGCACCCATCACCCAGGACAGCACTTGCCATGTCTCTGATCAGCAAAAAGTTACATGGAAAGTTGGAAAAAGCCAGGAAAGTCAATACAGGAAAGTCACGGTCAGCAGGAGCATAAAGACCTCAGTTTACAGCACCAGACAGGGCAGGGGAAAAAAAAAAGAAAAAAACCCACCAGAGTCAACTTCATCTGTCATAGGCAAGCTGCAATCAATAGACACTTAATGGTCTCTCAGAGTCCCATCTGGGCAATTAGCAACAGCATTAAGCAAGCAAAGACGTATTGTAAGTCTGTTCCTTCAGTGGAAGTGACAGAAAAGAGAAATAAGAAACCAAATTACATCTTTAGATCCAAATTCCTCTCTCATTAATACTGCATGAAACCTACTGTCACGGTCAAAAATGGAACAAAACTCAGAGTTTTGTTTTCTTTCTGCAATTTTCTGGTGTGTTTTTTTAGATTGTTTTTTGTTTTGGTTGGGTTTTTTTTGTTATTGTTTTTGGTGTGGTTTGTTTTGGTTTGGTTTTTTTGGTTGGTTTTTTTTGTTTGTTTGTTTGTTTTTTGGTAGTGGGGGCTTGTTTAAAATTAAAAAAATTCAATCTCAGTTTCAAACTAATAAAATCTATCAAAGTTGGGAGATAATTATGAATGCCAGTGAAAGAAAGAGTGGCCTTTAGAGCCATATTTATTTTATCAACAAATAAAAAATAATTATTTTGAATGCCCCAGATTTCACTGAAATCAAGAAGAACCATTTATATTTTCACTCTTTCAAAACTTAAATGCAGCAGTCATCCTTCCAGGCATTCTGAGGATAAAAAACAGCACTAGCAATAACTGGAAAAAGTAAAGTTTTCTGTACATCTTTTATTTCGTTCATGACAAACACTGAAGAATAACTTACTAATCAGGCAGAAGTATTTAGTGTGCTTTCAGTTTTATTAAATATGACACTGATGCACTATAGATGACAACATTATATACTACAAGTCATGCAACTAAATTACTGTCTCCACTGTGATCTCAGGACACTTTTCCTGAGAAATGAAGCAGATCCTGTATCCTGCACAAATTTAGTTGATTATCCCAAATTTTTCTCTAGCAGTTCAGCTGACACGCTGTTGTGCAAATTTTGACCTGTGATTTCATAGAAAATAAAGACTAAGGTTGTTGTTGGATTGGAATAAAACTTTCTGTTGTAAGTTTTGTTCTTTTATTGTCTATCTATCCAGATCTTCCAAAAATAACAGGGAAAGTCAGTTATGAGTACAGGAAGTTCCTGTGTGAGATGTGCTTAATTTTGCACAAGCAAAATGGGAATCTGTGCACACAGCCAACAAATTGGGTTTACTCTTGTATTACAAGTAATTACCTGTTTTTATGTGCCATCGGTGAACTTATATAGATGACACAAATTATCATACAGAAGGCAAGTCTATAATGGAAAAAAAATTTTGAAAGCTTTTTCTCAGCTCAAGACTTCAGAGAGTCTGTCAGAGTTAGACTGGAGTGTTAGACTCCACAAATTTTGGCAAGTTATTAGCACCTTTCTGTATCCAAGCAAGGCTACCAGGATCAAATTTGCAGCAGATGCTTTTGTCTGTGGAATTTTGCAGACAAAACAGACAAATTACAGAAACGTATGTCAGCTTGCCAATGGAAAGTCATATCCTGCCTATACATAAGTTCTGTGGAGCAATTGAAAAGAACTGGTGGGATATGCATTCCTTTTGTCATTGCTTAGTGGCACAGCTATGAACTGAAAATGGTAATCTCAGAATGATGGAGCAGGAAAACCTCCCAGCTCTGAGCATGCTGACCCTGTACTGTGATAACTTTCTGCATTGTTCACCAGTGTAACAGAGACTCCTTTGAGCTCCATGTTGCCCCTCTAAGAATCAAATTACATTTTAAACCTGCAGTGCTACTATTTTTATTATCTTTGACCTACTGTAGGAAGCAACTTTAAATCTGCCCTGAGTGGACCTGTTTTCAACACACTTTTAAACTTCTGCACTGGTGGTGAGCTCTGAAGTCCAGAAGCAGCAACTCACTTGTAAAAGCTTAGTAAATCACTTTATCTGAAATAGTTGTCAGTGAGATAGAGCCTGTGTTTCTTTGCAAAGTCTTATCTTAAAAAAGGGTTCTTTATAAATGCTTTATTAAATACTGCAGGAGTGACAGACATAACAACTGAGCCACAATACTAGATGCCAAGAGTCTGGCCATGGTAGCAATTATATTTGGCAAGATAGGTTGCTGAAATGCTTCTGGTCATTGAATTTCTTCTTTCAAACCCTTTCCCTTCCTCTGCCATAATGAGTTTTGCAAACTTATATAAAAGATGGCACTGGGACAGCTTGTAACATATTGACTGGGTTAACCAGGTCTGCCTAGAAGGGTTTTCAGTAGGAAAGTGATACTGAAAGCAATCCTGAATCCTGGCTGCTCGCTCCTAATTGATTTACATAAATGTTTATGTGACTCTGATTTCATAAACATTACATGCAACGTTAAGGGATTTGTAGGACAGATTTTTACAGCTTTCCATTTGGTCTCCATTTATCAGCAGAGAGAGATCAGACTGAGAAGGGCCAGAAGGAGAGGCAAAGAAAGACCAGGAGATGTAGTGTCAGAGGTACTACACATCAGATTAAGTCCATCATTTCTAATGGGTTGTTATTAAATGTTTCTGGGCTCCCCAGTACAACGGAGATATGGTCATACTGGAGAGAGTCCAGCAGAGAGCAAGAAAGGTGATTAAGGAACTGGAGCATCTGACATCTGAAGAGAAGCTTAGAGCCAAGACTGTTCAGCCTGGAGAAGAGAAGCCTCCTGGGGAGCCTTATTAATGTGTGCAAATATCTGATGGGAACTGGGTGAGAAGATGGCTCAGAGATCCCAGTGGCAGGACAAGAGGCAATTGGCACAGAAACAAACACAAAAATACCATTTCAACAAATGAAAAACTTTTTCTACGGTGAGAGTGGTCAGAGTTGCCTGGAGAGGTTGTGCTGATATCCAAAACCTGGCTGGACATGGCCAGAGAAACCTGCTGTGGCTCACCCTGTCTTGAGCTGGGGGCTGGATGTTCAGGGATCCCTCCCACCCTCAGCACCTTTGGGTTCTGCTCTATGGATGGGTCTGAGCAGCAACAGCCACATTACCCTGACTTACACCATTAGAAAGGTTGGATCTGTAGCAAGACACTGAAGGAAAAAATGATTTTTATTACGTTCTTCGTCCTGTAGATTAATTTGGTGGCATGCAGAATATGTTATAATTTATCATTTATTACTGTCAAACACTGTGGCAGCACTGTAGATAATTTTTTTCTCTGAACTTGCTGCGGGTGTCTGTATGTTAATTACAATATCCTGCACCTGGGTATAATTGTCATTATTAATACTGATGTAAATGAAATGTTAATTCTTGCTAATACATCAAACGATGAAATGCTTTAAGAGGAGAATTGCTATAATAAAAGCAATTGGGCTGTTTCTTTGTAATTTGATGGCCCACAGAAGTGCAGAAACATGTCTTATGGCTTTACAAATCTGTGATAATTTCCTTCAACTTTTCCTTTTATTGCCTTGTCATTAAATTCTCATTGAGTTCTTAAAACAAAAATGTTTAAAACAGATGTGGCTGTTAAAGTTACAATATGAATTTTACAACCTTAAATTTTATGACACTGAAAAAAATTTCAGCCACCAAAGTGACAAGAATGGAAGCAGAAGGCAGCTCTAAGGGTGACAAAATTCCATAATTGACAAAACTTTAAGTTAATATAAGGCTCACATTATATTCTAATCCTGTAAATCAGTATTCAGAATGAAAATTATCCAAAACCCCATGAATTACCAGAATTGAATAGCAAAGAAGCAAGAAAATAAAATTAAAAAAAAAAAGAAAAAGAAAAAAGGAAGAAAAAAGAAAATAAGAGGAAATAAGTTCTTAGTTCCACTTTTGTCCTTTATTGGTTTCCTCTATGGATCTAATTTATTTGACCTAAATAGTTCACAGTGATCTGCACAGAATTCTTCAAGCAATCCTAGAGCAAAGATTCATTTTTTAAAAATTAGTAATTTTCATGGTATTTTGGAAAGGAAATTCAACTTCCATTCAATCTATCTATAAAAACCCTGATATCTGATTTCACCAGAAGTCTCACTATGGGTAGACAGACAGACAGAAATGTAGACATGGTCTCTTTATGTCTTAAAATAATTCCCAACAAGTGTAGGAATGACCCCTCGCAGTATATTATCCCACACAATATGTTTTCTGAACTTTTATGTGAATTGCTCCATGGTAATTCCTCATTTCCTGGATTTAAGTCTGCATGTCACAACCCTTCACCAGTGTGAGCATGTTTCCTTTGCTCCCTTTCAGCAAGAAACATCTTCCCATGTTGAATATTCTTTCATGTTGAATATTCTCAGTCAGTTCAGCAGGATTACCCCATGACTATCCCATGTGAGAAAGGTAAAATCTGATTTCAGATTTCTTATTTTTTTCTTTCTGTCAATTTTTTTGGCCTTTCCAGTTCTATGGATGTCTAAAGCTTTGTTCCTCCTAACAATAGCATTTTTATTCTTTTCCAAGGCAATTAATATTAATGGTCATTTGCTAAAATTAAAGTCTACATATTTCAGATATGGACTAACTAGCTCTCTTTACAATGAAACATCCATAATTTGGTTTAAAACCTGTCTTCATTTTGCTGCTTATCAAGTCCTACACACTTCAGCTTTGTAATCAATTAAATAGTTTTAGTGAAGGTTTTCATCTTAGGCTCAGAGAATGTGAAAATTCAGCCCCAAATAATCTTTAGTGATAATCCTGTATCATCTCCCTGTGTGCTGCAAGAATAACTGTGAAGTTTTCCTGTTGGGTTTCAATGGGATGTGTATTTAAATAAGGCTGGTATCATCTGATTAACCCATGTAATCAAGTTGCTACAAAGACTGGGGTTTATTTATTTAGCCCCCAAGTTTAATGGCTCAGTTTTGTTCTTTAACCCCAGTCAGCAGCAGTGTCCTTGCACCACAGTGCTCTGTATTTCTTCTCTCCAATTCTCCTGCAAAGAGCCCTGCAGACCTTTTCCTGTCCCCCAACTCCCTGTTCTTGCTTATATTTTGCTCAGGACTGGGCAGAGGCTTTCCAGCTTTGTTCTGGTCTTTGATTTACTGCTTTTCCTCCTGCGCACTTCGCAGTGACTTCCCCGTGCTCGTTATTCCCACAGCATCAAGCACGTTCTAGAAAAGGCAGCTCTGTCAGTCAGCCACATGATGACATACACTTTTGGCTTCAGCAGAGAAAAAACCTTCACCTCTTCTCTTCCAGTGGGTCCCAGCTCCAGCCCCTCTTCCCCAGCAGCCACATTACCTCACGGTTTCGGCAGCCCTCCCTCTGATCTTCCCTTCTCCCGTGACTGATCTCAACGCTGGCCAGGTAACTTTCCATATTAGCAGCTAATCTCTCTGCTCCCATATGGCTGGGGTCAGTCATCATTTCCATGACTTATTTGTTTCAATATCCGTAAAAAGTGAGGAAGTCCTTGGCATCAAGTAGCTTTAAATGATGTCAGGGGTCAACTGCGCCTTTGTTCCAGCGCCGTGAATGTTCCCCCATCCCTGTGCTCACCTCTGAGCACTGCCCTGCAGCGAGCAAAGGGTAACACAGGTGCCCTCCCATCTCATTTAATTTACTGCAGACATTATTATAATATATCCGTTGTAGTGCAGTTATTAATAATGTGGTCCCTTTTCTATCAGCCAAGCATGAGAAACGTCTGCTAGGAAGGTAAGTCTGGGGCTTACAGGGAAATCTGATAAAATACTGTCTCCCTTCCAGAATCACCATGTCAGCAAGACTCAAGTCTGTCTCAAAATCTGTATCATCCATGCAAGGTCACAAAGGCAAAAGAGGGGAAAATAGATATACAAAATGATCTTTAAAACACCCAGAGGTCTGAGTTGCCAGAAAACAGAAGCTCCATTGCTAAGGGAGGATGTAGCTTGGTTTGACAGTCCAATTTGCTCAGCCCTATTAAGCTTCACCAGTTTTTAAACTATTTTCTTATGATTCCTTATCCATTGCTGGTAAGGTCTTTAAGATCTATATATGCTTTTAAAAATAAAGTTTATATATCTGTCAGCATCTTGGCTCCTCAGTCCTCTAGACATGTTCAGGGAGGGATTGAATATCTCTGATTAATGCTAGTGCTTGATTAGTGAACTAATGCTCTCATGGATGGTAGCAAGCCACCACACAGACAAAGTGCTACATGAAACATTTAAGAGACTGGCATGAGAAGATGATCTAACAGGCCTCTTAACATTTTGTTTTATTATTTATTGTAGTTAATTCATGTGCAACTTGCATGCTATAGTGTTAACATGATTTGAAAAGTCATAAATCTCTGATATTAAGAGACTCATGCACATATATACAGAAATTATTTAAGTACTCTCCAGACATTTACAACCTAACTATTGCACATAGCTTCAGAAAAGGCTTTTTTTTTTTTTACTGGAAGTATCACCATCATTTCCCATGCACAAATAGTTTGGACATGATATAATGACGACAGTGCTTCAGCCCAGGCAGCCCCCAGATTTCACAGATGTGGTGTGTAACTGGCTGCCACCCAAGTGGTGATACACTCCTGTCAGAGCAGTGCAAAGAGATTTCACCCAGACAGCCAGGCCAGCTTTTCCCTCAGACTGCAGAGTGCGAGCTGTGTTTGTCAGCACTGACCTGCATGTTTTCAGCAGCAGCAAAAACAGATGGGGCATCATCCACAAGTAGTACCAGCTGGGGGATCCTCTGAGACAGAACTGTTTTCTTTTGTCCTTAGGGAAAAAGAAATACACAAAGAAAGTATGGGAATAAATTCCACCTGCCGTTTAAGGACATGTTCAAGAGCTAATTAAGGCTCTTCTAGTCACAAGCCAGAAGGAACCAAACAGAAGGAGGAGCTGAGGGTCTGTGTAAGGTTTTCATCACATTAGGAAGTTCCAAGTGCTGCTATTCAGATTCTGACATCCTGACCCACCTGGATGATGTCTCTGAAGCTCAGAAACACAGTAAAAATAACAACCTCACACACATTTCACTGAGAAGTTTTTGCCTCCTCCCATCTTTTCAGCAAGGGCTTGACATTTGCTGGTGGGAATGCGTGTGGCACTTGGATGTTTTGCAGTCCCCAGTGTGACTTCAGCTCTGCCTGAGTTAGACACAGATTGGTCTGCAAACGCTCACCAGAGGCTTGTGGAAGCCGAGTGTCTGTCTTTGCTTTGCTGTGAAAGAGGGCTAATAATAGGATTGGCTATTGCAGCATTGATGCAAAGGTGAAGTAATTGATTTTGAGAAGCATTCAGACAGAATGGTGATACCAGCATGGGAATGTACACAACTATATTCACTTTCATATTCCAGCAGCATTGGAATAATGTGCACTACAAAACAGCTGGGACCATGTATTAAAAGGGATAAAAAAGTCCTGAATAGCCAGTGAGATTCCAGTGGATGAAGCAGGACAGGATGATGCAGTTATGATTTAACTGAATCAAGCATAGGGGAAAAAAGTCTGTGTTAAAATTACAACATTAATTCCTAACTATTTTAGGTTTTGAGTGCTTGAATGAATAATTTCAGCATGTTTTGAGTAAATTAATATTACCGGTTTTGTGCATACCTTAATGACTTCAGTGGAAGTGCACATAGGTTTGACTAGGCCGTGTATAATAGCCCTGACACTTTTCTCTTAGTTACACCATAACTGAGAAAGTAGAGATACATGTGAAATAGATACAAACTGGCATCCATTTCACTTTCCAGCTCTGGCATTTAGAAGTGCCTTGGATCTCAGCTCTCCTTCAAAGTTCCTGTGGAGCAGCTTCCCAGCTTTTTGCAGTTTCCCTGATAAATGCACTCGCAGAAAATGCCTGTAAGAAAACTTGATATTACGTGAAACTAATCTGGTTTCACATTCTGTCAAAGCCTCCAAACCAAGTACCTCCCAGCTGAAAGATTTGTGTACCTGTGACCCACTATTTTGCTGCCATGAAAACTGAGCAAAGATAGGAACAGATGCTTCAGACACACAAATGAGATGATTACAACAGTTTAAGCTAAGCTTAACCTCTGGATTTGGGCCTCATATCTGCAGCTGAGTGATAGCCAGAGCAGACACTCTCTCACACAAATAAACTGGGAAACATTTCTGCAGGGTCCTGGGAAATGAAATACAGAGCTGTAACTGGAGTCTTCTCCGCTCTTTCTCAATATGGAGATAACATCCCCAATGCCAAACAGTGCATAAAGACTGTCACACCAGGCTTTGGGATGTGTCCCCCCAAACAGACCCAATAGGCTGCTGAAATAGCCTGGACTTTTGTTTTGAGCATGCAAAAATGGAGTCACAATTGCAGAAAAAAAATTCTTACAAAATTCTTACACATTCACCCTGCCTCACTCACCCATGAAGAGGGTCACTGACCCCTGCACAGCCCCTTCACACCAGCGGCTCAGCAGGCAGTGAAGATGGTGACCAAAGTGATCATTGACTGATGTGTTCACGGCAGCACTGGCAAACAGCCTCCCTGTGATTCCCTCTTGGCTATGGCAGAGAAAGCATCTCCTTGGTATATTCCTGACCATCCCTTCTCCTGCCATCCCATGTCAGACCTGGGGACAAACACACCTTGTTCCTTCACTCATGGAGCAGCCCAGACTGGGCCGGGGTTGAAAGACTTTGATGGAGAAGATGAATTTTTTAGATCATTTTCACTTCCTGTGGGGTGTGCACATGAGAACCCATCAGTATGGGAGTGGAGGCTGAACTAGTTTGGTTCTGTCTCTGAAAACACCATCACAGAGTATTTACTCCTTCTCACTTTGCTTTCCACATAAAAGCAGATGGAATATAAAAGTAAATACTGTAATAAGATTTGCATTATCAAGACCATAGTCTGGTTTGTGTGTGTGAGTTCCTTCAGCCCTATACCTTCATCATGCATTACTTTGTTGGTTAAATTAGAATCTCAGCAATATTTATGGTAGCCCACCTCCTTAATGAGTTTAAACAGGCAAATTCAGTGAACTTGGATTTGGATCATTCAATCTCAGTTTACTGATTCTCCATTGGTTTTTGTTCTTTCAGGCTAAGAAAAGTAAAAATCAGTAAAAGCTTTTTTTTGGCACTAGAGACAGTGGATCTGACTGAATACAGAAAAACAGGAGATTGACTGAAATGGTTCCATTATTACATGGTCATTTTGAATGTTGAACTTCACTTCAAGCCAAAGAACATGCTAAAGAAAATAAAGCTTGAATATATTGTTCCCACATTTGCAAACCACTAACATAGGAATATTTTTGAGCATCCTAAATATTCACCATTTTTGGCTACAACTTTATCTCAGTCACCATCTCCAATGCCAAGTTTATTTTTAAAGAGCAGTCTAGTTCCTGCTCCTTCAGGTTTCTGCAGACAGCTGTTTTGTTTTCCTCTTCCCATGCTATGAAAAATCTGTCATTCAGTATTTAATTCTAGCACCTAACTGCCTCTCTTGAGACAACAGAGGAGCCTCCAACAACTATGAACCCATCAAGATTCCCAACTAGGATAAAAAACCCCAAAGTGAAGGTTAAAGCAAAACAGCAGGTCAGGAAGCTCAAAGGCTTGTAGCATTGATTTCTTTGGCACAAAAACCAGTGGGTTAGTCCAGTCTGTCCTCTGATTTAAAAGGAATTATCCTGAGGTAAAAATAAAGGAATGCAGTGGTGAATCAGGCTCATTGTCTGGGTGTAGCACGAGGCTGAGATGAAGGCGCTGGGCTGCGTGTGGTGCAAGGTGAAAATGAAGAACACGCCTGAGCCAGGCCTGATCTGTTCCTTATGGTGTGTGCAAAACTCCTCTCAGGTGTTGCTCTGCACAGCTCCTCAGGCCACACAACACTCGTCTTTTATCTAATAAATATTGAACTGATACATCAAGACCTTGAAAAACCATTGGGGCCAAGGCAATGAGACTCCATCATTTCTCTGTCAAAATTTGGAATAAGCCACTTTTAATTTGTGAGGGTTTAAGGCTACAAGCTCATGTTTGTCAATATGTACTTGGAAGTGATTTGCTGTCCTTCTTCTTCTCCTTCCCTGTAATTGCCCAACAACTGCCTTGATTTTTTCACCCCTTTTGAAGGTTTAAGGGCTGCTTCTGCTGCTGCTGCTTCCCTCCTCCAAAGCAATTGCCCTGAATACCTGCAGAAAGCAATGCTTTGGCTGGCCAGTCACACAGACTGCAAAGATTCATGTGGGGAGAGGCTGTGGGAAGAAACCAGGCTGGGTAAGAGCAGAGCTCATAAAGTCCTTAACGTGGCTTTCAACAGATTTTGCTCCACTGTGCTTTCCATCCCTCAGGAAAGCTGTTGGCAAGTGACACAGCCTGACTCAGGCTGTTCTAAACTCTGCTCTCTGTGTATCAGACATGAGCAAGGGGCTTATCAGACCTTCTGGGTGTCCTGCAACAGGACAGTTGAGCCCTCGTGGTATCAAAGCTTGTCAATTAGACTGGCATTTTTGACAATTGCCTCACACAATTTTTTAAGAGGGGCCCACAAGACAGAGATAACCAGAGATGCACCCACAGAGCTTTTCCCCAAACATTGCAGTGTTTGGAGTTCTGTTTAAAGCACCAACCCTAATAGTATGGCTCTAGATAATGAGATGTGACTTCATGTGAAATATATGGAGTGCATCAAACATCATCACAGCTATGAGGACAATCTAAACCCCCAAAAGCTCAAAGGGTCCATCACAATTGTTTTAACCATCAACTGACCTGGTGAGGGAGCCTCCCTGTGATGCTGGAGCTGTGGGATTAGCAGCACAGTCTGACTTGCAGGGACCATGACCTGGGTGCACCCAAGACACCCAGAGAGGCAGGGACACTTCTTGAAGCAGCTTCCTGCCTTTACAGAATACCTCTTCTGGAGATTTTCATATCTCACTATAATCTGGCTGAATTTTAAACAGAAACTTAGGTGAAAAGGGGCTTCTCACTGTGTTTCACAATAGCTGGCACTGGTTGTTCCAACAGTGAGCACAAACGCCCTAAGAAAAACACTAGTTCAGCCATAATTTCCTGTCTTTCTGTTTCTGCTTTTCGGGGTTATGCATACCATTACCCAGGGCTTAGCAGTGTTGTGAAAGACACTAACCAAGTGTAATGACTTGGGGAATTCAGCTCACTTTAGAGTTTCCAGAAATCTTTCTCCCCCAAGAAGATTTTCCAGCTATTTTACAGGCAGCAGAAGGAAAAACAGTTTGCCCAGACAGCAGCAGCGTGAGCTATCTTTGGATCCGTGCTGTCAAATGCAGAAGGCATTTGCTGGGCAACTCTCAAAGTGTGCATACCACAAGATTTCATCAAGGAAACTCAAGTTCATGTCCTATTTTGCAAGAGGTATATTCCCCAAAAGGGCTGGGCATGCCTCCAGAGAAAACTCATCACTGCTGTGGAGCAAAATAGCGATGGCAAATGCTTTAAGGTTGGGAACACCCATGTGCTGCTCCTGCACTGCCTGGTGACCCCTGGCCTGCAGAGCTGGGACCACAAACTGTGCCTGGGCTTTTGCAAACTGTGGGGCACTGGCACTGCTCTCAGCACTGTGTTCCTGGCAGCAACCCATGCAAAGTCCCTTGGTGGAACATCTGAAAACTCAAGAAGGCCATTCAGATTTGTGAAAAGTTGTGACAAGTGCTTTTCCCCTTTGTTAGGCAGATAACTTTGATTTTGAAATGCCTTTTTAACCAGGAGACAGACTAATTTGGGAAGCCCATTCTGTCCCACAAATGACATTGGGGTTATACCAGCCTAACTAGAAAAACTCTCAACAACCAAGATAGAGAAGAACAGACAGGTTCTGTTATCTTTGCTCACCTAAACTAACAGTTCTACAAAAATAACCCCACGAAAGCAGACAGTTATTGAACAAGAAAAAGGTTAGTATTAAAATAATATTCAAATAGCATGAGAATCCCTCTTTTAGAATATCAAAAATTAATGTCAAGTGTGTTAATGATCAAAACTAATAAGGAGAAAAATAGTCTTCTTTTTAAAGGGAACACATCTGCTCTGCTTTGTTTTTTCCCTGATCACTGTGAAAATAGTAGGTTTTGCCTCAGGAGGTAGAAAAGGTCTCACTCCTCTAGCAATGCCTTCATTTTTCTTCTGACCCCTTGGATCATTTAATTGGGCTCCTTTTAAAGGCAGTCTGTAGGTAAACTGCATGCATAATTAGCCAGCTGCGTCCCCTGCCAAGAGTGTGTCATTTAGTATCTGTGAGTGCCAGCAGGGTCAGGCGTGACACATGGTGCAGCTCTGAAAAGCAAACAACCTTCGGGTCCGTCCATAAAACAGGGAACACGTTCAGGGCTCCATCGAGCTCTTTCAGCAGTTCCTCATGCATGACCAGAGGTGTGGATTTTATGTGCAACTCATAAAGAAAACTCTCCAATTTGCACGCCACAAGCACTAGCAGGTGATGGCTCAGGGTAGCAGAGGAGGTGAAAAAACTTTGGCAAAGACGTTAAACTGTGTCTGCATGTAAAGAATACTCTTTTCCATTTAGTGCAGGCAGCAGTTGCCATGTGATGGCTTAAGCAGCTAAGCAGCAAGTTAGAAATAGCTTTGTGAATCACTTCTTTGTATCCCAGCAGGACTAGCTCAGACCCTTTGGAGGGTGAACTTTTAGGAATCTACCTGTAAGTGCATTTTAATTTTAATGAAATGCTCTGGCAGGACCTACCCTTTGCTTTCAGTGCAAGGGTGGTGCTTTGCATGGCTGGCAGAGAGTCAATGGTGCCTTGGCCATATGGTGGCCCACCCTGGGTGGATCTTGGAGAAGGTTGTGTGTAAACTGAGCTCCAGGCATCTCTGCAGCCACTTGGGAAGCTCTTCTAGTACCAGAGTTGCATTACACTGTGCTGGGTGTTACCTGTGACTGTAGGGTCTGCAGCAATGAGACACACAGAGATTTATCTGGATCTGATGGACAAAGAAAAAAAATCTCAGCATTATTATACCACCACTTCCACCAAGTCACTCTTCCCTGAAGTATCTGCCTCGCCTTCCATTCATTTCCTTCCAAAATCCAAGTGAGACTCACACAGGCACTGAAATGTTACCTGCCTGCCCAGTGTGGGGCCATCAGACACCACCTGTGTCAAGAGGTTCCCATTTTCATCAGGCACCTCTGTTCTTCCTCTGGGTCAGCTGTGACTCTGCCACTCAAGTCTCCATTTCTTGAGGGTGTATTGCTGAGTCCTTTGTTGCTAAAAAAATGAATTTTTTAAGGAGGAGAACTTTTACACATCATGCAGGAAACTGAACATGGAAATCACTCACAAAACTTTAGTGGTTTAGATAGGTAGTGGCATTCTTACCCTGCTCAGGACAGACACAAAGAAAAGCCCCAGATGTGGATCCCAGCAGTTCTTTTCTGGTTAAGCCCTCACATTGTGCCCCTTCCCTGCCTTGCAGCAGCTCTGTAAAACACCCACCCAACACCTGTGTGATTCCAAAGAGCCACAGGTAAAGGATGAGCAGGAATTCCTGAAGTATGCCGGGATCCCAGGATGCCCACACCACCTCTTACCACTGACTTTTCTTTATTTTGGACTCTTAACAAGCCACTGCTTTTATTTTCTGAGGGATGGGCAAACTTGCAGGTTCAAAATATAAAGATCTGCCAGATCTGCCAAATCAGGAACTGCTACTTCTTTGTATTTTACTATTTGAATATTTCAGAGTCTCGTTTCTGAGCTTTTCTCCACAAGTAGCAACACCAGTAGCTCATTTGTGTGCTTGCTTATGTAAAATACATGGAAATGCTGACAAATTCATTGATTCCAGAAGCTGGAGATTTAAGAAAAACACCCGGTATTGTGAGACTCTCAACAGTCATAAGACTTTGATGTTTTGAATGATGGAGTTTCCACCACTTCCACTGGAGACCAGTCCAAACCAGGCCCCTGTATACTCATGTTGCTGTTACTCAGCAGTTTTGTATTTTCACTACAAAACCACTCCTTTCATATCATTCTTGACATCCCATACAGAGGAAATCCAGAGAATGGAGGTTTCTCAATTCTCCATAACACTTAGGAATATGAGATTAATACATTCATGTGGTCCACTTAAGGTTATCATGATTGTCTTCAGGAAATGAAAGGGGCCAGAGCTTTTGCACAGTTTTTGAGCATATATAAAAATAATTATTGAAAAAAAAAACCACTCCAATCCTCTTGTTTAACAAAGAAGATATTGTTTGGAAGATAGAAAATAAATTAATTTTCTACTATGACCTCATTAAGATTGGATTTAAGTTCCAACCCAAAAGAATTTTAGAACAACATTAGTCTCCTGCCCTTAAATCTCCATCTATTGAAGCTGGCCTATTTATTAATTTCCCTGCTGGAGAGCATATTTTGACTGGCCTGTGAGCTCAGCAGACAGTCTCTCTCCAAAAGCTCACACATGAGGGCCATTTCCTCATTCATTTCTTCTCAGTAAAAAGGGTGTTTCCAGCCATATCATTTTTAATCAAAGCACTCTTGACTCAGACACAATTGTTCACATTGATGGACAGATGGGGATTTGATCCAGACCCAAGAAAACAAAAAAGCAGAAAGGGTAGTGCCTCTCTTATCTTCAATGAATGAACAAGATTAACCATAACCTGTTCTCTTCTCACCATACAACAAATCCAGTGTGTGCTCCCAGCACAGCCACAGATTCACATCTTGTAATTTTTAATACAAGACATATACAGCCTGAGGGAACAAATTATTCTTCTGTATTCAACATGCTTCAGTGCCTTCAGAGGACTGTGCTTGAGAAATACAGTTACTTGGCTTGGCAGAAAAAGCCTTTGAAAACAAAGGAGAGGGCTCTCTGCGATGAAAGTCAAGTTCATCCCAAAAGCAACAAAAGAAAGCAGTTTGGGAAGTTGGACAGGCTCTGGTGGAAAATTGTCCAGACACGAGTTCACTTTCTAAGTGGCACTGTGCAGCAAATTGGTTTTCTGTGCAATCCCAAAGCATGACTGTCTTAAAAAAACCCCAACCAAAACACAAAAACCACAGCTCAAAATGGGCAAGGCTCTGTATCCCAGTTTTCCTGTTGGGAACCTGGAGCTGAGCTGATGGAACGAGGGAGCCCTTCTCTTCCTTCTCCCCTCATCTCCCTATCTTAAAATCTCAGCTCATCAGGAGTGGCACCATGTTCTCATGTGAAGTGCAGGAAGGCTGGGAACTCAAATGCTACTGAAATAAAAATACCAAAGGGAGATGAAAAGCGTGTGGGTCTCTATAAATAAGCCCGAGTGGGCTCATTGTCTGATACCCTCAGACAGCTGTGCCACTCCTGTGGGCACTAAATCACTGCAGGGCTGCCACACTCACATTGTGACACACTCCAGAATCACGAGATTTTAAACGTTACAGAGTTGGAGAGGTTTCATTTGTTTCATTCAGCGCTGAGCTTATGAAAGCCATGAAAACTAGAAACTTACCCTGTCTCAAAAACAAACAAACAAAAAAATGAAAAAAAAAAACCAACCCCCCCCCCAAAAAAAAAAAAAAAAAAAAAAAAACCACCCCCCCCCCCAAAAAAAAAAAAAAAAAAAAAAAAACCACCCCCCCCCCCAAAAAAAAAAAAAAACCAAACCAAAACACCCCAAAACAAAAACAAACAGATGACAAAATTGAAAAAAAAACCAAACCAAAACCCCCCAAAACAAAAAACAATCATACAAACAATAATAATAAAAACCAACCAAACAAACAAAAAACTCAAGGAAAAAAAAAACCAAGAAATAAAAGAGAATTGTTTGTAATGGCCAGACTTCAGGAACAAAACCCCACAAACAGTAAATTTATTTTTACTAAGCAAGGAAATGGGAGCCTTTTTTATATTGAATATTTGACCAATCACATCAGATGCTCTGTTTGAATTTTTTTCCCCCCAGGCTTTTCCACATGAAATTTCTATAGGACTGCAAATGTCAAATAAAGAAATTTTTTCTATTTCTCTGCCTGCAGTACTCCTCACTAACCCAGTTACAATCCTTCTTTTTTGTAAGTGCTCTTCATAAGAACCTTGTTCAAGAAAAATCCAGTTACAAAGACTGCAGCTTTTCTGTTTCCAGAACTGTTTTCAAATATGATATAATTCTATTTCCATTCTAAATGGTCCAACTGAAAATATCAAAATATTGCTGCTTTATACTGCATCCATTCAGAACATAATTCTAGGTTTTGGCAACCGAACATTTTTGTTTTCCACCTCTGCTGGCAGGGCAGGAGGGTTTCCAATTTCCTAACTTTCTCCCTCTCTACAAAAAAAACCCCAACCAAACCAACAGAGCTTTTAAGAGACGTGAAAAGAGAAGTAAAAAGGTTAAATAAAAGAAAGAGTGATATTCCTTTGCCTAGGGGATACAAATTATGTTTATTTATCCTCTTTGTCTCTAAAATCTTCACAGATTTAATTAGAATGCCATTTTCAGACATAGCCTTTTTTTACTATTGAGTTGAGATTTTCTTATGCATTAAAGTCAACATTCAAGTCCAAACTACAGTCCTATTTTCTTTTAAAAATGTAGCTAGTTCTAGATGCCTTTCTTAATCAGTTCCACGGGTTTGGGAACAATGCAGGTTGTATTTTCCAGTTTACAAGTAATAAAGTGTAACTTCCAGGAAGGAAACCCAGGATAAAGTATCCTGTCATCTCTCCGTGCAGTGTCTGGTATATTCATTTGCAGAAACATGTATGCAGAAAAATATAAAGAGACCAAATCAAATGTCATTTTAGTGCAGGCACAATTGCATAGGTCATGATAACCTAGTTAGTTTGTGGATGTGCTACTTTTTATCTAAGTGCAATGTTTATCAGTCTATTCTGAAAATCTGAATTCACACACAGCAAAGTTGTATGGGGTGTCTTCCTTGCTAATAATTGTCATAACAACAAAGAAAAGACATATGCAAGAGTTTACATATGCAGTGCCTATTAACACAGACTCAAAAAAAAGAAATCTTGCAAAATTGTATATATGCTCCCTGCCGTGGATTTGATTTTGTCTGGCCTGTAACTGAGGTCCCTTGATACTCCAGTTTTATGAGGGTGTGATGTAGTGGTAAATCAGGGCCATACTGATGATCTAAATCAGAATAACCAGCATGTTTTTCATTTCAGAAAAAAAAAAAAAAAGAGAGTTTGTGAAAGAAAGTTTGCCAGTTTCAGCACTTCCTGGCCGCCAAGAACATTTACTGAAAATCAATGGTCTGTCCAAAACCTAATGTGAGCAGGAGTCGTAGTGCAGCTGTTCAGAATCTATACTGCTTCCTAGGCAAAGTTTCTAAGCCCTTTCAGTCCTTTAGAATAATAAAAATGATTAATGGTCTCAAACACTGTGAACCAAGTGTTTTGAAGTGTAACCTGCTACTTGTAATGCACTCAATATTTCTGATCTGTATTGTACTGGCATACGGCGCCTCTGGAAGTTAATGTTCAAATGGGCAATGTTTGAAATGAATGAAGAGAGCCTCATGAAACCTGGTGGCAAAATCATTTTCTCCCAAACCAAGATATTATTTCCCATCAGTTCATAAAGGCAAAAAAAAAAAAAAAGTGACTATAAATATGTATAAATACCCATTATTTTGTATAAATGTGTTCTAAGGGGGCAATGTGGATACCTCACAATGCAGAAGGAAAATGATCCATCTCATTCAGTGCTCTAAAGAGACATCAACTCATTTTGAAGAAAAACAAGCTGAGTCTTCTCACAGACTGTGTGCAGCAGAAAGAGGTTCAAAAACTTCATGGAACAACTTCCTCCATCTGGGCCTTCCCTATTCCTGCCCCACAAACCAACCCTTTGAGCCACTTTGGTCTAGGCCAGGGGTTGGTAGAGTCACATAAATAACAGAACCCAGCGAGGCCCAGAGAATCACTGGTGGCCAGAGCCAGTCAGTGGCTGCAGGGCAGTGACACAGGTCACCTGGGCACTCTGCTGGGCACACACCCATCTCCAGCTGCCACACACCTGACTGCCAGCCCTGCCTGCCCCGAGGCTGCAGTTGCACAAGAAGCTCCCCTGGAAGGGTTGGAGGATTGGAGCCAAGCCCAAGCTGTTGGTTGGCGCCCTATCCTGGCCTGTTTGCTCATGCCCTGCACCAAACTCCAGCAAACAAATAGATTAATTTGGACCACAGCTATTTCCAGATATTGGCAGTGCCCTGGATATAGAGAGTCCTTAACACCCACAGCCCCTGCCCATGGCCCAGGAGCTCTGTTTAGGTTCAGCCCCAGGGTATCCAGTCCCTGTCTGGGCTAGAGATGTTTGTGAGTCCAGCCTGGAGTCCTGGGTGAGCTTTGGTCCTGTGCTGTAGGTGCTTTATCTCTGGTCTCCTCTTTGGCCCCTCCTGTCCCCACCTGGGTGGGCTCCCTGGTTCATTGCTCCTCACATCTGGGGCTCTAAATGGGCTCCACTGCTGGCACCCATCACTGTGCTGCAGCCACACTTGCTTCCTGGGCCCCCTTCCCTTAGGAATCTGTTGGCATTTGCTGCTCCCTGAAAAACATAACATTGAAGTGAACAGTTGTTAGGGAAAATATCTACCAAAGAAGAGAAAGCTCGTCCACTGGATTGGCACTTCATCCTGGCTACCTGTACTCCCTGTCTTCTTGCTGGGTGCAATAGAAGCTTGGAAAAGCATTTTTAGGAACACTCAGTTAATGTTTACAGAGAGGTAATGTGCCAAGCTCTTTTATAAAACTTTCAACTCTAAATTTACAGGCCTTATATGCTATATTATTTTGGGGACAGCATATTGTATTCATTAGATATTTAAAATGGTATAAACAAGGCGGTAGAAGTACTCAAATTGCTGCAAGCCAGATGGAGATCTTATCATAATACCTCCCACAATTTGGAGTAACTTCTTTTTGAACCTTTCTCTGCTCACAACCTAGCAAAGGAGTGGATCTCCTGGGTCAGCACTGATCTGGACTGTGTAGGGCAGAGTTGCCTGTCTCCTCTCTGCCAGGGAAGGACATGAAGTGCTGCTCCTCTGCACTAGTACATGGGAGCAGAAGGGTCATGTAGGCTTAAACAAAAACAAAGTAAAAAATTAGATCATGCAAAGTCACATTTTTGGAGCATAAGGGAACATTTTAGTCCAATTATCTTCTTGAGCGCAGAAAGAAAAGGAAACATTTTACCAGAGTCAGTTTTTGAAAGAATTATCCTGGGTAAATTGATCTGTAGAGAATTGCACCCAAAACTATAAATCATATTGATTTCCTTGCTTTACACTCCTAAAGGGTGGCCAATGAGTTATTGGAAGGATGCATGGAGCTCTTGGCCTCAAAGATTGAGGATGGGGCTTATTCCTGCCCGTAATATGGATTAGCAAAATGCAAATGATCTCTGTCATAATAAACAGGAAGGAAATTATTGTATGCTTGACCAAAAAATTGAGAATACACTATTAGTGATTTCCTAGCATTAACTGACTAGATCTGTTTTTCTTGAATTTCACTGTATTTGCATAGGAGTTAGGAAAGAGCACTTGTTTGAATTGGGGTGGATTTTTACAGTTTGTAATCCCAAGCAATATTAAATGCACTCTGGAAGCACATCTCCTTTTGTACATTCCACTTCTTCCAGCCTCTGCCCTTTCATTAGTTTGTAAAACAAATATTAAAGTCCAATGACTACTAATGATGGGAAGCTGACAAAAGGCTCTTAGGCATGTATTGTATTCTCAGATTGTTTCAAAATACTTAGCAGCCATGGTTTGGAGCAATTTTTAAAATATTGTGTTAAATTTCTAATTAAAGTTTTGTGGCAGCCAGAGTGGCTTATCTGAACAAAGCTATTGGTTTGGCAGAATTGACTCATGGTCATTCTACCTGACAGCATTCCCTTTTGTGGGAATGTAACTCTTACTGTGAAAATGTTGTACTGAGCAAACCTTAGTTCCGCTCGTAAATCAGTTTGATGAAAGGTTTGAAAGCCTGTTTCTATGGTGCAGTTAAATTACATTCAAAGTACAACTGAATTCGCCCCTACTTTTCCATCAAGTATAATGTGATTTAAAGAAACGGTCTTTAAAGATAGAGAACAGTTTAGAAAGCCAGATGAGAATTCCTGAATGAATGTAGATAGAATTTAGGTAAACATTCTCCAAGTTTAAAATAACAGACTGAAGCATTTGTCTTTGATTATCAATTTTAATGTACATAATAATGAGACTCATTCCCACTAGGACAGGCATGCTAAAAAAGTTTTGGAGTGCTTGCATTCCAATTCCTAAAATCAAACTCTTCCTTGCAGTCAAAATCAAGAAGAATGGCTTTTGATTCCTATGTGAGTAAACTTTCAAAATACTCGCAGTTCTACAAGATAAATTTGATGAAAGATTTCTGGGAGACTACTCAGGCTCTCTGTCCCAGCAATGCTGCTGAGTTGCTGCTGCAGCTGCAGCCAGGGCACTTTGATGCTGTTGCATCAAAAGCCAACCAGTGCCTAATTTGGAGCCCACCCAAAATTCAGCTTTTTTTTTGCTTACTGAAACATCAGCCGCCTAGAGAGAGATACAACTTTATATGGGTCAGAGGCAACTTCAGATTATGTTTTTCCTCATGCACACTGCTCCAGTCATAATGAAACAGAGCCAGAAGTTGTAATTCATGAGGAGGTTTGCCAGCCTATGGAATTCGTAAATCTTCCCTGAAGAGGAAGCTGATATCTACAAAATGTTTCATCTGAAGTGTAAAGAAAAATTTTTAAAAAGCCAAGGACCCATGAGAAAATAACTGCACAAATCCCTTCCGTTTTTACACACAGCCACACGAGTGGACCATGTGTTTTCCTTTTGTATCACCAATACATACTAGATTCAAAGGGAGTGTGCTTCTATTAAAAGTTAATATAGGTTTTATTAATCTGGTTTTTGATGCACACATTGATTAGAACTGAAAATTGGTCATTTCTCAGCTCTGCTCTAGTGTAAAAAAATCCCCCCAGTCCTGCACCTCCTCTCCAAATGGATCAATGTCCAAATTCTTGCTGGTGATTTTTTTTTTTTTTTATTGCTGGTAATTGAAATAACATCAAACCTTAACTTTAAAATATTGCTTTAGCTCAGGGGCTGGTTTTCAAATCTCTCCTGCAGACCATCATTCCTTCCACCAGCAGAGCCATGGCATTCCCCATATTCAGATCTGGGTTCGTAACTGCACGTGGCAAAGTGAGTCAGCAGGAACCATGTATTTGCATATAATGCTCCATGCAGGCAGCACAACACAAGAATTTCAGTCTCACATTATGTTATTAAAAGAGTTCTTGAAAAAAAACTCATGAAGAAAAAGACCAAAATAGTCATAATATTTATTTTTCATTTTAATACCTTTCTATGCAAACTAATTGTTTTTCAGCTGTGCTCAAAGATGAAATTTGGTTTACTCCTATTGTTAGAGATGCCTGCAGTAAGAGTGGAAGATCCCAGCCTGAAACAAATCACACATTTTCTGTCAATGGATGTTTTATTTGTGAAATTGCATTGTTTGCACAGTCCAAAACATTTTTCTCCTAAAGCATGAGGAAACAGGAAGGATGGAATAGAGGGATCTACTGTTTCTACAGGAGAAATTCCAAGCAAAATAGTGGGAGAGTATTGGGAAAAAAAAAAGGAAAAAATTCTGGGTTTTTTCATTTCAATCCAGTACTGGAAATTGATTAATGAAGCCCGTCTGCAGCTGCTACAAAGGGCCAAATCTTCATCTAATATTAAATAGCAAGCTTCTACTTTTGAAAACCAGAAAGAGGAAGGCGACATAAAACTCAAAAACAAACAGGCATATTTGATCATTTAGTGGGGAATAGATCAGGCACTCCTCAGTTGCAGGGTTTTATTTTTGTGCATTGTGTCAATGATTAGAAACCATATGTTTTAAGACCAGCTTCAATAGTATCAGTAGCTACAGTCCTGCTCTCAGATTACTTTTTACTGCCTGCCTAATTTTGAGCTTTAATAGCTAACATGCACTTTGTTTATCAGTTACAAATGTTCTGAATGTTGATGAAACAGGCTAAACAACACATATTGGCTTATCATCAGTACCAAAGACTGAGATAAAATGTGCTAAATGTTGTGGTCTTCGACTTAGCAAACAAGGAGTTCTTAGAAATAAGAAGAATAATCTCAGAATTGGTGACTCTGGTTCTGAATGTGAGATGTTAGCACTCAGATCCTGACACAGCTCTTGCCATCCACAGAAGAATCCATCCTACAAGGAGCAGAGCCTTTGGCACCAAAAATGCAACCAAGTACAGCACAGTTCAGCCCCCTTGGATGGCACAGTCCCATATGAAATGCTTTATTGCACTGGGGGCAGTCTGGTGGCATTCAAATTAAATATATTTAAAGTATTTCCAGAATCAGACTCTTGGTGTCTTGCAGGCCTGAGCACTAATATGCCAAAAAGGTAATTTTTACATAATTCTGTTTGGCTGTACAGCAAAGAAATTTAAAATAGTGTCTAGATTATGTTATTTATCCTCTAATTACTTGAGGACAGAGTACCTCTCCTCTGTTTTTAAATTACTGCATAAATTAACAATGTTCTAACAATAACAGCAGCAGCAATTCAGGGCATTTACCAGAGAGAAAGCAACCATTAGCCTTGAGAATGAAATTTCACTGGAATCCACAAAATATTGTGTTAGGAAATATTATGGTTGCCAACTTTCGCAATTTTGTTGAAAGTCTTCTAAAATGTGAGGGCTGGGGTGTTTGGGGTTTGTTTTTTTCCCCACAAAGCCTTAGCTCTGGCATCATGTGAAAACATGAAAATGTGAGATTCTCAGTTTTAATTTTAGAAGACAACTAAGTTACTCAGCATTGTGGTTGCAAAGAGAAATTGAAAACATGAACCCAAGGACCAGAGAACAATTAGGAAGAGCCCAAAATGCATTATTTTAAAATTCTTACACTTTGTAAAGTGATTTCTGACTCGGGGTGTTTCTATGCTCAGGGTTAACCATATTCAGTACCCCAATAAATCCTCTGTATCCTTTTTTGAGGACTTCTCCCCTTGGTTTGTGACAGAGGGTGACATCACATCTTAATTGTCAAAGAGGGTGCTGAAGTTCAATACTGGCTAATTTCTTGTTTTTAGAAACAGAACCAGTTGTTTGTACCGATGTAGCTCTCTTCATTTGGACAATGAGGTCAACAGCAGAAACTGGTAATATTTCCTCAAGGGAAATGCATTTCCATAGTAACTTAAATTTGGGATCTAGCTCTTCACCTTCTCCTCAGAGAGGCTGAGGTGTAGCTCTCCCACACTATGGGATAAACCCTCTGAATCCCAGGGCCTGGCAGAAAACAGTTCCCCATGTTCCCTAAGGACAGGGTATTGCCTGGCTGCTCAGGAGCCAAAGGATGACCATGATCTCTTAAACCTGTGCAGGAGACTGGCACCCAGCCCAATGATCAGGAGCATTTCCATTTGGAGCTTTCTGCACCGTTTCCATTCAGTCTTTGAGTTTGCAATACGTGGGGATGAGCACAGAGTAACAAGTCAAGCAAACCACCTTCTAAACCTGCCTTGGTTTTTGACCAAAGAAATTCCATTGGTCTGAGAAATCCCTGGCACTGTATGGCTGATGATGCCCCAGCCTGATGAAATGGAGACTTTTATCAAGGCAACTACAAGGACTGGCTCCTTGTCTCTCAGCTAGCAGCCTGTACCCCATGCAGCTCTCTGACCCATGCACACCCACCCACAGTCCCACTGATGGGGCAGAAGCCATACTATTCCCTTGCCTTTCTAAATGGCTTTTAAGATCTACAGGTATTTTCCTGGATACTAACAATGATGAAAACACCTAATTGAAGAAAATATCCTTTATCTTCCTCTTTGCCCACCCTTTTCCCACTGTGCCTTTATTACTTTTCTAAATATTGCATACAATGTTTTCGGTAAATAAGAAGGATATTAGAGTAGACAAATAATGTTTACTCACCAGCTCAAGAAAGGTGTTTCTGGCACTGATTCACAGTAAGTTACTCACAACTTACAAAAATTACTTATACTGAAAGGGACAAGGAGTGTCTTTTTGTGTGCAGGGTGCTGAACAAACAATGAGGTCCTGGTCCCTGCCTGGCTTGCCGTGGCATTACCACAAACAATACTAATTCTTAAATACCTGCCTGACTTTAAGCACTTAGGTAAATAATTGTATTGATTGTTGTAGGCCTATTCACATGCATAAAGCTAAGCATATATTCAAATATGTTGTGAAATCAGGGGTTGGGAGAATTTTGCAAACAAGGCATTTTTAGATATGAATTTACTTGTTAAAACCAGCTTCAAAAGGAGCTAATGTGGCAATCAGGCTTTTGGCCACGGCAGGTTGAGGAAGGAAAAGATTCATTTTCAAGATGGATGCATGGACTTTCTTGCCCTTCAGAGACTCCTCAGCAGAACCACAATTACAGGTGAGAAAGGCAGCAAGGAAGTCCCCCCAACCAGTGATTGCTCAGAGTTTAATGTGAGAGCAGTGTAAACGCAGAACTGCAGATAATCCATGGGGAAATCAGGGGGTTAGTGCCGAGAACTGATGGGGAATAACAACTGAAAGAGCTTTGGTTTTTCTAGGCTGGCGGGAGGTAGCTCATGCTAGGAAGCCTGCCAGCTCCAAACTGATGCTGGGAGCTTTGTCTCCTTTGGATTGTAGGAACACACTTTGCAGTCAAACTGATCTGAGAGATTTTGATAGTAAAAACAGCTGTCTCGTTGCAATGATGTTTTTGTTCCATTGTCAAAATTTTGAGTTAAATCCATGAGTGGGCTGCAGCTTGTTCAAACCCTGAACTCAACACCCTTTGTGCTCCTTTGGCTTTTCCACTGCGGTTCATGGGATATCTCCTTCCTGAGGAAAGGGCTAGGTGTAATAAAAGCCGTCAGTACAAGGAATTGCAGGTCTCCCCTGATTCCTCCCCAGTGCTGGAGAGACAGAACTGGAGGACTGTGGTCTGTCCCAGACTGGTGAGGAGGGGAAATAAGGAGGAAGAGCAGGGTGTGGAAATGAAACACTCCAATGCTGCTGCGGCCAGGCTGCATCCCCAGCGAGCAGGTATGCCGTGGAAGGGGGAAACTGTCTGGTACCTGAGCAGGGACGAGGCCAGCATGGGCAAGGGGAAGCTGTTTGTGGGGTGTACAGCTCAAGGGGATTCAGGGTTGGGTGTCCCAGCCCCATCTTCCCAGCATAAGCCATCTAAAGTGCCTCCTGCTACTCTCTTGGATGGGCAAACAAGCACATGAGCTGCCTGATTGAGGCGTCCAGCACATCAGGCAGGAGCACACGGGGCACATGCCAGACAGGCTCCAGTTTTGTGCTGATATGAGAGATGGGATAGCACCTCTGCAGGGCCACAAATCCATTCTGTGTCGCTTTAGGTGATGGGAACTATGGGCAGGCTTTTGCCCTCTGGGAAGCCAGGAGCTGTGTGATGCTCTGGAGTGCAGAAGGGTGGCTTCTGTGAGTGATGCTGTGTCTTCAGGACCCATGGCTCTGTGTGTGTTAAGACAAAAGAGATGTCAACAAAAGCCCTTCCTTTTAAATTGATACTTTTAAATTGTCACTAGAGATCCGTAACACAAGGACTGCAGTGAAAGTGACTGTTTTCATGGAAATAGAGGCTACAGACAAGGTGGTATTCACATGGTACTCAAGGGTCCAAGTTCTACGGAACTCATTTCTTTCAAGGACTTGCAGCTCGACGAACGCTGACAGCACCAACACAAAACCACAGCCACGGGCGGGAGCAAGCGCGGCCGGCGCGTACCTGCCGCCGGTGAGAGCGCTGTCCGGCCCGC